>VZSZ01001221.1:289770-390610 GCA_013398815.1 Ibidorhyncha struthersii | reverse complement strand
AGGAAGGAAGGAAGGAAGGAAGGAAGGAAGGAAGGAAGGAAGGAAGGAAGGAAGGAAGGAAGGAAGGAAGGAAGGAAAGGAAAGGATGTTTTTCAGAGGAGAATACTTTAATGAAGATCAATATTTGTATGATTCCACACATAATGGGTTAGAAATGTCAGCCATGAAAGTTCATTAAGTACATTTAAACTGTAAATCTATCTCCATATGAAGGCACATGCATGTTGTTTTTTTAAAACCCATGACAACAGCCCATTTTCTAAGAAATCTACCGTAAGTGGAAACATACATGGGAAAGACAATAAATGGGTTTAAATTACATTGGGGGTTGGAGGGGGAAAAGTCATGAACTCAATCTAGTCTTGCAAATGCAAAAAAAAAAAAAACTTTTCAGAGCTTCATTTATCCTCAGAATTCATGAGATATGCCCAGCCTCATTAAAGTGAAGCAGTAGAACAGGAGTAAGGTGATATGTCACTATTCTTTCAACAAGATGGCACAAGCCAAGTAAAGCAGGTAGAAATACATTATTTAAAGTGAAGAAATTATCCCCTTTGCCTATTGCTTAGCATAATATAGATTAAAAAAATCTTTTAAAGCTTATATATCTATAAAGCCAGTTCTCACTAATCTCCATCAATGTCAGCTTCCACTCAAAAAAATTATACAGTTCATGTTCAAATTCACATGGATGTACATATGTATATGCATATACACATATTTATGCATATACATATGTATGTATACATAAAATTATGCAGTGACCCATCCCACACACCTGCATTTTTCTTTGAGAAGTATTTAGTTTTATAAAATTTTTGTTAATGTTAAGGAATTTTTAAATGTGTGTTTATAAAATATAATATGTAAGGATACATTTCTTCATCTGTGCTACAATCTTTCAATTTTCCTTCTCAGCAACATCTTTAATTGCCTAAGATGATAGAATAATGGGAAAAGAGAATATTCTTTTTCCTTCTTTAGAACTGAATACAAGCCCATGGGATGTGCCAGATTTTAATGTTAGAAAACCAAGTCCTCTTATACACTACACGTGCACTACAGATGCAACCTTAGCAATGAGAGTGCTAAGTGTTCTGCCTGAGAAACTTAACCATGCACAAGAATGACCAGTGTTAGGGACAAGAGAGTACTTGAGCCTCAGTGAGTTTCTTGGAAATTGGGATTTTGGCATCATCAGTAATTCTGTCACTTCATGAAAATGGGTTGTTCATTTCAAATCATAAGAAATGGATGGATTTTCTACATTTCTGCACAAAACTGAAATTGCTAAGCTTTCCTTGCCACCCTGATCTTGTTTGAGCATTTGATATCTTCTAATAATTATTTCATTTGTTTGATGTTATGGTGTATACAATGCCTTCCTAATTATCTGAATTATTTATGAAGTCAGTTTCATACACTACTAATATTTTTATTTATTCTAAAATTACAATAAAATAAATTTATTCTTTTTACATTGACTTTTTTTCATTTTTTTATTGCTGAAAATATACTCAAGATTGAGATGTCCTTTACTGCAATAAATGAATAATACATAAAAGTGAAAAGGATTTTTTAAATGAAAACATCTTCCTTTAATCCTTTTTTTGGCCAGCCACACAGCTGAGGTGACTGCATTGCAGCAACTGGAATGTGAAGGAGTTAAGACTAACAGTGAAATACTACTTTAAAACATTCACTCAACAGTTGTTAAGCATGGACCAGAAGCAATTAATACTAACAATAGTTTCAAACCAAGTAGTCAATTGGACCTTTATGCTCGGTTTTGTGGAAGTGCTGATCTGTCAAAGGACATGGTGGCTGATGCCTGTGGCATCCCTACGGCATCTCTGAAAAGAACATCCTGGATAGAGGTTTCTGCTTACACTGCAATAGCAAAAGCACTGTGACGATCTTAATATTGCATTAAGCCCTAGCTAATGAACAGTGCTGAACATACAGAACTGAACTATGCACATGGTACTTTTGGTTACCCCAAACTGTACATATGATAAGCCTTTCTCAGCAAAAGTACAACACATGCAAAGAAATCTTATATCAGGCCAAGCCTGAATTACACCTGTAAAAGCAATTATATTCATAAAAATTGAAATAAAGACAAGATTTCTTCAACTTCTCACTTTGCAGTCTGCGTTGAATTAAGATTATAATTTAGAAGCAAAAACATGCATTACAAATTCTTGGTGATGTCCCAAACCATCTTAATACTCTGCTATCAATTTGTAAACATCACTCCATTTTACTTCGAGTTACTAGAGGGAGAATTAATGACAGTTGCTCAGTTTGCAACGTGTTTCTGTCATCTAACATACCGTTTGACTTAAAATATTAGCATCAGAAGACCGCAGTTATGAACACCTAAGGTATTTTTGCTCATGTCTATCACTGTCATGCTACTTGGAGTGAGAGAACCAAGCAAACGTACTCAGAAGAAAGAGTGAAAGCACATATATACCTGTACATGTAGTTTGCATGTGTTTGCACTGTTCAGAGTGTACACAGCCCAAGTCCTTAGCCAAAATAGATACCTGTGAGAAGAATGAGTGAAAATTCAGTGGTATAGAAATGACTATTGCTGTCCTGTGTGGTGAAAAATCCATCTCCATCTCGATATAGCTTCGTATTCCAGCTCAATCAATATTAGGAAAAGTTTATTGAAAAGAAGGTTTTCATAAAAAAAGTAAATATGGCTTTTTCTAAAAACGTCAAACTGTTTCTAGACAGCTGTATAGAAGGATATGTTAATAATCAACATCCAGCTGGTTCAGACAGTTACAGTGTTTAGAAGTTTTCATCACTAGAGACATACTATCAAAGCAAATTTCTTGTATTTTTGTCTTTGCATATGAATAAGGTTTTTGGTTTTTATATAATTCAGCCACAAAATATCGGAACTGTAGGAAAAGAAAGTGGGACTGTAAAGGTGGACGGCACAATCCCTAAATAAAGAAAACGCAACCTGGAGGAGCTCAGCAGCTTCCAACATTCACTTTAACAACTAGATAGAGTATTGTTCTTAAATAGAAGGAGACATAGGTCCAAAGAGGAAGCAATGACTGCCATCCTCCTTTCTTCAGCTCTTCTGGCTATTCTCAGCATGGGATGGCATTCTGTCCTTTCCCTGCCCGCCACTGGGATTTATGTGTGATTTTACTGTCTCCACAGTGCCCTGTCTCCAGGAAGAGCAGACTGGCAATTAATCCATATTAGAAGCCAGTAGAAAAGTATAGATCAAGATTGCTACACAGGACTCTAAAAAATACCAAGACTCATATCATTGCTCAAAACCTAGGTAAAACAAGGCACTGTTCTCTGAAGTGTTAGACATGAGTAGCTGTCTCCACAGACAGGGGCAAAATGCACAGCCACAATTTTGGCCTTTAGAGCTTTACCAGTTGCATGTGTATATAACTGGTTATGCATATACATGCCAATTAGGTGCATGCAGAAACTCCTGTCACAGGTTATGTAAATAATTTTCTTTCAGACAGGATCATGTACTGCTCTGATCACCACACTTTTTAAATGGGCCATCCACAATTCCTGTTCTTAGCCATCTGTCTGGAAATTAGTTTACTTAGTGACATGGCCATGTCTGCAAAAATACTGATCTTGTTATCCCTCCCACCGCCATTTTTCACGCATACCTACATGTGACAGATAGGAACCCTTGCCAAGCTGTGCAGGCATGTGACAAATCCTAAACAGGCATGCCATTAGTGTCTTCTGTCACTGCTCTAACATGAGGATTAACTGGTGCAGAAGGGGTTCTGCCAGCCTGCTACCTCAAGCTGAATTTCATCCACTAAACTTAATTACTGTATTTATATCTTTCTACAATTATGCATTTTCATGTGCATAACCTACAGAAAACCAAACAAAACAAAATCCAGGAATACCTAACCAAGATCCAAAAAAACCTCATTTGGCAGAGTGTTAATTATACACTTAAACAGATAACACAAAAAGAAATTTAATACAGGAACCTCCCTCTCCCTCCCTGGCTCTGTTTCTGTGTAGTTTATTTCTCGTGTAGGTTATCAAAAGATGCATTTCCAAAGGACAATACTTTAAAAATGTGTTGGCAGTGTGCATTGTTATGTGTCATACAAAAGGAATTATGCATTTATTCTTTCTGGAACATCTTCTAAAAAGCTGAGACCTGTCTTTTCACTCCTCTAAATTTGTACTTGCATTTTTGTGCTTCTGAATATTTTGGTGGGGAATTTGCAGCTCAAATGATCTGATTTATAGTTGCCATCAAGCACCTTGAAGTGCAGATTTTCTTGTGACCACTGAAATGGAGGTACGAAGGAAGATCAGTCTTTCAAAAATTCATTCCTCAAATATGCTTTCAAGAAATATCAGGTAGAGGGGGAAAAAAATGAGGACTACAAAATAAAATATAATGAAAGGTGCAGTACAGATCTGTAAAACTACATCAACATATTATGAATGTTTTGGTGAGGTGCCTTTTATCTTACTTCTTTGCACTCCCACTCTTCCTTTTTGTGAAAAGAAATCTCAGGGCCCCAACACTAAACTCTCAAAGTTAGTCCTCTATCAGGGTCTCTGATAAGCTTTTGTACAAGCTTTTAAGGAGTCTTGGTCTCAAAATATTATGGCAAATGACAACGTTCATTTAAAATATAGCTCGAAATAAGAACTTGTATCCCTGCTGTAATATATTGCTTAATAATCAGTTACAGGATTATGGTGCTGACAAACTGTATGTTTGAGAAGATTTTAAACTTACTATAATTTTTTTTAGAAATAAAAAAAATTAGGACTTGATTTAAATAAGCTGATTTTTTTTTTTTTGTGGCTCAACAGATATATATATTTATGTATAAACAGATCTTGCTGAAAGCTCTGGAAATTCCTCTCAGCACATAGTACTTGCATGAATGATGAGGTGTTTTGTCCTTTCTGCTGCTTATTTTTTCTTCTTTTTCCTTGGCTTTGATTCCGAGGACGGCACACTCTTTTCATCTTGCTAGAGATATGGCTCTGCATAAATCTCTCAGGAGATCTCACTCTACCCAAACAATTTTATGGTAAAAAAAAGGAATGTTTCCTTATGTCTGTATAATTTCAGTTGTGTAAATCAGTGCATTGACCTCAAAGCCAACCTGATTTCATTGTGGATCCCCCTTGTTCACAAAGTTTGGCTTGTGAATTATAGTAGCTGTAACATCTTTTGCCTCCATGTTATGCAGCAGTAGATTGCAATTTTTCAGGAAGTGTTTGCACATAAGCTTTTATTTCCCATGTACAGAAACAGTTTTAGAGAGAGAGAAAAAAAAGAAAAACGAAGAAAGAAAAAAGAAAAAAATAAAGAAGTTGTGAGGAAGAGTGAAAACTGAGACTTGTTGATAAACATTTTCTTGATGACTTAAGAAAATGCTATCTGGTTTAGAAGCATCAAGCATCTTCGCTAGTAAGCTGAGAAGAAGCCAGCTAAAGAATAAAATATAGCTATAAAGCTTCATGTAAATTACAAAAATGACAAAATAAAATGTCAGTATATGCTAACTGTATGGTTTTGACCTAGTCTTGCTCTTGAATTGTTATATTGCCTAGTAATTAAGAGTCTTATGACAAATTATTTTATTCATATTTTCAGCCAGGTCTGGACCCTACTAGGTACTGATTTCAATGAAGTCTTAAGGTGTGCACAGGAGTATGCCATACTTTGTTGAATGAACCTGCAATGTTTTTTGTGTTGTCAGATGCTTCTGGAGTGTCCATGGAATTTATGGGGACAAATGAACCTTTCAGTTGTGGGAAAAAATTGTTTAAAACATAGACCCACGACCTTAGCAAGAGAACAAGACTATTGCATCAAATACCTAGATATATCTAGAATCCATTAAGGGTATTGCATTTTTTTAATAGAACAAAATCTCAAATTAAATCATATATATAAAGTATATATAAAATTCAAATTTCATTAGATCCCCAAGAAGAAATAACTTCCTATGAATTTAGTGTTTGAATCTAATTCCTTTTTAGCCAATTATACAGCTTCAAAGAAATGCATGGAATTTTTTGTAGACAGTCTGTTTTGCATAAACTTCATTTGATCATGACAGAGAAGATCTAGGATCACCTTTCCTAACATGACATGCAAAGGTTGAAAACTTGATCACTTTTGGGTTTTTTTGTTGTGTGTTTTGGCTTTTGGGTAGTTTGTTGGTTTGTTTGTTTGAAGTGGGCTGATTCATTTTGGCTACACCAATTCAGTGTATATTTTGTGATCTTTGTATATACAAAACATGCAGAGTGTTAATAGGCCAGTAGCACAGGTCAGAAATACTTCTTTTTTACTTCATGTATGGTAATTCATTTTCTAGATTGTCGTGGTTTAGGCCAAATCAGCTACTGGGGATGTGGGGGACCACTTTTTCCTCAAACCAGGACATAAATCGTATACAAAACTAAGCAGAACAGCTAATCTAAGATATTTAGAAGCGAGTTAGTCACAAAGAAGAAAGAAAACCCTTAGACAACAGGTAATTTTACTTCATGCCCAGGATCTTTACCATTAAATGTAAATAATGTATTCTTCTCTCTGATCTATATAATATATTTTTGTAAGGAAAACAGAGCTTAGATGTTTTTAATTACTGGAGGATTTGCGGGACATTTAAGTATGATATGTAGTGGTACCTGCTACAAAGAGAAAAATATTATCCAATCAGTATGAAAATAAATATTGTATTCATAGATGAGAACAGCAGTTTTAATTCCATTTTAAGAGCCATAGAAGTATGTGTCAGCCATTATAATTATTGCCACAGGTTGGAAGGTTGCAAGAGACCAAAAACATGTTTATGGATTAGTAATCTCTTGTGGCCACAGGTGTCCAAAAGTGTTTCTTCTCTTTAGAAAAAAAAAAAAAAAAGCAGAGATGGAGTGAGGCGTGACAGGTTAAATCTGAGCAATTCACACTTCAATGTGGAGTTCCTAGCAAGGAACTGAGGGTAAGCCCCTGAAAACTCCTGCCTGGCTACTGTAAATACTGTTTTGCAGCAGTGAAATCCTAATTAGTGTTTTTCTTTCATTTAGCTGTTCCAGTGGGTAAAAGAAGACTTGCACTAATTTTTATCTTTTCACTCTCCATCTCCCCTCCCTGCCCTTTTTTCTTTTTTTTTTTTTTTATTTTTGTACCTAAGATTTCCAGGGGGAACGGTGTCTATAAATTAAACTAACTGGTCACAGTGTTATATGATTATTGTCTAAGTGAAACAGATTTATCATCTTCACTTTTTCATTTCCTGTTCTAAGATTTCTGTTAAATACGTATTACTCATGAATGACAAAAGGACTAACAGCACGAGAGGCTATTTCCCAGGGGGAGTAGGCACATTTGAAGTGTGTTTATTACTGAGCTAATGCTCTTCACCAATAACCGATTGCACATTCTATTAGATTTTGTGCTCTGCTTTCTAAAAACTGTATATATTATCAGGTGGGGTTACACGTGTTAATCCACTGAGACCAATGAAAGCTACTGCCTCTCAACACCTCAGGACATTGTCGTTTTTCACCCTAGTCTCTCATCACCTCTCCCATCCTGCCCCCATGCTTGCATTTTGGCTTGGGTGAGAATGCCAAGTAGAAGCGTCCAGAAGTACAGTTCCCTGTGTTGCAAATGTAAATTAGAGATCCACGGAGAATTTCAGCTCTCATAAAATCTCACTTTAAGGCACCCTGGGTTGAATTAATCGTTATTAGTGCATTGCAGTCTGCTTTAATTAATATAGGCCATTAACATATAATAAAAATTCAAAAATGTAATTGAAAATTGTCAAAAGAATCTGACTGATAATAAAAGATCTATGCCCATGTGATATTTTCCATTTTAAACACATAGCAACAATATTAAATATCATCTACACTGGGTACATATGCTTTCATCTGGAAGAGACCCCAGGTGAGCAGTGCACTGAGTTACCACTAAGCTTCGTTCTCTTCCCAGCCCCCTTCCTCTGGGATGTAGAAGCTGCTGTGTGATTTTGGAACACATCATGAGAAGCCTTCTGTCCTTGGATATCTGATGTTATTTTTTCCTTCTTTCAATTTTCCTCTTTATGAAATACAAATAGGGTAGTTTGACAGTGACTGTGACGACATGGGAGCACTCAGTGTGTAAACAGCGTGTTTGGCTATTTGCAATGTCCTCTGATTACAGTGACTCGTAAATGAAAATGATGTGCCTCTTTTTCACCTGTCACAAAGCCGTATCTCAGGAAATACACAGCATGGACTAAGGGGCAGACTGGGAGTTCTGCATTCTGTTCTTGTCTCTTCTGTTCAGCTGAATTGTGTGCATTTCAGTTGCCATTTGCATAAAAAAGAGTACTGAAATTTAAGGTACGTCACTGCTTCTGCTGCAACTGTGGGGACATCCCTGCCCTAAATTTAAACTGACTTCAGTAAAACAGACCTGAGTGTACTCAAGCACTTGTCTTGCTTCCAGTCTGAAGTCTGCTGCTGTGTTGTACTTTACAGCAGTAATACTGTATATAATAACTCATTTAAAATCTAACATTCAGGTGCCTTCAGGAGCTGCAGTCATGTCAGGGCTGGGTGTTGCTGGTTTCTCCAACTTCAGACGCTGAACAAGGATGGCAAAGTTAGAAACCTGTTTCTCATGCTCCCTGGACTCTCAACTGAGATGGACAGACAGGTATAAAAGTGATTCAAAAACAGTGACTTCCAAATCTGACAGTAGTTAAACTCTTAAATAATCTGAGATTTAGTCCTTGTGCTCAACAAAACAGAGCTAGGGACCAGCCATTGGCTCTGAGGCCAGTTAGCACGAGCTGATTTATAATCCATGCTGTTAATGTTGGCCCACCCTGGCTAGTTGGAGGTAGCTAGTTGGAGCAGTCCAAAATAGATCAAGTGGTGGGTGTTATCTCAGTCCACAGTGAAGCAGTGTGGGTCCAGCACTCAGCCTGGATCGATTTTCTTTAACAGCACTGTCTTGGTCAAATTTTGAAGGTATCCAGGTCTGCTTATCCCACCTACCCTGAGACATCTGACTAAAGGACCAAAGTTGCCTTGTTTGACTAGACTCCCCTCAGAATCAGTGAAACATGTGTCCAACAGGCAATTCATCCCAAATAAGAACTTAACAAAGGCAGTGTCCTGAGTCTAAAAATAGCTAAAATGATTCCATTTCCTAGTGCTTCCATTGCCTCTGGAAGAGCCAAAAAAAGCCTCTGTCTTTCACTAAGGTGGCAGGATTTAGACACCTAAATTCTTTCTTATTGACCTAAACTTTATACAGCATGACCAGCTGCCTTCCTTTCCCTTAAATGAGGGTTTTAGCTAAATGGGTAAAAGAAATAGGTATCAAGTAAAAACACTCTTTCAGTACTCTTATTTAAATCTGCATTTTCAAAAGGCTTTTGCGAAATAATCGTAGAATCATAGAATTGCTGAGGTTGGAAGCGATCATTAAGATCATCGAGTCCAACTATCAACCTAACCTGACAAAACCACTTCTAAACTATATCCCCAAGTACCACATCTACCCTTTTTTTGAACACCTCCAGGCATGGGGAATCCACCACCTCCCTGGGCAGTCTATTCCAATGCTGGATAACCCTTTCAGTGAAAAAAAAGTTTCCTAATATCCAATCTAAACCTCGCCTGGCTTAACTTGAACCCATTTCCTCTCGTCCTCTCACTTGCCACTAGGGAGAAGAGGTCAGTCCCCATCTCTCTACAACCTCCTTTCAGGTACTTGTAGAGAGTGATAAGGTCTCCCCTCAGCCTCGTCTTCTCCAGGCTAAACAGCCTCAGTTCCTTCAGTCGTTCCTCATAAGACTTATCCCTCAGACCCCTCACCAGCTTTGTTGCCCTTCTCTGGACACCCTCCAGCACCTCAATGTCTTTCTTGTAGTGAGGGGCCCAGAACTGAACACAGTACTCGAGGTGGGGTCTCACCAGTGCCAAGTACAGGGGGATGATCACTTCCCGAGTCCTGCTCACCACACTATTCCTCATATAGGCACATATAATGATAACGTGATAATGTGCCACAATTTATTACTTTCATTTAATATGTGTTACTTTGAACACTAGGCTCAAAAGAGGTCCATCTGTACAACCCCTAGTATCCGGCTATAACTTTTTTGCAAGGTTGGATCAAAGTTTATTAACAGGCATTATGGAAATGTAGGGAATAATAAGACATTGAAAAAGGAGGTCAGGTGTAACACCAAGGAAGCTTCCTACACAGTGGATGGGGAAGTTTTGCTCACTGTCTTGTGTGTTTTTAAACTTACAGAAAAAAAGGAAACTATTTTTTTCTGTGGAATCAAGATCCCAGAAAATAAGGACCAAATTACTCTTATAAGTAATGGATTACAATGTCTCCACTGACTATAATCTTATCTCTTTAACCACTTACACAGTAATTGTTCGACAAAAGACTGACACTCTTCTCTGTTTCCTGGTTGTGATCCTGCGGGATTGCAGCCATTAAAGAATCATCAAGCAGAAGAAGTGCAAAGTCTTTGTTGCCCATTTTTCAAGCACCTTTATTAAGGTTTCTCTTTTTTCATTTACTTGTAGCACACAATTTCTCCAGTAACGATGTGCTGGTACTTGATTTTCTTTCTGCTCCACAACAGGCTCAATTAATTTTTTTTAAATGTCTTTTGGATTTAATTTCCTTCTCTTGGATTAGCAAATCAGACTGAGGAGAGTTGGAGAACAGCTGTCTATTTTTTTCCCACCATATTAATGTATTTAAATTTTTGATTATAAAAGTTGGATATTTATAGCATGTGAGGCTACGGACAAGCAAAGTATTTTTAGTATTTGGACTTGAGTCAATCAAGATAATGTTGGATACTTTGAAAATACATAAGCTTCAAGTAAAAATGTTGATTTCAAGCTGAAGAATTCTCTTCACTGTGTTAGTTTCCAGATTCTCTGAGCTTTTTTCCAATGTTTTTATCAACAATAAAATATCACTGTCCATGTCTCATGCAACACATTCTTAACTGCACCTATCTAAAGCTGACTTCATCTGCTTGTATAGATTTTGAATATTTGTTTTTAAATCGCTCTCTTAATAAACAAACAAACAAACATTATGGTTGCAGTGTACGTCCCTTGTTTTTTAATCACCCAGAGAATAAAATACCTGCATATTAGGTCTTGTTCATCCAGGGAGAGCCTAAGGTGTTTTCTCATATATGTCAGAAGAATGTTAATGCGTGTAACTGGCATATTAAGAGAGATGGTGAGGAAAGGGGCTTGAACACTTTGATTCATGAACTCTTCCAGCTGCAGCAAGGCATACCTTATACTGAGATGTAAGTCCTGGAGTCAGAAGAAGAGCAGACAGGGAGAAGTATTACTTATACAGGACAGACCTAATGTCCTAGAATGTGTGTGCATTTCACACTAGTCTGTTCCTCGACTGAAAAAGAAAAAAAGAAAAAAAAAAAGGGGTTGGGAATAATATCTGGAGGTCCAGAGCTTTCCTGTTTCCACTTACTCTAACTCCCAAGCAAGTATTAAGCCCCTTCTTGATGGCTTACAGTCATGGTCTGTAAGGTTTATTTTCCTGGTGTTCATGCATATTTTTAATTCATACTTACCACTAGATCATCCCCAGTGTTTGAAGCAGTCCTGAGCCCAGAAGGGTCTGGGAGCCAAAGCTCTTACTAAAGGCAAGCTGTTACTCAGTGTGAGCTTCAGCTGAGACTAGATCATCAGCAGGTTAGAAGATATGCTGTTCTTAGTGGGGAAAACCATGGAGATGAAATCTTGCCACTCCAATAATCACTGCTCTTTCAACTATATAATAGGTGGCAACTCAAGGCTGTTTAAGAGTTTTTGCAGAAACTTAGTAAGAATAGGTACAGACTTTTCTCCAAAAAGGTAATTTTCATAATTCTCCACTTGATCTCAAGGAATGGTGATAGGCCACAGCTGAAGGTTTGGAAGAGGGAACTGTTAGACTGACGAAGGATTAATACAACTGTCACACAAAATCTATGTTCCCATAAATGTCATTTGATGGGAAGTGTGGGTGACTAACATCGTACGCTAATATCAGGCAGCACAGGGTTATTCTTCCTCAGGTGCAGGACTTGTCATTTCCCTTTATTGAACTTCACAAGGTTCCTGTTTTCTGTTTCTCCAGCCTGTTGAGGCTTTAAAAGATCACTTTAAAGGACAGCAAAACTGTCTGGTGTATCAACCATTCCTTCCAAATTTCTACTGCCGGTAAACTTGCTGAAGGTGTATTCGGTCCCATCATTCAATGTATCACATGCTCTCCAAGGTATCTGTGCTTTCCTGAGTACTGGACAAAAAGAACTTTCATTACATAAAAATAAATCACTGTTTGAGTGACCTGTTATGGAGCTGAGATGTAAACAGTATGCACAATTCAGTTTGTAACAGCAAAAGTCTCCTTGGTGGTTTTCATAAATCTTAGTAAAACTGGGGATGTGCAAATTGAACTGCAACGCTTCCACAGACTTAGTTAAACCCTCAATGGAGTGAATTTTCATGCTCTAGACTCTAATACTACAATTAGACTTGTCTGTACAGACAGGAGTGACATTCACCTTCATTTTGCTTGAGGGGACAATGGAGGATTGCACAGTTCATTGTAATTTTTTATTAAAACAGATAAGAATGGACTCTAGGTTGTGACCCTTGTATTCAGTGAGACCTCCAAAAATCACTCAGCTGCAGAGATAACATTCAAGAATACCCTCGAGGCTGTGTATGCTCTATAGCAAGAGAACCAAAGAGCCCAGTGAAAATGCTAAACGAATATTTTTCCTGGCTTCATCCAAATGTTATTGCTCTATGTACCTGTCTTGTAAGATCAGCTCTGAAAGTTTTGCAAGTAAAGTGGAATCTGGACATCTTGTTTTACTGCTGGTAACAATAATAAATAATAGAAATATAATAGTAGTAGGCTGTGAACTTTACTCCAGTTATGTACTGTATGGACATATCAAAGAACAAGTATTGAGAAATACTGAAACTACTGCCTCTACATTAGGTTGTTAACCACATTTTAATCTGAACAGTTCTTTCTGGGGACAGTCAATATTTGGGTAGTTGTCTATAATGACAGATGTGAGCAATAAATGTTCATGGGGTCAAGCAGTACTACGTGGCATTTGTGGGTGCAGCAGTTACAGAATGAAGAACTTAAGTACACTTAAGGTTCAAGGTCTCCATTGGCTGCCATGCAAAAATCTTGCACTCTAGAAAGAAATTGGAGACAGTAAATGGTAGTGAAAGAATTACATTTCTTTTTCCTTCGGATAATCAAGAAAATTGTGACATTCCTCCTGTCACTAGGGAATGTCTTTTCCCTGCTTTAAAACAAACAAAAATCTGTGGATTTTGGGGTTTGTCCTTTTTTTCCCCCCAAATTTTTTTTTTTTTTAAAGTTGTTTCTCAGTTTTTTTTCTGGTCACCCTCTCAAACATTGACTTTGATCATTCTTCCATACGTTGTCTGTACTTTGGCTTGTACCTGGGAAATGCATACTCCATGAAGTGCTAAGTAGCTTCTCTGCAGTGAAGGGAAGTTGAAGTTGACCAGCTGCATCAGGGATTCCCCTTCTCTCTCTTATATCTCTCTGTCTCCTTCCTTTCCTCTTAAACCCTTATATCCACTCTGGTCTCCTATTCTCTGCATTTAGCACTGCAACATTTTCTGGATTCCAGTTTCTCTCTTTTACCCTTGACTCATTTTTCTTCCAGCTGCCCCCCACAGCTTCAGGAGGGCAGGGTTTCAGCAAGGTAGTGAGATCCTTCGGCCTATTTGGGTTAGCAGTGAGACAGAACACCCTGGAATGCTGACTCAGCACCGCAGAGCAGGGGTTGTTTTGCACAAGCATTTAAACAACAGTGCTGACTGCGGCTGAAAAAAAAATCTGCATGAAAATTACACAATCCATGAAATTTATTACACCTGCAGTTTGCTAGTTGACTTCCTCGTTTGCATATGCTATTTTGGCTTCAAGTGACACAATATTTTAACATGTGTACTTCTACATATAAAAATCTATTCTGATCTAATTGAGACAGTGTTCAATTACCTATGTAATGTCCATATGTGAAACATTAGTATTTCTGAACTTCATTTTTTCTTTTAAACCATTTGGTTTTGGAAAGATCTTGCAGCATCTTCAATGTGGTGCTGTTAAGAACACTAGCATTAGAAAATTCTTCAGAACCCTTACTGCCTAAATCTTTCTTCTTTGTTGCTTTGATTTTACAGCTTCTAAATAATTTGCAGAATGTAATTTGTAATTAAGTGCATTCTTACTCACATATGCAAATTCTAATGAATACTTGTCATGATTCTTCTATTTTTAATAACATTACTACTGCTATGCTGAAAATCCTTGAAAATCAGACCCATTTTTAATAGGTCAGTGTTCTTTTTATAATTACCTGAGTCATTTATTTTGTTTGTCTTTGCATGAATATTACTTGTTTGCTTTATTTGATGATGCTAGCAACAGAGGAAGTAAATATCTCTGCTGGTTTGGTACAGAAAATAATTGCAAATCTTAACCTCTACAACACACTGTAGATATTCCCTAAAAAGTGTGAATATTTCTTTCTTTTCAATGGGTAGGAACATTTTATAGAAGAGCAAAACCAATACAGCTATGCTTCTTACTTTTTCTTTATTTATAAATGCCAGTAACAAAAATGATATGTTAGAAATAGCAAATTCTTTCAAAAATTGTTTGCATGGTTTAGATACAGTCATCTTCATATTTGGGACTTAATCCAAGGACTCAGTTTGTTCATGAAAAGAATATCCCAGCTGTTTTTGTCTCAGTCGCAAATCAAAATTGAATCACATCTGATCAAAATAATATAAATTGATCCAGAATGAACATCATTAACTCATCTAGTCCATCTTCCTTCCTCACGGGTGGAGGAGGATATATATATATACCTAAAACATTTGTCTAATCTGCTCTTGAAAAATCTTTCATGATGGGAGATCCAACAACTTCCTAGGCAATGTGTTGCAGTGCTTAACTGTCCTGGAATTTAGAAAACTTTTCCTAAAGTCTAATCTATATCTCCCTAGCTATGATTTAAACTCATTGTTCTTTGGCCTATTCTCATATTTCAAAATTGTTATCAGGTCTCCCACAGTATTCTCTTTGCAGAAACAATCAATCTCAATCTTTCACTACAGATCGTGTGGTTTTAGCTGTTTGATGATTCCTGCTACCCCTCCCTCCCTCCTCCCCAGCTGCTTTTCAACTGGTTCACATCTTTCCTGACTACCAGTGTGCCCCAGTAAGTATAAGTTCTTTATTTGGAGCCTTGGACCCTCATAAAACTGAAGGATACTTCCCATATCTTTCATGTTGCACTCGTCTTCATATGTCCTGGGATGCTGTCTGGGTTTCTCTGTACAAGTATGAGTCTGCTCTAAAACACTAGGGCCACTTATTTCCCCCTGCCTTGAAACTGTGGCATCGTGTGGGAGAAAATATAAGACTCATTGACTGGAAAGCTAACTAACTAGAGGCCAGCTTATCTCTGCCTGAATTGAGTGAGACTGAAAAACACTGTTGACCGCACTGGTAGTACTTTTTGTATGTTTTACCTAATTGTCCTACAGTGCAGTCATAAAAAGTCCTTGGCGTGGAAGCACTTGTGGATTTTTTCCCCAACCCTGCTGATTGTCCATTTTAACAATCTGAAGAATTATGTTCCCTTTTCCCTCTAATAATATGTGACTTCTGTTCTTCTCTGGCCAAATGAAACTCATATTCTTGGTATGAAGGACATAGTCTCAAGGCAGCAGAAGCAGAGAAGACATACTACCACTTCAACCTAGCCTCTTCAAACAGCTATGTCCTTTATTCTAGCCTGGACAGCGTAGGTTTGAACTCTTTCTGGCTAAAAAGGGATGAAATACTTGTCTTTCACTCCTTCTACAAGTGGTACAATCACTAAGCATTTACCTGAAAAGATGGCTGTTCCCTGGCTGTATAAAAATGCCTGGATGAAGCTGATCGATGCTGTTGCTATGTTAGGCAACCTCTGAGTATGTCTAACAAATTAAGCGATGCCAGAAGGCCTTAGGTATAAAAGTGAACAATAAGGTACTTGGATAGAAAAAGTATCTTTCAAATAGGGGAAAAAAGTTAGACATAGTGGTAGAACATTAAACACTTGAATAGCCAATCTCATGAAAATACAGGTATCTCCAACAGATTAGCTGGCTGCTTATTACATTTAGGTATCTTCATTATGCCTTAGTTTTACATAAAGTACCCAACTCTATATTTGCACCTGACCCTATATTAAAAATATCATATTACTGTTTCAAGGAAACACATTCAATCCTAAGAGGAGCAGATTAAGTCTAGAAAGTTCTTTACAGGGAAAGAAACTTGGGATTCAAATCGCACAGACAGGTATTTTTTCCTGAAGAGTTTTCTTCTCAACTCTAAAGAAATATAGTATTTGCTAGAAGTGTCACAGGGGGCCTGCCTCAATATGGTGGATTGAATTTTCTTATATAAGAAAAACCCTTACCAAATTTTTAAGATGAATATAAGAATATATTTTTAGTGGTAGATTTCAACTCCAGAAAGATTCCTATCATAGCTATAGTCCAAAATATATAGAAACACAGACAGATACTAATACTAGCCTTGGTGGCTCTTAATTGGTTTTAGTAAAAAGAGCTTTGCTATCCATAGCTGTGTGAGTCATCATCAAACAAGTACCAACAGCTGCATTTGTTCACAATTATGCTGCATTAGTAATACATAGAACTCAAAACACTTTAGTCAAGTAATAAGAGTCAATTCTTTCCATCTTTAGTTCAGGTGACTTCCTCCTGTTGAATATAATTGGATTTCTCAATGAAGAAGATATTATTCAATAGAAAAAGGAGAAACTGTATCAAATCTTTGATTAATAGTTGGGTAAATTCTTCAGACACAGAGGTACTACACTAAATAACATTTTCTGTTTTGTAGATGTGGACTGAAACAGTGGAATTGGAAATCATCTGAAATTAATCATCATTCCAAATTAGCCTGCATGATTATATCTGCAAAACTATGTGAATGTATTTCAAGTTGTATTTGACCTTGATTTTGATTTAACATATAAGGAATAGTTGGAATCTGTGGCAGTGCTTCTTTTTTTTTTTCTTCTTTTTTTTTAGGAATAGGAAATTATATCTTCACTGCAGTGAATATGGAGGGTCAAAGCCTTAGCTGATGAGAATTAGATGCAATCAATGAGCTTTTATCCATATTCATCAGCTGAAGATCTAGACTAGAAATTTAAATTCTTGTTTCCCACAATGTATTCATGCAAGTCAATTTATTTTGGCAGTATAATCAATACTTCTGCAAATAAAACATATTTACCATGGCATAACCAACATACTCTGGAGGTCATTACAGTGATTTCATATTTGTGTTCATCCATTATTATGGGGTAATATTCCAAGATTCACAATGATTTCATTCAGTCATTTTTATCAAATTAAATTATTGCAGTGTGCTACAGTTAGGATGATCATGGGAGACTAGACCCCTAAGTTCTACCACTGACCTGGAACCTGGTGAGCTATTAATCTACAGTGTGCTCCTGCAACATTTTCTTCTTCATTTTCCACAAATGATTTATTCATTTTTGAAGTAACTCAAAATTCTGTATGCAGTGATCATATACTTTTCCAGTCTTGATCCTATCAAGCCTAATCTTTCTAAGACTGGTAACACTGACCTTTTATTTGAGGTTGGTAAGAAACTTTCTCAATACTGTAGAAGTTCAATGCCTGAATTTGATGGGTATAAAATAAACCTGGATAATTTTCATGTAAATTTGATCTGCCATGTAACACTGCATGTGGCAATGCTGAACATTTCATTGGAAACATCAGATATGAAATTTTATTTATATTGATCCTGCATATTGAAGAAAGATTAATTCTGTTACAGGTGATGGTCACCGAAATACAGTACCGTTCTACAAGAGGAAAAGGATACCAAGGTTTGATGTGACTAGCTTCAACATTTAAGTTCTAAATTTCACTGAACTAGTCATATTATAGTACTGTCTATAGGATGACAATGAAATCTATCTCCCAGTTTCAGCTGTTACAAAAGGTAGTGCTTTACCATCTAACAGAGATAGGCTTCTGAAAAAAAAAAAAAAATCAGTCAAGATCCTTCTACTCCATCCATGTAGTTCCAGAAATTACTCTGCAAACACACTCAGCTCTATTAACTCTGTTACTGCATCTGTGCATTCATGCGGCACCTCTGGTCAGTCAGGACCTATGGCTGAGAGGTCCTTGTGTGTATTTCGTAGGAAATGAAACGCCATATCGTCAAGGCATCAGCTAGTGATAGCAAAACATTCAGTCATCCATTTAATAGCATGAAAGTCTCACTATGACTACTGAATTTTAACATGGGGAACTAAGCCAAAGTTTTCTCTGCAAGCACTTGTGGATTTTTATAGAACTTCTCAAAACACTAGATAAAAAGGCAGATTGTTTATAAGTTTAATTCTGTAAATTTGCAGCAGAATATTTTATGTGGGGGAGAGAAACTGAGTAAATTACGTTTACTGACATTGTAAGCTAAGTGAAACTCAATATATTTCTCATATGAATTTCATTAGGAATATTCCACTGTGTATACTCTTGACAGCATTATCGGTACTGTCAGCTAACATCTAGTCTGACATTTGGCCTCAAAATGTTTCGCACAGAGGTCAGCAGCAGTTGCCTTATTTCTTTTACAATGTGAAGCTCATCATTATTTAAGGCAGAAGTTATTAATTGTCGACTGAAGCATGATTTGCATTACAGGCAGTGAGGCAGAGGATTCAAGTAAAATAGCTCTGCTGGTCCAGAGCCAGTGCCTTCCAGTAGCCCAGGTGTCTCTGCACTGTACTCCTGGAATTAGAGTCAGGATATCCAAGACGCCCAACCACATTGGACGTGGAAGTAGACATAAAACAGTATTTCCAGTAAAAGGAAGAGATTAAAAAACTGGAGAGTTTCTAACAGAGGACAACTAAAATACATGGATGGTTAAGGGGCTGAAGCATATGATGCAGCAGGAGAAGCTGAGGAATCTGGGTTTGTCCAGCATTAAGAAGAAGAATGTAAGCGTGGGAATCTAATTGCTGTTTCCAAGGATCTAATGGGAGAGTATAGATGTGATGCAGTGTGACCTTACATCATAGTAGCCATATTCTTCATAGAAGTGCCTCACAAAAGGACAAGACACAACAAAAAGTTGCTTCTAAGTTTCCCTGAATATAAAGTAAAAGCTTTTCACAATGAGTGCAGTCAGAGACTAGAACAGGATTCACAGAGGGTCTAAGGAATTACCATTCTTGCAGATACTCAAAGCTTAAGTGCACATGGCCCTGAGCAAGCTGACATTATAGTAGCCCTGATTTGAGAAGAAAGTTTGCAGTAGAAAACTACAAATGTCCATTCCAAACTAAAGTATTCTGCAGTTCTACAGTCCTTGCTATCTCAGGTCAGCACTGGTGCACCTGCACTTTCACAGTCACCCTGTAGAATGTCAGGTCTAGGATAGAAAAGGTTTTGAGAAAAGACAGCCCAAAAGCAGGAAAAACAGCTCTGAGAAAGAGCTAGCTCACCTTGGCAAAACACAAGACATTCCAGCTTCTCAAGAAAGGACTGGGTGGAAAAGTTGGTAGAACTAACATAGGTGTCATGAGGGATGTGGCCCTGCACGTGAACTGGATGATTTCCAGATTTACACAGCAAGATCTCAGAGGTGAAGAGGAGCTTTTGCTGCAAAGTACTCTATAATACGTTAGCCTCTTAGGTGAATAACAATTCTTCCAACTGGATCAATACCAATGATTCGTAGGGAGGAAATGGGCTGATGTCCAGAAGAGGATCGTGCAAAGGATCATGAGCAAAATCAGAGACAAGATCCCTGCAGATCCTCTGAGCGCGGTCTGACAGCAGGTTTGAGACAGGGAACCACAAGAGAAAAGGAAGACATATGCAATTCAAAACTCCACATTAAATGCTCAATAATGCACACAAATGCAGGTAACCTCTGTACCTGCGATTGCATCACAGTTGGATGTACTAAATCAAGTTCAGCAAAAGAACCAATGTTGATTTTTAACATGAGGTACTAGTAGCATGACTTTTTTTCATCTGTTTTTGTTCCTATGCAGACTTTTAAAAAGGAAGTATTTCCACTCAGATCTGCTCTTCCTCTGGGAATGTGCTCAGACTTACAGATTTGTGGTTTCTTTCAAGCTTCTCCACTCTTTTAGGTGAAGAAGCTACATTCACCATTATTTCCTTTTTAAAGACTTTTAGTGTTTCTTACTAATAAGTTACTTATATTTCACCTGAAGCATTCAACACCAGCTGAACCAGTTTACTTTCATTTTAAGAGTGTGTCTGTTACTGTGTCAGTCTTCCTTAAATGGTCCCTATTACTTGAAATATTGTCAGTAATAGGTCATTTGAAATAAATGCTCAGTATGGTTTATAACAGGTAGAATACACTGACAGAAGACTATACTGCTGCTGTTTCAGAGAATACATTTGAAGAACCTGTTAGGCTGAAGAAGGTGGCAAGGTAATTTTGGTCATGGGACTATGACCATTCAAAATGGTAGCAACAAATGAGAGGACTGTGTTTTGGCAATAGCAGTGAGAAGCAAGTAAGAGGCTTAACAGTGGTGGGAAGCACAGTGATGCACTTCAGAAGAGCCGGAGGAAGATTTAAGTAGGTGTGAACATGTTAATTTTATTTCAGAGGAAGGCAAGAGAAGGCATTGGGTATGGAAAAAAAAAAAAAAAAAGAAGAAAGGCAGAAAAGTTCAGGTGTAATCGATGGGTTTATTCACCTGCAAAGTTTTGGTTTTCTCAAGTTAGATGTTCTCTTTGTCAGAAGTATAATTATTAAATGTTAACATAATTTAACATGGAATATGTTGAGCTTCTTTCCATGTTGCCAGTATTACAAAGATGTCTTTTTGCAGCAAGAAGCCCTCTTCCAGCAGTGTGTCTCTGAAAGAATAATGTTCAAATGCTTTTCAGAGTTTATGCCTAGTGAGCAAGTCTCTTTACCTTGTGAACTTTCACATTATTGTGCTGAGTGAAATGGATCCTCTTGTCCTTTCAGGACAGAGTTTCAGCCATAACACTTAATTTCTGACCTTTGTGGGTTTAACTTATGTTCCATTCTGACCATCAGAATACTGACATAAATATATGCATTTGCATATTATAGATCCACAACCTGAAACATCTACCCAAAATTAGAGTAAGTAGCTGCTAGGTGTGCACAGTGCTGTGTTTCTTGTGTTTCTTCTTTTTTTTTTTTTCTTTTTTTTCCTGTTTTTTTTTCCAACATCCGTAAGATTTTTTTCACTCAGGAATACATGTATATCTTGGTAGATGTGTATGTGCTGTAGAACACCAGAATCCATAATGTTGTATCAAAAGGAATACAATGTACAACACAAGCTGAATAAGAAGACAGTAAACATGAGAATTTTCATTTTTCTATTAGTTTAAAATTGGACTAATGGTTTTATATTTTTTTTAGAATACGTAAAGAAAATCACTCTCAGACTAAAATCTTATTTCAAGTTTCAGCATGCTGTGAATTTTTATGGCCAAATTACAAGGCCCTGAATATAGGGTCTTATATAATGAAAATGCTGACAGCCCCTTAACTATAATAGCAAGAACAGACACTGCTATAACATAAAAAGAACCCTTATCCAGTAGAAGGGTGAATCTATAAATCATTGTTATGAAAAATACCTTTCTCCTTAGTTATATTCAATCTGCAAATCATAAACTTATTTTTTTCTAGCAAAAATAGACTGGATTGGATTTTAATGTTTTTTTTTTTTCCTTGCTTCTCATCATTCTACATCTGTACTGACTCTTCCTTTCAATCATTTCCTTTGTGATTGCTCAGCTTCATGTTTCCTATATTTTGTTAGGCTAAAATGTAATATGCTTGAAGTTTATACTGGGAGTCCCATGCAGCTAGTCAGCTCAGAACCTGGCTTTCATCTTAAATGAGCAAAGCGAAAAGCCAGCAGAAAATGGAGGCGAAGGAGGAGAAGAGAAAAAGTCATTTATATTTTTGAAGTGCCTAATGCTGTAAGAGTTATTCTGGAAGAGAATACCTCTCTCTTCAGATAAGTACTGGCAGCTGTGCCATCTGCAGTATAGAATACCTGTTTCTGAAATATACAATGATTCTGTGATATCTGTCTCGTATTTACTTACATAAGGTAAACTATACTTCCTTTTGCTGGATTCATTCTGCTTTCATTTACTCTGCTTGGCAGCTTACCTTGTGTACAGGCTGTCAAAATTTGACTAATGGGCCTCTGGGAGTCAGCTGGTCAGTAAATCTTTCCTTTCTCAAGCTCCTTTGGCTTTGTCAAACTGCTCTGTCATTATAGTAACCAATTGAATTAGAATTGTTCTTTTTTTTTATTTGATGGATCATTCTCTATAACATACACAAAAATTACAGCAGCATCATGGTAACAAATTGGACTGAAGGTGGGGGGGGGGGGTTTAATTTGTTTTTTATTCCTCCCATGAATAAGCGTCTTAGATTTCCCAGTATTACCTGAGAAATAGAAAAAAAATCTACCTGTTTATGTGAGCAATAATTATATATTCTGGGTAAGGAGAAAACATTCTGCTGTGCACTGATGAAGACTGTTAGTCATTTCATCATGTTCTGCAGCATTGCTCCTCCTGACTGCACACAGTACTAATAAAACAAGTTAATGGAGTTTATTCTGTCACAAACACTACAATTTCAAAGTGCTGATTGCAGTCTATGGGAAATCAGTGTCTAATAGCCTCTTAAAGATGTACAGTAGCTTTAACATATTAGCCTACAGAAGACATACATTAAAGCACTCTAGTTAGATATGTAAGAAGATATGGAGAAAAGGAACAACAACCTTCCACACCCTTGCTAATTCACAGACCATTTTATAACGGCAGGATCAGTACACAATGAGAATCCCTCCATGTTTCCAGTATTTACAAATTCTCCAAATGATAGTTTGTCTGAAAGTCAAATTAGCTGAAATACAGAAATGAGAAATGCACATTTTATAAGATGCATTTAAACCAAATTGTACTGTTTAATAAGTAACTTGCAGCTTGGATTAATGTTGATAAAAATGTACAAACCAAATGCTGTTTCACAGGCTCTGAAATTGCATGTTATTCATACTAAAAGATGAGGCTGATTATAAGATTCAATGGTAATCAGACTGAATTAATAGGAGCCCTTTAACAAACCTTCATTTCCTCAAGACTCATGACATTCCCTGTAAGTAGACATTGAGAAGACGTACTAGTTCAGAAAATAGATTTCAATTGTTAGATGAAGATTGAGGCATATTAGTTCCGTTAATCAATAGAACTTCCTAATTTAAAATATTGTTTAATAGACATGAAGGTTTACTACAGGATAATATGTTCTTCCACTGCTTCAGTCTAATTCCCATTAAATTCTAAGAAAAGGGGAAAAAAAAAGATGTTTCATTGTTCACTAGACTTTAGGATCAAAGAAAGGCATTTCCATTATGGAACACTACAATTTTACTTCACTGACTCCTTATAAGAGACTCATCTATTTGGCTCATGAAATACCAATTAAAGCTAGGGGATCTTAGCAAAGCCGAGGCTTATTCAAATTTCTAAATCTGAAATTTTCTGACAGAGGCAGACATTAATGGGTCTGTCTTTGTATAAAATTTAAGTGCACAGAAACTAGCAGGAATGCAGTAACAGCATTGGAGACAAAGTTAATGATTTGAAAAAAACCAAAGCAAAGTAGTTAGTTTACTACTGGCCTGGACTCACCATTAGCAGAATGTCCTTTGTTCTTGTTTGCAATGCTTTTTGTGTCTTGGTGAGAAATAGGGACAAAAGGGAGATGGCAGCAGCAGCAGATGTGGATATAAAATGTGTACACTGTTAAACATATGGCCTTAAAGTAGTACAAACAGAACAGAGATGGTAGGATTGCCTTTTCCATACCAGAATTTCTGTCACACACATGACGTCTAGCCAGCAAACCTCATTTGCAGCCAGTACACTGAAAATCCCTAGGATACAATAAATGTTGCCTTAATGTTGCCTTAAACGTCTTTAGAGCTGGCATGTATCTTCCTAATGTTTCCTTTTTTGCCCTTTCCCATACTATTTTCAAGGTTAAGGAGATTTTATAAAGAGATTTAATCACACGTAGTCAAAAATGTTCTTGATCTCATTTCCATTGTTTCATTTTGCACAGTGTAAAGTCTGTGTTTGGATAAAACATATGTATTTTCAGAGCATCCAATTAATGATGTATTAAACACTGGATTTTTTCCAAAAGTTTTAAAAGTGCGTAATATTCTTTAAGTCATTATTTTTTCTAAGTATTTCCGTGCTTAAAACCTGTTAAGTATCCCTTGTCTGCAATATTCATCACTATTACTTTCTGCTAGTATATCGTGCCTAAGTCAATCTACCTTGGTTATATTTAGCCTGCAATTCATATAAATTCTTCTCATTATATTTATTCCTGATTAAGGGGCTGATACTACCACTGGTAGATAAGTGGTATGTTGATAATGGGGCATATTCTCCTCTCAGACGTATTGTTAAATCCTGAATAGGTCTACTGAAGTTCAGAGTTTACGGCATCATTCTGCAATGTAAATGTGCAACGTTGCATGTGTGAATGTAAAAGCAAGATCAAGAAAGGGTATACAGAGATGTTTAGTACCTCGCTGACTGAAAGTTGCCATAGGGACTGAAAAGAGGATTACTCAAACCTTCTGTCAGAAGATGGCACAAGAGGTTAGTGCCCAGTTAGTATAGCAAGAACTGTGCTCAAAACTAGTGCCAATCAGATATGTCTATTGTTCATAATTTTATCCCTGCTTCAGCTTTCGTATCCCTGGAAACATTCAAGGTCAGGTTGGACTGGGATATGAGCAAGATGATCTAGTTGAAGATGTCCCTGCTTATTGCAGGGGGGGTGGACCAGGTGACCTTTAAACGTCTCTTTGAACCCAAACTTTTCTATAGTTCTATGATTCTATGAAGCCAGCAAGCAACAACTTCTGTCTAATACTGTTGGGCAATATTTAAGGCAGCTGTTGAGCATAAGTATAGCATTAATCTCTAGTTTAAGTTCCACTGACTTCATTGGGGTGTAATTGTATGATTATGAGGACAGTGTCCCCAGCGCTGTCCTACAAAGAAAACACAGTCATGAGCTGTAGTGCTAGTGCTTTCCCTTTCTTCTGACAGATTTGATTCACCTTAAGCTTATGTTCACATAAACATGCTCTGCTATGTAACCTGCAAGGGCTTGCAAGATCTTTGTTTAGATATTCAAAATTAAGAGAATAAAACTCATGAGAGTTACAAGCACTGTAGAAAACGTGTATAGATCTCCATTTCCTGATACAGCTTGTAGTTATCATGTCCACCTTTTTAGATAGTGGAATGCTTTATTCTCTGTCACACTGTAGGGAAGCAAAAGAAACGTATCATAAAATGAAGATGTTCCATCAGTTTTAGCTTGGCTACAACTTCAGTCACATTTACATTATCTGCTGTTTTTTGAGTTGTGATAGTTCTATTAAGCATTGAGAGCAGTGATGCTAAGAATGTGTAACTAAAATTTGAAGATAATAAGGTTATTAACTAATAACAATTATTTTTAGTAGCATATTGTTATTAAAATTCAGTAACAAAATACTTGAAGATAGATGAAGGCATCATTTTATACCTTTGGATAATACTGTAGTTAGTTCTTGGTTTCCATCCACCCATCATAAATCTTCAGAAGCTATATTATCTAAAGGAAATGGGAAAGCAATCAACCTACCAAATGTCTTTATGGGAGTGGCAAGGAAGAAGCCCCGACAGGTCTTTATCTGTTAATGGTTCTTCAACTCTGCTTTATAGTAGGTAAGATTTTTAAATTCTTTTTCTTTCCTGTGTTATGCAAGGATTTCCCTTGATACCTAGGTCCCTCAGATCCATCTTATCTCAATATGTAGATAATTCCTTTTTTCCTTCCTAAGAAAGCTATGAAAATGAGATACTAGGGAGATGAAAGTCCCATCTGAGTCCTCAGATACTCTATACAACGCACTGCAGCACCTTTTATTTCGATATATCTGTAGGAATTTGTCACACATTACTGAAACCCTCTCAGGGGAAGTACAACAGCTGTTTAACAATACTTGGCATCAGGCTACAACGTATTAAGGCAGGAAGTGATGAGCCAAAACATATCAAATTGAACTGCAGGGGCAAAGTAGGTATGCAAAATGCAAATCCTCAATCGGAATTTGGCCAATCCACCAGGACTAAAACTGCTACTCTTGCAAATAGTGCTGTGGAATTAAAACACAATTGTGGATATGCTGGATAGAAGTCTTACTAATCCCTTTGTTCAGGAACTTACTGAGAAATATTGACTGTGTAGATACCAGCCAATTTATTGAAGCTATAGCCTTAGGGAGCTAATGCAAGTTGTAATGCATTATGATGTTCTGCTCTGTGGCATTCGTGCAAAATATATACCCAATGAAAGTCAATCTTAAATGCATTTTTCTAGTGTGATGAATCATACTCAGTATGTAAGACTTAGGATCTACTTCACATTTTTGAAATTTTTTTTCTTGAAAGTAAGAATTGTTTATGTTTCCAATGCTTTTAAAATTTACAGACTCTTCAGATGTATTATGAAGTTTTATTAAAGTTTAAATTAAAGGCATTAAAATGTTGAGATAACTGAGGCAATAAGGCTTTTTGCAGCAGTATCAGCTCGGGATTCAAACCACGGCCTGAAGAGAGTTGGAGAATCATTTGTACTGAGAGATAAAGGAAGATGTTTCAAATGGGTAGAACTGCAGGAAGGCAGACTAACTCTCACTGTGTTGTGGCTGAGCTAAGAAGTAGAAAGACCGGTAGCAGATGATCTTTAAGGGAGCAGATTTGTTAGAGAAAGTACTGAAAATTATGGTTCAATATAAAATATAGAAAGGAGGACTAAACCAGAAGAGGTGGTATGAGGGCAGTATTTCCTCTTCAAAATAGGAAGGTAGAATTCTACAGTTGTTGGAACATGGGTGTTGCTGGAACCTATATCTGCAGTAGTCATTGCAAGAAGGGGGTGCTGACAAGTAAAGGCCAGATTGATCCATGGAGTTAAGTAAAGAGAAAATGGAAAGTTGAAAGTCAAAGATCAGCTATGGCATTAGTTACAAAGTAATTCTCTCTGAATTACTTGTTTGCCAGAAGGTCACAGGAGAAAATTAATTATATGACCAAAAATGTGATGAAAATACATGGAAGTCATACTCAGTTTTCAATAGAAAATGCTCCAGATTCACAGATGAAGATTTATTTTTTTTAATTACAAGAAAGAAAATGATTCAACAGAATCAGACGATAACTAGCAATAAAGTAATCACTGAAAGTGAAAGAAACAGAGTGAGAAGGATTCAGACAAGTAAATGTCTGCATGATATGAAGATAAAAGGAGCATATTATGCAAAATTTAGTTTTTGCAGAGAATGTACATTGTAATGTCAAGCAAAAACTTCTTTGGAATATGGGTCAATTAATTTCTATTGGATGAAAACACATCTAAAGTGGGGTATTCCCTAAGGCTCACCAAACTGTCGTTTGTAGGCAGAATTTATTAAGGACTTTGCCATTCTTGATTAATATAGAAAGGAAAAGCAAATATCAGATCTAGTTAACAAAAGCAGACAGCTGATAGCTTGACTTTTGCTTCTTCATGATTGTAGAAAAGTATGGAATTACATATGTTTTATACTTGTAAGTAAAGTCATCATACGTGATTCTTGATTTCAGTGTCTACTTTGTTCAAATGCTCTAAGATGCTTTTAAAAGTGTCATAACTTCATGAAATGAAAGCTAAAATATTTCAAACCTTTTGAAAGGTACAACAGGAATTACTGTTGGTGTGTAATGAACCTGTAAGAGTCACTGGACGTTGATGACTAGGACAGAAATTGGTTTATATTATAATCAAAATATTAGAATCAAAACTAGAGTGAAAAAAGAAAATCTCACTTTGGGCTGTGAAAGTACATGTTCAGAGTGTACTGTCAGGGGGAGTTATTTGGCTATATTTGAAGCTCTCACACAATGCTTAGCAATTTATTTAAAATCACATATACTATATTTTTGCTTAGTGCCTCTTCCAGACCATCTGAAACTGTTACTTGTTTGACCCTCAGAGTCAGAGTAAGTATTTCACAGGCAAGTGCAGAAGAATATCTGCTAGTGGCAGTCTCTTTCGTCAGTCAGCAGAAAATGTGATAAGTGACCATGCTCATAAGTAAGGATTTGGAGGAGGAACGGCCCAGAAAATCTGAGGTTGGGCATCCTAAGCACAACCACCCAGCAGCACAAGGTGCAAGGGAAAGGGGAGAGGGAGAACCACTGAGATCCTGAGGAACCATGTGATAGCCTAAGTACTTTATAGCTGCAAAGGACAGAGCTCATAAACTCTGATAATTTGGGAGCGTGTACCTATGTGCAGGTGAAAGAGGAAGAGATAATGGAGCTGGAGAAATGCAGACAGCTCCATGATAGCACTTGGAATTTATGTTTGGGATCTTACTGGAGTATGCAGTGCCCTCAACAGCAGCTCCTGGTAAGTGCTGATTCTTAATGGGAAGTACTGAAACAAGATCTTCCCAATCATTATCAGACATATTTCACCTTACAGACAAAGAATATTGGCTAAAGTACCCATTATGTATCTGACCTTTACAGTTCGTTTGAGCTGTACAGGCAAAAAAAAAAAAAAACCAACAACCCAATAAAAATGCTTGACAATGACCTCCTGCTCCTTTCTTTACAAAAGAAAAAAACATATGCTGTGTAGATGAATTAGAAGATGGGACACCATGGACTGGAGTTTAACTAAAACCATTGATCTTTACAAATTACACTCATTTGACAATAGGGATCCATCAAAGTCCAATAGCACAATGCCAAAAAATCATTTTTTCTTTTTATACTTTGTTCCTTTTATCTTTCCACCTCCTGTTTCTGATTATCTTCTCCATTTTATGGTGATGGCGCTAAATGCTAATGAGGTCATTCCTGGTCTTTTCCCAATCACCCTTTTTGGCACAATTATTTCTGGAGCTGAACAAACCGTGTGGGATAAATGAGATTAACACAGCAGGGGATATTTTCAGAGGTTCATATAAGAGCTTCCACTCATAGTTCACCTTGATGGTATAGGTTTATCTGCATTGCTAATTTGTATGGTCACAGTTGTGTGTGTGTGTGTGTGTGTGTGTGTGTGTATTCTCTTTGGCAGTTCAGTCTCACAGAGGCTACAGTACTAGGGAGTGGCTTTCCCATTTATCATAACTATGAGAAGGATCTGTCTTTTTCCACCTTTCTTGAGATTATTTTTATTGCTGGACTGTAGAAGTATAAGGAAAGCTGAGGAGTGATTGCCTCAGGAGAGCTGCAGAGTGAAGAAGGGTCTCTATTAACACAGATACAGATTCTGTGAAGCTATATGAAGCAGTCATCAATGATAAAATAAAAACAGCTAAAAGGAACCTCCAATGATCATGCAGAAGTGAATTTGGACTGAGAGTTTTTTGCTTGGTTTTGAGGTTTTTGTTTTGTTTCTGTTTGTTTGTTTTGGCAGCAGTGTGGATTGTGTTATGCTAGTTTAAGAGAAAGCATGCAGATCGAGGTTCACTGATCAGAGGTTTAGTTAGTGTTTGAACAAAATATTTCTCTTCTTTTTTTGTCTTGAATCATGTTTTTTCTTTAACTTTTCACCTCAGCTTAACTAATTCTTGCTTGGGGGATAGGGTTTGGTTTTCCCTCTTTTTTTTTTTTTGTTGTTTTTTTTTTTTCCACAGGATATCACTGAACTGAGTTAACAAACACCCATTCACTTGTCTAAATTCTTAGCTGGGCTATAGTAACTTTGATGAGATGACCTCTTGTGAAATAGAGCTGACCTAAAACTTGCTTACACTATAACTGTGGTTTATATGCCAGCTTCATGTCCAAAAAGAAGATATGTATGGCTGTATTATCTCACATCTGTTTGTTGCTGACCTCCTTTTGGTTCTGACCATTGAACTAGATAGACCTTGACTCTAATCCAGTGTGACAGTCGAACTGTCCCTCTGTCTTGAAAGATTTTCAGCTGGTGCAGAGATTCTGTTGAAACTCTTACATAGTTCTCATGTCCAACTCCAGAGCAGGAGATAAGGGCAGAGAACTGTAACACCACAATAATATTTATCTGTAAAGTTTGCAACACAATAATGTTTAACTGTAATGTTTGCTGTTAGATGCCACTGGTTTAGTGCAACAGAGGGTTCTGAAAAGCACATTTGCTACGCCTCCCCTCAGAGATTTGGGAAGTATTTAAGACAAATATGCATATACACCTTTTTCATTACAGCTAAATGCAACATAAAACAAAACAAATAAAGAAAAAAAAAAACACCACCAAAACAACCACACAAAGCTAACACCAGCTGTGTAAATGTACTGATTAGCTCTCTAAATGGGGAAGCATAGAGATTTATTGTTGTGCTTTTAGCCATTAAACTAGGAAGTAGCTGCCTCATCTTCCCTAATTTGCAGCCAATTCCTGACTCAGGTTTTCCTCCCTTGATCAGTTCAGAGTCAGCAGAAGTGTTGTATGAATAAGGATGAAATATAAGCTGAGTAAGGACTCCATTCTTGAGTGAGAGAGAGAGAGAGGGAGGGAGTGATTGTAGGATGGACAGTCTGCTATTGTTAATGGAAATAATTTATAACAGAAAATATTTATGGAAAATGAGGATCTTTTCTTTTAGGCTGTGTCAACTTGACAGAATATTTAGCAATTTATCTACCCTCTTCTCTAACTAACTGGCTATAAAAAAAATTGAAGCCAGAGATTTTGTTGTGAGAGATATGACTTCTGGCTCCAGCTGCTGTAGAGTGCATCATACACCACTGGCAGGTGAAAAGACAGCATGCATCAATGCCACTGCATGGCCAGCCTTAGAGACAAAGGGGCCTTGGTCAGAAAAGGGAAGAACATGAGCTGAGGCCCACTTCCATTACCACAAATGTCAACATCAAATTCTCATTGAAGCTAAAGGGGGCATAGCCAAGTGCTGCTTGAGCTCCTTTTACTTCTATTTCCCCCCCACACACACCTCCCCTTCTGAAGAAGCCCTTTTTATATCGTTTTCTGACATGTCATAGTTTCCCTCTCTCTGTTCTAGACTATAGTTCCCACAACACAGAGGGAAGGAGGGCAAGAATAGGGCAAGTCTGTCTCTTATTTCTGGAAGCTGATAGCACTTTCCTCCAAGGTAATGGAACACCATCAGGTGTGCTCTTGCATATTGCTTCCTTTCCTAATTAAATTGAATGTGATAGCGAGAGCAGGTTGACATTGTTAAAGTAAATGATCCAGGGCTTTGGTAATGAAGACACATCCAGAGTGAAGTTTATTGTTTTAATTTTAATCTTGAACTACCCGAACACTATTGAGTAGGTTGTTCTAAAATATCCTGCAGTGCATTTTTCCTGTGAACTATATTTCAGCATGCTGCATACAAAATCATTTATAATAAGTTGATTTATGGATTGAAATGGCTTATTTATATGCAGTGTGAATTGATATAGAGTGTTTACTGAATTTTCTCCATAATAGCCTATCATTAGCCAGAATTCCCAGAGTGGGAGAAAAAGGGTTAGACACTAGAGACTAAATAAAATGCTGTACTATGTCCCATCTGCTTGGATAGGACTAGTTTTTATTAAATCTGAATTTCAAAATTATTAATTTGATTTTTCTTGTCTCCTAGCCAGAAACTGGATTTAGAGGGAGGCACCCAATATATTAAAAAATTGGAAGATTTAGCAAATATGAGTAACATGAAATATTAATTTATGCTGGGAAAAGACTTAAAACCCCTGCAAAACCAAAAAACATATATGTCCACAAAGTCATTGCTTAGGTGCTTATTACGCAGTATATTTTTCCTTTGGGACTTGAATTTCCTGTCTGTGCACTTCACTGTTTTAACATGAGTGTACCAATTCACGAGAATTATGCAATCCCGCAGAACACAGAATCAAGCCTGATGCTCCTTCCAATACTAAGAAGCCATTTAATACCAGACAGTATGTCTGGTATACTACGTTTCTTCAGCAGAGCAGCTTTATTATGTACTGTTGCTTAACAACTGTTGCTTAACAACGGATGAGGGTAATCCTGACTCTTCCATCACAGAGCCCTCCAAACTAGCATCAGTACTAACATCTACCTATCTGTAAGGATAGGTTGGAGAGGAGGAAATTAAAATGTGTGAGGAAGGCACTGCAAATATTCCTACCCTCTGCTAATCTATTTTCATCTCACATACCTCGAGCATTCTCACCTTTAAGTGCCTAATGCATGCAGGGGCTTCATGAAAGATAACAAATATGAATAACAGCCAGTAGCACTCCCACCCTCATGGCTCACATTTCTAGCCACCTCTATTCCTATTGCTTTTCCTTTCTTACTCATAGGATGGTTGTCTTTATTTTTATTTATTGCGCTCAGGAGAGTTTATCACTTTAGTTACAGATTACTGCAATTTTGTTACTCAGTAATGACATCAGTAATGAGAATGATGTTAAAAATTCAGTCAAACAATAAATATGACAGCATAGCATCAGATTTTATTATGTATATGTGTGGCAATTGGAGGGTGATTTCAAAATGACAAAGTACTCAGGGTTTCAATAATACTTCCTGCAGCTGTGCTCTCCTTTAAGCTTTACTCTCAATTTAAGAAAGAAAAAATCTAAATCTAAATCATACATTATAAACTCACAATTTAGCCATTTCAATATCAAGGGAAAGTTGAAAGCCAGTGCAATCATGAATAAGCACTATGGAAAGCTTCAGACAACAACTACAATTTAAAAGTAATGGGAGGAAGAATGTTCCAAGGAAACAAAAAGATTTCAGAAATCTGGAAAACAACTTTAAATTGAGATTTACACATATAAAAATGTTAGCTAAGTTCTTACCGGTTTCTCTTTCATAAAGGTGGTCTAATGGATTTATGACAATATCTAAAAGGAGATTTAAGGTGGTATTCACAATGGCTGATACAAATATAAGGAGGCTGGCTACCCTAAACTCCTACATTCAGAAAGGAAAGGTGTCCTCCATTGGGAAAATCAAAGCAAAGCCAGGGTTATGATTTTTCTCTAAATTATGTTTAAATAAGCCTCTCTCTTTCAGTTGAGACATTTGAAGTTAATGTCTTAGATCAGGGCTAGATTTTGTGTACAGAGTCCTACAACTGGTATTCTTGTATGTAGCATGCAAATATTTCAGTGCATTTTGCGTCCTCTGTGTATACCTAAAAATCAGACATGGGGACACCATGTTTTCAGAGTCTAAATTCACGAGATGCTCAATCCCAGGCAAGAAGTGATCTCTTCTCTGGGCTTTCCCATAGCGTAAGTATAGAACAACCCCTTCTCCCCTGTCCCTCCAGTTAAAATAAGCACTAATGACCAATGCCAGCTACCTAAAGACATTCAGATTTTGATTCACTCTCTTGAACCTCCATTCTTGCTTCAAATGCATTTTAGGAATGAAGTCTTTAGTGTTTTGTTTTATTTTGTTTTTTTAAATGCACCGCAATCTTTCGTACTACAGATTTTCTGCAGGAACAAAGGTAGGTCACCTCAGTCAAAATCTAAACACCTGAATTCAGCTCTCTTCATCTCTCTGTCCAGCTGTCTGTTTTATGAGTCTGTTTATATTTGGAATATAGCTGCTCTTAAAAGGGTTACTGAGAGCAAATTCATTCATGACAACAGACTGCTCAGGTTCCCTGTTAATGTTAGAAAGAGCAGCAAATGTTGTTGCTGTATGGACAGATGTCTTTTCATCAGCTCACTACTATAATCATCGTAATTTCTTAAGGTAATTCATTATAGTACAATGCACTATCATGCAAGGCACTATGGAATATTCCAGTACGTTTCAGTCCATATGTGTGCAGACACCTGCCATCTGAGTTGACTCTGACTCATGCTGAAGTATCAGCCACCTTCTTGTGTGGGAAGGTTGGACCAGAAAACACACACGTGCAGACACAAACACAAGCACAAATCACTCTTTAAAATCTTACATGCTTAACCCAATGGCAAAATAAAACTTAACACTTCATGTGTGATTGCTCAGTCACAGAAGCAAAAAGTGGTGAACAGCAAAGTAAAAGCTATATTATTTTTCTACTAGAGTGAGAGGAACCAGCTGCAAATAAACAATGGTGTTTACCATAATCACCCAGGAATTTGTATGACAGTCTTCTATCTTCCCATAACCTACTTTTTTTCACTTTGCATAGAATGTTTTCCTTAAGTTGTGTACATGCTTCTTCTTCTCTTTGTTATGCTCTAAACCTGATTCTACCTGCTCACAAGGCTGTGTATTCTTTCAGTGATCATTTGGGTGCTGTTTTATGCCCTTGATCTCTCTGCTGTCATCCTAAGCCTGTATTCCCAAAGCCTCTGCTATCAACCGTTGCTTGCTACACTGGTCCTGCAAGTACTTCTGAAGATATTTAGCTTTTCCAGCATAGTTCAGTATCATTTGTAGCTGTCAGCTGAATCATGGCTTGAAGAGCACAATTCTGGGTATACTGACTTCATTGCATATTGAATAAAAATATTTCATATTGGGACAGTCTCAGGTATATGCAGGTATGTTTTCAGAGTACTATGGGTATTCTGTGGGTATTATGCCACATTGCATGGGGCACAGCATATGCACGGGATTCCTGTTAGTGAAACCCATTCAATATCCACAATGTACTGTATTAGCTGTAGTGAAATGAAAATTTGAAGACTGGTGGTATACTGACCTTCTGACTGTGTAATGCTCTATGGAACCAGTGCTGCTGGCCTGTAGAAATACCAGAATGGCATCTGGCAGGTATTGCATCCATAGATGGAGCTAGTCTAACTAATGTAGTTGTCTCTCTTAACATGCCCCAGAACTCTGGGAGGAGATAGAGTTTGATTTCTAGATCTGTTTGAAGCTTCATTTCCAGTTTGTATTTGGGATGGAATAATCTCATGCAGCAGCACACATCAGGATCAACAAGCTAGAAAGTAGCTGTGCTTTCTTGTTTTGGGGTCTTGGTGAACAGAAAAATGACTATGAGTCAGCTGTCTGCCCTTGCAGCAAAGACGACCCACCACATACTAGGCTGTATTAACAAAAGTGTAGTCTAAAAGTCAAGGAAATGAATTCTTCCTCCCTATTCAGCATTTGTGAGGCCACATCTGAAATACTGTGCCCAGCTGTGGGTCTCCCAACAGAGGAAAAACAGTTGATATACTGGAGTAATTCTACTGGAGGAACTCTGAGAAGGTCAGGGGGCTGGAGCACATGGGATATGAAGAGAAGCTGAGAGAGCTCAGTCTGTTCAGCCTTAAGAAGAGAACGCTAACGGGAGATCTTATTCTGTCCACACGTACCTAAAGGTGGGTGTAGACAAGCTGGAGCCTGAGTGTTCTCAGAGATGAATGGTGGAAGGATAAGAGGTAACAGACACACATCGAAACACAGGAAATTATTTAAACTAAATAGACAGGATTTTATTTTTTTTTTAACCATTTGTATCCTTATGTAACAGGTTGCCTAGAGAGGCTGCAGAGTCTCTGTGCCTCCGTATATTCAAAATTCATCCAGACATAGTCCTGAGCAGCCTGTTCTATTGGACCTACGTTGAGCAGGAGGTTGGGCTGGAAGTCTCTGTAGGTCCCTTCCAGCCTACACAATTCTGTGATTAGATGATTGCCTAAATTTCTTGCTGCATGAAAGATGAAAGCGAAGTCTAAAGAGGACCATCTCCTTAACTAAATGTCATCCTTCTTCCCATTAATTCTAGAAAGAGCATAAACATTTTTCCTATTGTAAACAGCTATTTAAGCATCATTGAACAATGTCCTAGAACTGCTTGTGGCTGTAAAAGGATTCTTGGTCAACTTCATGAATGTAAATGTCTCATTGGAAATGTCTTAAGTTTCATGAGACGAAAAGCACACCTCCAGTCCATTTGAGTTAGGTACAAACTACATTCATGCTAAATATCATTAGAAAATAGCAGGTCCTCCTTTCATTCAGAATTTGACTGGCTTTTTCCCGAGTGCCTGACTGGGTTTCAGTGTCAAATTTTGTTGTGTATTCCAGTGGACAGAGTTGTCATTCAGAAAGCAGGAAATTGGTGTTGGAAGCATAGGAGAGAGTGATCTCACCATACAAGGGAGGAGAAGGCAGCAGTGGGAACCTAGGGCTATTGCCTCTGTTTACAGGAATGTTTTGTTTACGTTCTTTCAACAATGGAAATCTAGTGAAAAATGTTAGGAAGCTGGGAATGACCCTGCTGTTTCTTACAGGACTGGAGGCAGCTCCCCTTTCACCCATGCTATGACTCCATGACTCAGGGAGCATCTGCAGAGAAGGCCAGGAAACAAACCCAAGCACTAAAGTCCTGCTTACCCACACCAGTGAACTGTCAGCTCCCTCCCTGGTTTTGCTGTAGTCCCCTGAAACCAGCTTTCTCTCCAGAATGAACGTGCAGTGGGGAGCACGAGCCTTGACCTAGTGCAAGTCACTTGGCCTTGTGGACAGTGATCGTTCTCTGGCCCTCTTTTATTTAGCTGTCTGGGCACAGCAACGGGGGCTCAAATTTAAGGGTAGGGACCAGAAGCATGCCATCACTAAAAACATAATTTTTGCCTGCTACACCGAAATATGACTCTCACAGCTTTGTGAAACTGCATACGCTTCAGTTCACCTCTTGTAGAACTGGAAAAAGCCCAAGGGATTCTGTCCAAATTTACAATGAATCTGGCTTCACGCCATCCCACAGTTTTGCAAACGAAAAGCCCAATTGACAAAATATAAGAAAAATAAATGTACAACCTGGCTTTCTAAGTCAGTCACTAGTATACCTATAATTAATTACCGGTTGAGATTTTAGTCTCCTGTGGCAACATTAAATCATTCATTATTTGCTTTCCTGATTTATGACTGGTGGAGTTACAGTGTTGTTATACACACTTGGATTTATACTTATTTTATTATATTAATATTATTTTAATTTGAGAGCAGCTTTTCCAATGTTGGGTTGGTTTGTTTGGGTTGTTGTTTTTTTTTTGTAGCATATATTTCTAGCTCTCGAGGATTAGTAATTTTAGCTAGGCACTATACATTAGGAAAGAATTTTTCACAGAAAGGGTGGTTGGGCATTGGAATAGACTGCCCAGGGAGGTGGTTGAGTCACCATCCCTGGATGTGTTTAAGAGACGTTTAGATGTGGTGTTGGCGGATATGGTGTAGGGGAGAACTTTGTAGAGTAGGGTAGATGGTTGGACTCAATGATCCCAAGGGTCTCTTCCAACCTAGACAATTCTATGATTCTATGATTCTATACATGTCTTTTCTGAACAGACACTTTATATTTTGATAGGTGAGGAGGGAAGAAGTCAGGTATCAGAAAGCAGAGATTACTCCATATCATCTGCAGTTTTGTGAAACTCCATATGATTATGCATAGCAAGAAAACAAAGGTTATAAAATGAGAAATATTAAGTAAAACAAGGGTGGTTTGATTATATGGGAGTGTCACAACTATTTCTTTTTGGCTCTGCCCTCATGTGAGTGTGAGGTTGAATAGGTGTAAATCAGTCCATTTCTGTGTTAATCATTTAAATAACATGATTTAAAGCTAAACTTTATGGGTATTTTTCTGTAATTATATATATACACAAGCCACACTGAAACTGTTACACTGAACAATAACAATCAATAATCACTATCTGCGTATTGTAAAACTCTGCCCACAAATGTTTCAAGGGAAAAAAAGGCAAAAAAGAAGGAAAACAAAAACCCCAAAGGATTAAGAGCTTCCCAAAGTTCATTGCATGGACTCCTAAGCTTTGAAGTATGCTATTCAAAGAGGAGAGGCTTTTACACTAAAATCCACATTGTATGGGAGCTTGTGACACTGTAATTGTTTCAATTATGTATCCACAGTAACATTTTTTCACTTTAATAGGGTTTTGTGTTAATGCTCCTCAAAAACCACATGTGCAATGTTGTTTAACTGTTTAAGGCATAACTGCATTAATTTATGATATTAAGATGAAGGTTATATAAAACTGATATAAAGACTTTCCCTGCAGCCTTACAATACTTTGTTCTTTCATCTGAATTCTCTAATTAGCACTACTGCTGTGTAAAATACCATCTTGAGAGTGATTTTTATAAAAAAAAATAAAAAAATCTTGAGGGTAGAATTTTCTGTCACAATGGAAACGCAGCTAGCTGCTTAGCTCGGTACACAAGTGGGAGTAGAACCCAGCTCACACTCCCATTGATGCTTCTATACCGCAGAACTGCCAGCATTGCTGTTGAACTTTACTAAAACTTTAGCGTAATGTACACAGTTAAACTCTCATCTTCTATACAAAGTGCAATGTTCTTTTAACTATGTCAAGGGAAAAACAATAACAGGAGCTCCAGATGTACTTGCTCTTGAAGGATAAACATCCTCTTGGTAGAGATGATTGTGTACACACGAGGTAGAGATTTCTGGAGTATGAATGCTTTTGTACAGAGTCACTTTTCAGAACAGAATGAAACTCTGAAGTCCCATTAAGAATAGTTTGTAGAGAGATAATATCTCTTATAAAAAAAAAAAAAAAGATACAGTTAGACAAAGCAGATAATCTTTCAGAGTTGGTTCCAAAGCTGAGAAGGCTTCTATATCAAAAGACCAATTTTTCTCAGCTGTAGCAGGTATTATCTCTCCCTGAAAACCTTGCTTCATTCATCCATATGCCTCAATCTTCAGGGCTGTAACAACACCCATTAGATGAAAATATTCTTATTTAGGTATGTCTTTGAAATACGTGCCTGTTAAGTATGCACATGCATCAATTACAGTCAATGACACTCAAACACTGTTAAATGTCAAGTACAGGTTTAAGTACTTTCCTCATCATTTCCTAAGAAATGGTTTGGGTCTTTGTGTCTGTGTCTGGCTTTTTGATTCCCTTGCTGTTCTTCAGCTGTCCATTGTGGCATGCCAGAATGATGATCCAGATGCTTGGGTTTTCCTCTTTCTCTGAAATAGTGTCTTGTAATTCTAACCAGGGGAAAGTTACTGTATGGTGAAACAACCATGCAAACAAACAACAGCGGGTTGTGGTTGTTTTTTTTTAAGATGAAAATTTCTGTATGGAAGAGCAATAACTTGGTTTGCTGCTTTCCTGTGGTTAGGCTGTCAAAATGGATAGAAGAGTGTTTTTAAATATTACCAATAGATTAAGGCAGTTTGAGTTAAGTCTCCCAGCAGTGTTCATTCCCTAGTCCAACAACATAGGTTATTTGTTGATATTTTATATGTTATGCAACACACTGGCATTCCTCATTAACGTAAGAAGACTGAGAAGTTTACAGAGGTGCACTTTGTATCTCATATACCTATGAGATTACAAAACTGACTTATTTGATATATCTACCTTGTGGTTATTTACATAACAAAAAAGAAAAGTCATTCCAAAACAAGAGAAAAAGACATGTGTGATAGCTTAGTGACTGATTGCAGTCTCATTGAATGCAAGTAAGTGCCTATAAACAAAGCTGCAACTGAGTAGTCTATTTTCTTTGTCTCTGCTGAGGACAAGGCAGAAATCAACAAGCAACTTAAATAACATCCTTTCAATTTCAATATCCTAATATACTGGTAACACAGGGAAGGTATTTTTAATATATACACTTTATATCATACATATGATCATTTACTTTTCCAAATTGTTTTTCTGACACTTGCTTCTTCCAAAAACTTCCTCAGATTGCTGAGCCTGGTTTTCAAAATATGAACACAGGCATGTTTATTCAGCAGGCAAAAATCAGTTTGCAGTATATGCCTTGACATGCTCCAAGGGAATTTTAACTTGGGTAACAGTGATCTTGCAATGGCATAGGCCTGCTGTGTTTGTCCTGCCCACCATCATCAACTGTGTTGCTGAGCCTCTTGTGTTACTGGTGACTAACAAAGCCCAGCTCTGTCACGTCTACATGTCATGCAATTGTCTGTCCTAACCGTTTTGTGAAATATAAAACTTCACAGTGGCCTTGTCAAGTCACAGAGAGGTAAACAGCCCTTTACAAATTATCTATCTGCTTGTAGCCTGCTTAGCCATGTCTTTCAGATAGACTTTTCTATGGATAGGTATATGCCTGCATAAGGAAATTCATAAGGAAAGGGCTATATACATGCATTGTCCCAAATGCGAATGGGGCCAAGGTAAAAGTCAAAGATAGAGACTGATGTCACGGATTGTAAATTAGAAGGAAATAACAGTTCAGGTTATATGTTACCATAAACCTCGTGGTAGTGATCCTTTTCTGAAGTTTCTATCCACTTGGCCCTACTATGCTTCCTTCATTGCTTATTGTAAAACACTTCTGTTTAGATAACTGCTCTATGTTTTTCCAGAGGTAGGCAGTAAAATTCAACATTAAGAAATTTTATGGCCCAAGTGGCTAAAGAGCTATGGCTGATAGAATTATTGAGCTAGAATTTATTTCTGAACTGGAGTCAGAACAGATCTCTGCAATTCCACCCAACCTTCTCTTGCTATGAGTATTATGACCATATACTTGTACATTCATTATCATAAAGCTGGATCCAGTATTGACTTTCTGCCTTTCCTAAATAGAAGATTAAAGTGACTATTCTTCCTGTTTTGCTGGACCTCAGTTCTCAGAGTACTAAGCAGACAACTTCCAGTAACTTTTTTTTTTTTTTTGAAGTCAGGTTTTATATTTAATTATTTGGAAATACCCATTCAAAGAAGAAACGGGCTAGAGAAAATCTATGCTCAAGGCCTTATGCATATAGCTATAGGAACATATGTGCCATATTTTTTGTTGCTAAATTTGTCTTTTTCATGTGTACCTATGTGTGTGTGTGCATGGCTGAGTGAGATCCTAAGATAGGAAAGCTAAAAAAAAAAATAAAAATCTCTTCTCTCAGTGAATCAGTTTCCTGTAGAAATCAAAGCTCTTTCCTCATTTGAGGATACCAAATGGATTGGTTATTGACAGACTTTGGTTTTGGTCTTCAAATACCATGGTAGGAACCAAAATTTTCTATGCGGCTGGATTGAACTTTACAACCCAGAAGACATGGGAAAGACAGGTTTTCTGAATTCCCCTTGCTCTGAGAACTAATTAAAAATTGTCTGTCTTGATGTGACTTACTATGGTGTAAATTCTTATTGTTTGGAGGGTTAGCTGTATTGTATTTGGTGCAAAATCCTATTCTGTGGCACAGACGGGATCTATAAAATGCATAATAATTTGAAAATAGTGCAATTGACAGTGAAAATTATATGCAGTTGTGTGAAAGAAACAAGAAACAGGAATAAGTGTCTGCTGATGTTTTGGGTTTTTTTATGGATTTTTATTTTTTCTTCCCCTGTGTTTTTGCTGTCACTATGTTTCTGAGGTGTTATAGTAGTACCTGTATATTATAAGAAAAATATATGCCTCTCATTGCCATGGTGGTGGCCTTCCAAACTTGGGTATTTTATTGCTCTTGAATTGACTTCTATTTTTGCTGTGGTGACACTTCAACGTGAATATCACATCCCTGATTTCCATAAGCACAGATGGAATTCATCAGGGAGCCATAATTCCAATTCTTTTCCTCCTCCTCTCATTTTGAATGACGAGTGTAATAATAATGAGATCAGAAGAAGACATAATCTTTAAAATTAGAGAAGGAATGGCTAAAGTGAATGGTTGTATTAGTGAACTAAGAAATTACATTTCCATCAAGACAAAATTAGTCACTTTCAGAAAATGCTTGGACAAAGCTGAAAATCACATGAGCTTTTCAGAAGATTAGATGCAGCAAATGAGACAGGACATCATCTATGCACTGCAAAAATGATGTGCCCCAAGGCTGTGATATTTAAGACAGGGAGGAGGGGAAAGTGCAGCCTTTTTTATCTGAGAGGAAAATGGGAATATTTTGTCCCCAATTGTTATCACAGACCCAGCAGTACTTCAGAAAAGTCTTATCATGAGTAGATGTTTGACGTATTACATCTACCTCTGGCAGACACCAAGGTCTTTAAGTTTGTTTGTTCTTTATTATTACAGTTCAGCACGAGTGGCAGAGGTTGTCACAGTGAGAAGTATATTTGAACCAAAATGAGCTACTTAGGAATCAACATCCAATTTTATATTCTTTGCTAAAGCCAGGGCTAAACAGTTTCCACTTCAGAAGCCAAGGGCTATTCAGTTTGATGTTCCTCTAACAATTGTGAATGATGCTGGTTGCTTCCCTGAAGGTGGAAACACCTAAAAAATGGCAAACAGACTCACCCTCTGGGAAGATGCCTTCAACGCATCCTTTTTCCCATATGGACAATGTCAGCATTTACTTTAGAAGGATGGTTTCATGTAATGGGAGATAATACACTAAAATGAGGCAGGATGGAGGCCATTTTGTAAAGCTTCAATCTGCACTCTCTCTGCCAATCTTCGTAGATCATAATCAGCACATTACATCTGCTACTTATCGTCAACATGAAGAGAAGGTTGGAAAGCAAAATGATGCTTTCCATGCTGTGTTTTACTTTAGGGGTAGCTCTTTCCATGCCTGAATTTGGAATGCAAACAAAATTTGAACTTCTAAAATTCAACTCACTGTCAGCAGTTCCTGTTCCAAACCTGTTGAAATGTTTATGTTCTGCATAACAGAGGGAATCCAGACAATTAATTTAAAAGAAAATGGGATTTTATTTATTTAGCTAGCTATTAAAAAGTAAAATTGAGCCTAAGAAGATCATCTAGATTTCCTCAGTTGTCAATCGGAAGACAGAAATCTTTTAAATGGACATCTTCTATACTGTGAGAGTGCTTAAGGTAAGTGAGGAAACTCACACGCTGGAGCTGGTTTTGTCTGTCCATCACCTGAGCTGATTTTGACTTTTCTTTTGTAACAAACTCCATGCCTTATCCACGTCTAATGCAGACTACAAACTGCAGCTGCTGGTCTGCTTTAGGTCTCCAGTACTGTGGTTTCCTTTCCATGCCCATGGTTTTAAGGTGTTATTCAGCTTCCTCTGTCTGTCCTCCACACTGTGAGAACACACTTCAAGCATGTGGGTTTTGTTCAGTGTTTATTTCAAATGGCATGAAATTAAAAAAAATCAGTTTAATTTTAATTAAAAACAACCCCAAATTAACATCTTTGTGTTAACAAATGACAAGAGTGTCTTTAATACTACAAATAAAGAAATATCTTCATTTTAGTAATAGCAAGCTAAATGCAGCACTTCTATGTTAGACACAGCTGATAAATGTTGCTTTGAGTTCAGTAGCCCAGGATTATTGCTGGATGAATAGTGAAATAAACTATTTTATTATTCCACCTTAAGTATTCCTGGACTCAGAATCCAAAACTTCAAACATCGCAGTTCTACTTGAATCTTAACAAAATTTGAGTTCTCAGCTAGCTGGTACTCATGGATCTTCCTTTTCTTTTTTTCTTTTTTTTTCCCTTTGTTTCTTTTTGAATTCTATTCCCCTGGTAATCATAAAAGCAGGGAAAGAATTACTTTCAAGGTAGAATCATTATTATTTGCATAGCATAGGCTTTCATTTAGTTAGAAATGCACATTTTCTGTTACAATTCCCTTGAAAAATCAAAAGCTTAAATTTAGGAGAAACAAAAAGTCTCGTGAAATTCCCAGTAGTTTTGTTCAGTCCAAAACTAAAATAAAACAAACCAAAAAAAAGTTGTAAAGCTTTCATAAAACTCAAACACATCACCATGGTATTGCCATCCTGCTGCTTAACCTATGAGAAGAATATTTCAGAACTGCTCTCCTTGCTGTGCCTGTGCTTTTAACCATGTTTCTCGCCCTGTTTTATTTAAGTATTTAGGGTTAAAAAGGCTGTCAGAGAAATAGATGTCTCGAGGGTCAGATACCACTCAGACAAATCTTTCACTCATGTGTCTCCAAACTAAGTATACTCCTTAGCCTGTCTCTGCCATACGCCCTCACCTGCTGAAGCGTACTGTGCTCCACACAAAAATGAAGACTGTGAAAGACATGTTTCTAAACAGAACACACAAAAAGTCTACTGCAAGCAAAGGGCAGTCTTCCTACTGGTTACTAAGCAGACGTCTTCTCACTCAGTTTTGTAAGTGCTAAAATGCAAGGCCATACCAATATTTGGGTCTTTCTCCAGTTATCCTGCGTCTTGAGTGATGCACAGCAATAAAGGAGCAGCACCCCTGTCCAAAAACTCAGTGCCGAGGAAAAAAATGAGGGAAACTTACGGGTTTGGGAAAGAGGGTTTGGCAAAATGGGAGCTTTGGACTAGGAAGAGAAGAGAAGAGAATGTGATCTGTGGAGCAGGAGGCATTTGGAAGTGAATGCTGTGGGAGAGTTTTTTGGCACTGCGAGACACCTTCCCTTGGTGACCTTTGGTGTTTTGTTGTGGGGCCACACAATTATGTGACTACACAGCCTACATCTGTGTTAAAAGAAAGCCAGGCATTGACCTATGACTTTGAAGAGAGGTGTCATAGAGTAACAACATATTCACACTGTCTAACTTTAGCCCTCTCTGGAGCGAACTACCCATGTGCAAATTGTGCAGGCTATATCATGCTTAATACTGGAGTCGCCTGAGACTCTTGTGAATCATAAGAGACATAATTATTTCAAGTTTTCTGAAGTAATGTGTGGGTCTCTTACAGCTTACAAGTGGGGAGATTTTATAGCATGTAACTGAGGTTTAGTACTCCATGCGATATAGCATATGGGTGCTTGGGTGTTCTGAGTAGGTGTTTAACAAAGTGGGGTAGAGAAACTAACATCAGTGTACCTTATCCACACTACCTTTTGGGAACAGGATCCAATATGAACAGTCTCCCAAGAGAGTGGGAAGAAGGCTGCTCCTGTTTGGAAGGATAATAGAAACTAGTCACGGTGAAGAGCAAATGGAGGATGAAAGGTCATGGCAGGAATAAAAATTCACTGTGAGCTTCTAAAATGGTGCTGTGATAAAATCATGCTAATGTGGTTGTGAGGTAATGTTTGCTGCTAGATGAGTTTCAGTTTGAAAGCCATGTAACCTTTATTCATATTGTCTTGCCTAGTATAAGGCAAGTTCAGGCTAGACTCTTCCCACTGTATATATACACAGATAACCATGGGAAATATTTGAATTTCTGGAGAGCACATCATAGAAATGCTGTTGTTATTTGTATATTTTCCACCCATAAATCACTTTTTAATATCTTTTGATCAGGAACCATGAGTAATATCCCCTGAAGACCAAATTCTCATTGTCTTCTTTGAAAGTAGAATTTAACCAGAGATTTTTACGGTTTGTGTAAAGCATCATTTTTATGCCTATGTACGATTATTACTAAAGGCAGAGAAGATTCTGGCATTAAAACTGCAAAATGGTTTCTGAATGTTTGAACATTTTATCAGCAAGAATTTATTATTTTACTTTACATGTTGTCTTCTCATTTTACCTTAAAGATTTTGAAACCTTTTTTTTTCCTGACTCCCTGATTCTGGTGGCAGCAGAGTTTGATTTTTTTATTGATTATGGGGAAAGCAGGGAATGAGTATGGAATTTTCCATCTTGAACAGACCAACCATTTGTATATCCCACATTTATTTATTTTTGAGAATGTAAATGAGGAGAAAGAGAATGTCACAACCCCCTCTTTCTCACCAGGTATAACCATGTATCTGTCTTCTCCCATCTGCACCTGTAGGATAACATTTAAATGTTGTACCTATGATATTCTTTTAGTTTGATAGCTGTTGCTAGAAAAAAGACATGCCTCATTTTTATGCATAGCAATAAGCAATGTCTTTGAAAGATAAAGAATAATATATTAGAACCATTTGGATATCTTAGCAGGATCATGTATTTCTCTTCTTTTCCTTGTGAAGTAGAAGTTCAGTGGCTTTTCTTAGCTCCAAGGGCAGAAAGATGTTACTCTCAGTGGGGTTGAGCAAACATGCCTAGAGAACAGATAAATCCAAGGAGGAGTAAATCAACTTAGTGACAGGGAAGAAATGGGAGCGGAGAGAAGTATGTCTCTTAACCTCGCAGCATGGGAAAGGCATCTGTCTGAAGGACACGACAAAAATTAGTAGGATACAATCAGAGAGATGGGTAAATTATTGCTTAGTGCTACAAGGTCTCTTATAACGTCACATTCTTAATTTGACAACTGAGTTATAATTTACAGCAGGAATGAATTTGCCGATGGCAGATTTGGCTTGGGACGAGGGAATGCTTACTATATCACTACAAAATATCAAACCATCTGTTTCATATAAAGAGGCACAGATTGAGAAGAATGGATAGTTATCAATGTGAGCCAATATTCCTGTTCCTCGTATTTTGAATGTGAATTGTACTACTACTGTAAAACTTAAAGTACATATACATACGCATATATATAACATATATATACTGTACCTTTAAATCTCTTCTCTGTCAGTCTCTGTCTCACTTACAAGCATACACACACACAAGCAGTTGAAAACACAGAGTGTATATGCCATCATTTTCATATCAGAAATAGAAAAAAAATCATCTTTGAGCTTAAGGCAGGCACCAGGATCAGATGGATTTTCAGCCAAATATTATAAAATATTTAAAGGCATTTTATATCTTATCTTACTGAGTACTTATAACCATGACTCAAGAATGAAACTCTTCCAAATTGCATAGGATTTGCTGTTATTTCTTTATTAATAAAAAATAGCCATTTCTGATATGTGGTTCATAAATACCCTGTTACTGAATAAGACTTTAATATGATTTGAGGAAAAAAAAATAATCAAAAGCTTTGGGCCTTAATGAAAACCACGTATTGTATCTCAGGATGTTGCCCCAACAAGCAAAATGCAAAATACCAGATTAGAGAAAGTGGTTTAATTCATCCATACCAAGGTAGCTTTACTTTCAGCTGACACACTGCCAGGAATATTCACAGGTTGATAGAGGCTGTAAGTTTTAGCAAGGTTTTATATAGTCAGATATACAGGTAGGTGGAAAAACATAGTTCTTTTTGACTTAGAGATCCTCACCTATATGGAGTAAGATTATGCTCTCACCTGGGAATAGTGAAGCTAAACCCACGGCCATCTCTGCTGAATAAGGTAAAACAAAATCAGAAACATCTTAGACCACTTGGTGGCTTAATACAAGTAAAATTAATATGAAAACTTATTAAATATATCATTAAGGATGAACTGGAAAAAGACCCTAAGACCCAGGATCCCGGCACAAGTTTAGGAAATATACTATGAGGAGTTATTTGTGTTTGGCTAGTTTGTAGAAATGACAGTGAGGACCACACTCTGATAATGTGAGGAATCCAGTTATGTATGTATATGGGTATATCTAGAATCTGTCTAGACAAGACAAACAAGGAAATACAGTCAGAGAAAGATCAAGTAACTTGTCCAAAATTACCCTGTGTGTCTTGGGGTGCCTAGCTCAGTTAACAAAACAGTGATATCCGATTTACCAAGCCTGAAAATACAGGTGAATCATCAGACAAGTCAAGCCTTACTCCAGTGCTGCTAAAATGTTTTAATTCTAAAGGGACAGGTATTCATAGCTTTGAACGAGGGAAAATGTCTTTCAGAAAGCTTCAGATCCCAGCATGTTTTCCTGTTTTGCCTACCAAGAACCAAGACCGTTACCCTCCCCACAGTTGATGCCTCATTGCTCTTTCTCCTCACCCCCTCTTCTGTCTCTCCCTTCCTCTCTGCACACACCAGATGTGAGCCCTGACCAGCAGGATGCCTTCCAAAGAGCCTAACCGAGAATGCAAGGCAGGAGAGAGTGTGAAAGGATGGTGAGGGACGGGCCAAGAGGAGGGTGAAGGAAGCCTTGCCCTCCTGTTCGTCTCGCACAAGAAGCAATACAAATTGCATCCATAGTGTGTACTCCTGCTCCTTTTATGAACTGTGTTTTACAGGGGTGGAAGAGAGCACCAGGTGCACTGACAGGGGCTGACTAAGCTGTCTACAAGATGATGTACATTGCACTTGTCTCTCATTTACCAGGAACATAATGAAAGATTTTCCTTCCTGAACCACAACATTATCCAAGCTGCCCTTGATTTGATGTTACTCTGTTCTACCTTCTAGACAAAACTGTGTCAGAAAAACACAATGTGGCACAGTGCTTGTCGATATTTGTCACTGAATGAAATTCAGGAGGCCTCTTTTCCCCAGAGGCGAAGATTTCTGGCTGTGAGTAATTGTGGCCTGTTAACATGTTCTGTCTATTCCTAAGGTATTTTTGGAAGCGTATGTCCCACCTCTTCACTGCTCTCAGAGAATATTTGTGCCAAGGCTTAAAATTCCAATCAGATAATCCTGAGAAAGCTACAGTAAGATAAAAAACTTTGAATACCAAATCTGCAAGGCAAGTTTGTATTTGGAATAAGAAAAGTTGAAATCACCAGTTTGATCCCAGTTTACCTTCCACCAACTAGCACTAAATTAAAACAGATCAGATAATGTTCTGGAGAAAATTTTCTGGCAAATTTGTTCCAAAACAGCAGCATGAGGTGAATCCCAATTGTCTTAGCTGTTTTTAAAAGAAATCTCTACAGATTTTTGAATCTCCTATATTTGCAGGATCCAGCTTCTAGAAATCAAATTGTCGATGTTTTATCTTTCTATAAAACATTGTTAATCTCTCTCTCTTTTATACTTATGAGATCTTATCTTAAAATGCATATATATATTCAGTTTGGAATAATGTACTAATTATAATTCTGACCAATACTCTCAAAGACATCTCTGACAAATCCAGGTTTGCCTAACATTGGAATTGCCCCCAGCTGTCCTCCCTACTGCTCTCTGCCCTGATACATCAACTATTTCAGTTTCTGATCCAGTATTCAAGCTTGACTTACCAGTGAAAATGGGTTTGCATTAACAGGCCACTCAATAAGCTTCAGAAACAGAGACTTAGGCACCAGTACCTATGCATGCAGTGTGGAAATCTCTATAAGAAGAATGGATAAACTATGTTGAGAGCTTATCTGACAGGCTCCTGAGAGTTAAACCACATATCTTTGCTACCAACAATTTCCGCAGGAGAAAAACACGCAGATCCAAACACTTGGTAAGGAAAAATAGTTTCTGAATGCTTTACAGGCAAAGATGAGATTGATTTTGCTTTGTTTACCAGTAAGGAAACCAAGACTACTGGAGAAAGCACTAAAATGAGTCATTCTTATTTCTCCTCTGTTTTACTCTGTGCTCTTCACTGACAGAGACTTGCAGTAAGACAGTGTTGTCTGTTTTTGAAACTTATACACAGGGAAGAAGGGAATTAGCAGAAAAGCAGTAAAGATTCTGACAGCTCAGTCTTTTTGAATTCATTTAGATAGTTCAGGTTTTTCTTTCAACAGTTATTCTGAAATAGTGTTGAAATAACATAATATTGTTCCACCCTTAGAGAGCCCCTAGGACTTAGGGATTGTTACAGCCAAAAATCTCAACCATTACTTCTTTATCTATCATGAATGGTCCAGAAAGAGCATAATCGTTGACTGCAATTGGAAGTAATAGTTTTAGCACAGTGCAGGAGTGTGCCCATACTGAAGTGTAAAGTAATCTTTAATTTGTTATCTCTGGCCTCAAAAATATTTGAAGCACAATATCTGAGTTTTCAGGTGTTTCCTGTATTAAGTTAGATTTAGAAGAGATTTAAAACTTGTTGTAATTTTGGAAAAGTAAAGCTTCTTGCTCTTTTGTCTATTCCACACACCTTGGAAATGAATGCAGTTGATTATAGTTTAGCCTGAACAAATAGTGCAATAGGTCACTTTTTGAATTTCAGTTTCCCTGCTTACTTTGGGGGAGATTAAAACAGCTGTTTTCAGAGCAGCTCGAGTAGCAGTTGTTACCGCTTTAAATAAACTGCTATGATGTCTATAGATTGCTATTGGGTCTCAGCAGATATTATAATATCAGAAGATATTATAATGATAAATGAGACCTGATTACATTGCTTTTCAATGGCATTAATTTACATGTTTGTAGAAGTCTGTTGGGATTGGGTTTTATAGCTACTGTAATTTGTAGGCTTTTGACATTGCTTTGGGATAACTTGTCTAATTGGCTTTTTCTTTTCATCAGAATGGAGGATATTTTGAAGCTGACATCACTGTGGACATTATGCTATAAGGGGTTTCTTTGGATTGTTATACGCAGGATTTTTTCTTCTTATTAGTCTTTTGTACTTGTCATTGAAACTTTTCTCTGAGCTGTAAAAGGCTTTCTCTTTACACAGTAAGAACATGATGGAAAAATGTAAAATGTGTCAAATAAAAATTCATGAAAGGACCACCTATATGGCAATCAGCTAAGGGGGGGAGAATTGCTTCCCCTGATAATTCTAAGGCAGATCACTCTAAAAAGACACATTAACCATGACAAAATGTGCTAAAAGAACAAAGCGCTCAATAATCTCTTCCGAATGCAATTTTTTCTGATGGCAATTTGTTTTCAGAAATTAACTTTTGGCACATACGAGATTACAATAGTGATATAGTCTGAGTTGAGGAATTTTTGAATAATTAGAAAACTAACCAACCAGTGAGTCTAATCTTATATTTCTGGTGTGTTGAAGATTTCCATTGACTTGAAGAGGAGAATGCTTGAATATACATAGATCAGAAGTCCAGGGATAATATTAAATTTTTCCAAGTGAAAAAAAAAAAAAGAGATACCATAGTAATCCCACAGAAAAATTTAAAGGTAGGTGGCATATTTATTTAAAGAATCTTAGTTAGTTAATAATGAACAACTCATTAGGGGACATACAGCTGCTTTTCTTTTTGTGTCTGAGTAGCAAAGAGCTTGTTTTGGAAGCACTGGGAAGAGAATCCTGTGTCCTTGTACACTGCCTTTGAAAGACAGTCATTGGGAGCTTTCCTTCTTCCTGCAGGGACTGTCTGTTTGGAAGCCGCGTTCACTGTGGATGCTATAGCTATGGTTTCTTTGACAAGCTAAGATTGTTTTTTTACTCTTGCTAGTTTCTTTACATTTGTTACTGAATTCCCCCCACCCACCCGCCTTGCAATTTCTGTGCAGCAATTGCCTTTAATGCTGTTTCTTTTGCCCCATTTCCTCCCTGATAGAAGTATTAGCCATTGCGTGTTTGTCTCTAGACTTATTCTGATTTACTACAGGAAATAAAACATTACTTGTCATTCCGCAAAATCTTTTTTCTTTTCTTCTTCTCCCTAAAGGTACTGAATAGAATATTGCTAAAAAGGTGTCAAACTATAGGCATTCCCTAGGTCCTAATGGATAAAATTCCTCTTTTGTCTGTATGTGTGTAGATACATTGTCCTTGCACTGCTACACAGATAAAAATGAGGGTAGGATTTGGTCCAAAGACAGTAAGAAATGGCAAAGGATTGCCTGCAGAAGTGAGTATTGATTTAGCAAGATCAGTCACTTGAAAGCCAATGAGGAAAGTACACTAAGAATGCCTTTCATAACACATTTTCTTCTGTTGTCTGATCTGTGTTAGTACCTGACAAATTTTATATAACCACAAGGAACTCAGTCATTTCGTATCAGCCCTTGAGAATGGAGTTCATTGCTCTCCCAAGATTTAAAAGTGGCCACCATTTCAGGCAAAAGAAGAGGAACAACTTAAGTTTAACCATACAGGTGACTTGGGTGCCTTACTTATTTTCCAGGATAGTTATTTCTGGAAATGAGGGAATACTAATATGTTTCATGTGTCCTAATAACTGAGATAACTTCTTTGCTCTAATCACATTGAACGCCTTCAAAGAAAATGCTTATTTTCACATTTCTTCCAGTATTAATTCCAACCCAGAGGGAATGGATTATTCAGTTATCCAAGGGTCACATACCAGAAAGTTAAATGAAGTTCTGACATATTTTTAACAGAATAAAAGCATCTGAATCCAGAGTTTATAAATTCTTATTTGATAGCTTCTTAGTGAGTGTCTAGTTCGCCAAAAAGTTCATGGAAGAAAATATAAGAGATCCATGCATTATGCTGGTCATCTGAAATATGTTCTATAAAATTACAGTAATGTCAATTAATTGAATCCTTTTACTTTAATGAGAGATGATTCAATCCCTTGTGATTTTCAAAAAGCTATAATTGAAAAATATAATACAGTAAGGGTATTTTCAGAACACTTGTGTATATCTTGTTTTAAATCAGCATGTTGGCTGCTCCTATGCTGCTGTGTAAACTGAACTGCAGTGATGATTCAAAGGCTAAAAGAGCTACTATACACATTCTTTATCTCTAAAAGTGGTTTTGGGGCTGGCTCTGAACTGGCTGGAAATATTCCCAACAAAAAATAGCCAGTGTAGAACAGGAAGTAGAATTTCCCTCGAGGTCTAGTTATCCACAGCATGGCTAAATTCCTTGCCCAGTACCAACCTCCCATTATTACCTGGTGGAGACATAGCCAGGTGACTTTAAATAATGGTCATCTGTAAGGTAGAAAGAACTTCTGGCAGTATATCTCAGCCCATACTGGGAATAAGGAAGTACTCCTAGGGAAGGTCTCCTAGGAGCGTTCAACTAGGTACAACACAGATACAGCAGTATTGTACAATCATAATAAGAATACAAGAACCTGAGAAAGCACATGAATCAAAAGTGATTACTCACAAATCTACTTGCAGAAAACTTCTATGTCTCCAGCTCTCCAGTTCAGAAGATCTGTAAAGACCCTCTCTATCTCCTCACCAGGAAGTCAGAAAAAACCTGAAACATACCCAACTCATCAACGAAAATAAATTTAATCTATTCCTTCTTCTGGTACCTTTTTTCCAATAGAAAACCCAGACTTTCTATACTGTTTTTCACCTCCATCCATCCCAATTCCAGTGGTACTGCTGAGAGGATAGTCTGCAAACAGCTGTTTTTCCTAAATAGCCACCACAAGACAGAAAAATGACACAGGACCAAGCCTTTGTTCAACTTTGGTGTTCCAAGAATTTCATTCTAAAGTGGACTCTTTTCTCTGCCCGAACACAGCCCTTTCTGTCATGTTTATTTTCTTTTAAAAAAGCTGGATTGTTTGAGTAGTCAAAGCATCCAAAAGAGATAATTTAGTCTGGGGAGCCAAATCATACAGACTGTGTTTATTTAGCCACTCCAGTGAACAGAAAGTGGCTTCCAGGAGGTAAGCTTTTCTGAAACAGCACAATTAGTGCATGAAAACTTGGCCTTGAACCATGTCTCAGGGTTAGAAGTAGTATTAACTGCTAAGTATTTATCTGCACTCTGTCTGTTTGGAATAGGAAGACAATATGCCAGCTGGTTTCCCATTTGCCTATTCCCTTCCTGTAACAAGGGTGTAGCAGTAGACAGATAAATTAATAGTATAGTTAGCAATGAGTCAAAAGCACAAATACAGGCTGGCAGAGAATGTATTGAGAACCGCCCTGAGGAGAGGACTTGGGGGTGTTGGTTGATGAGAAGCTCAACACGAGCCAGCAACATGTGCTTGCAGTCCAGAATCCTGACCACATCCTGGGCTGCATCAAAAGAAGTGTGGCCAGCAGGTTGAGGGAGGTGATTCTTCCCCTCCACTCTGCTCTCATGAGACCCCATCTGGAGTACAGCATCCAGATCTGGGGCCCCCAACATAATAAGGACATGGACCTGTTGGAGCAGGTCCAGAGGAGGTCCACAAAGATGATCAGAGGGCTGGAGACCCTCTCCTGTGAAGACAGGCTGAGAAAGTTGGGGTTGCTCACCCTGGAGAAGAAAAGGCTCCGGGGAGACCTTATAGCAGCCTTCCAGTACTTAAAGGAGGCCTACAGGAAAGATGGGGAGGGACTCTTGATCAGCGAGCGTAGCAATAGGATGAAGGGTAACAGTTTTAAACTGAAAGAGGGGAATTTAGATTAGCTTTTAGGAAGAAATTCTTCACTGTGGGGGTGGTGAGACACTGGAACAGGTTGCCCAGGGAAGGTGTGGATGTCCCATCCCTAGAAGCATTCAAGTCCAGGTTGAGCAACTGGAGCAACCTGGTCTAGTGGAAGGTGTCCCTGCCCATGGAAGGGGGGTTGGAACTAGATGATCTTTAAGGTCCCTTCAAACTCTAACCATTCTATGTTTCTATGAAAAGCTCAAACCATTTGAGAGAATGAACTGATGCATACATTACAAAAAAGAACAATGTATCCATGCAAATCACTTCAGTGGAGTTTGTGTTTACTAAATGAACAGAGAAAGAGGAAGACAATCCTATGCAGACACAGTGATGTACAGTCAGCCTATATATTATTGAGACTTTGCCTTAAATGAACACTGCTCATCGGACAATCAGTCCATGCCTACCTCAGGCACGAACATGAATCCTTATTGGTGTAAAGAGTTAAAAATAAACATTGTAAAACACTTAACGGGCTTTACTGGAAGACACTAAGGACTTGTTTCAGCTGGTTACACACAGGAATCTAGTGTCAGTTGGCATTTTTGGCCACTTCATACAGACAAGGCTTGATTCTGGCTGATAGCCTCATATGAGTCTCTTGGATACTGTCAGATACCTCAGATGTCTATGCTTAGGCAAGAAAATCAAGTACACAGCTTAAAAAAAACACGAGCCCAACCTATTTCTCCATGCTCACTTTATGTTCAAAACTGTATTTAGATCTCTCGCTAGAAATGATCAGGCTTTCAGGCGCTGACTACTTACGGTTGTCTGTGAAAATGATGTGGAAATAGTAAGTACTACTGTAAGGTTTTTTAGAGGGACTCCCCATAAAAGCATTTAGATTAATTACCAAAGGGAATTCAACTTGCTTCAGTTAAATATCAACTATACTTTCTTTATTTTATTCATATCTGAACTAAGATAGAACCCTCAAACTATTAATAAAAATACTGATGTTCTATTAATTCAACCATGCTGGAAACGATTACTCAAAGCCACTAATCCTCAAACAAAGCACTTAAATACAGTTGGTTTTAATAAGGGTTTAGGCTCCATTTCAAAGTTCAGGTCATTCTTGCTTTGCTAGATGCAACCAAACTAAACAAATATTTTTCAAAAATCAGACCCTAAAAGGTAAAATTCAGCTGTCTTACCCCATTTACCTCAATAAGGTGTGTTCATTGGTTCTCCTGTTCCTACCCCTTTGCAATCTGTCCTTCAAGAACAATTTTTGCTTTAATGAGGTGCAAATTTTAAAGCCTAGTGGGACAACTTAAATGCTAATATTATTAAGCATGGGCAAATTTTCCTTCTTTTCTTTCAGCCTCCCCCGCAAGGATATTAAACATGAAAAGCTATGTTAATGTAATGTAAAGTAGCATAGCTTGGCTGAGAAAGTTAGGGAAAGCAGTGTCTATCTTCTGTACCAACATTGTCAGCTATACTGCAAATCGTGTCTGTTTTATAGCAACATAAACATACATATGTTTTCCATATAAAATCATTTTTTTCATAGCAAAACAAAATAAAAATATAAATGACATATACCCATAGCACACCATAATCACTTCTGGAAAACTGTAGCTGTCCTTTGTCAGTCTTCAAGAGATTGAAGTTCTCTCCCATTTCTCAGGTGCATGGTCACTACTGAAATTTCCAGTAATAACAAAAAGAACTGAATAATGATGAGGGCTGGTTAAAATTGTTTTCTGAATTACCACCAGCATCCTCACTGGAATAATGAATTATCTGCTAACTGAAGGTTATAACAACAAAAAAAAACAAAAGTTCAATTTTCTACAAAAAAAAGTTTTCTACCCCAACTGTCCTGTCTAGAGTCAAAATATTCTGATGAAAATCTAAATGTTTTTTCAAGGAAATAAGCTATCAGTGCCTCATGGAAATTGTACTTGAGAAGCACTGTTCTGTTTTTCTTCTCTGTGGGGGAAAAAAAAAATCAGATTGTGTTTCATTGGTAACTGTCCTGAAATCTGTACTTCTCCCACCAAAACGGAAAACTATATAAAGGAATCTAAATAGACATATTCATCTAAAAAGGGATGGAGGCTGTAGAACATGAATATTATGGGGTTTCATAATGGTATTTTGAATTAAAATATTTACGTGTTGAAGATAAATGTCCACATTTTGGGGGGTAAATGATGATAAATGCTGTTGTTTCAAATTTTTTTCTGTTATGACGCCCATTTTTGTTCATAAAGAAGACATAATGGTTTTAAGCATCTGCTTTCCTATATGTTTTCAGAATTTGAAAGAGGGGCTGGGGACCCCAGTGGGAAAATGGGAATTTCTCATTTCCAAGAAAGGAAGCTTCCATTTCTAGCTCTGTAGAAAAATGTGATAATAGACTTTAAAATCAGCGTGTGTTTGTGTATAAAAACTTGTTACTGATCCAGGACTGATTCTTCTACAGCTTTGGCCTCTAGCCCAATTGCTTCAGAGAAGTAATGCCAAATCTGTAAGGAGAAGGAGGAAACATTTTTATCACAATTTGATTTAACAACAACAGCAGCAACAACAAATCGGTTTGAAGCAATTTAAGGATTAAGAGTGTTGAAATAAAACTTGGGTTTGATGGGACATCAGGAGAAGAGCATGAGCCAGTAAATATACACACAATTAATTTATACAATTTAGTTAAATATTTGTTCTGAAGAGCCTATGTATTTATTTCTATGTGAACATGAACATAGTGCTGTATCCAGCTCCTCATTGTTTTAAGGATAAAACATCTTAATGAATTCTAAGTTTTATATTTGTGTAAGTTAGCACTAGCTAGGCATTTAATCACTGTTTTAAATGAATTCATTATAGGCTGATCTAAAATAAAAAATACTCTTTTACAACATACTGGCTAGAGGTGAATTTGCTCTTCCAATATTACTCCAACTAGGATTTAAGTCTGCTTTGAATTTGGAGGGAAATTTCCTAATTGCAGGATTGTTTTATATTACTTTTGGATAAAATTAGAAAAAAGAGATTGCCAAGTAAAATAAAGTTGACACACTGAGAATTGTATTAAGCAAGCTATAGGAAATGAAATAAATCCTGAGTCATCAAAAAATTGCAGATGATAAACACTTGACATTACACCCTCTGCTTAACGGAAGATTCCTTGAAACCTAATCTGTGAAAATCCTGAATTGTGGTCTGAGACCGCCCATCATTAAGGATTTCTACAGGTCAGCTTTAGGAAGCAAACCATGCACATAAGCTTAATTTTTATAGAAATGAATAGTTTAAGGAGTTACTGCATACTCAGTTGCTGATATAAGCCAGGATGTTGTCAGAGTATTTGACCTGGATCAGAAACACTTAGTGCATGCAGGCATATTTATTACCCCTTTGCAGTCAGGATGGTTAAGAAATGATTAAGAATGTTTTAATCAATGAGTAATTCTTGCTACATCATCTAAAAGGTAAATAACCCTGAATTACAAAATTCATTTCACAAGTAGCAAAAATATTTTTTTCCTGAGCCAGTACCAAATTACACTTAGAAATATAGTAGCCTAGCAGGATCTTGACCTCAGCAAACTCATGAAGCTTTCTGTTTCTATTCAGTATACACAAAGATGCTCAAATAGAAGAGTGAAGGGTGTTAATTTAGATCTTAATTTTTATGTATATAAGATACATGAATAGTAGAAGATAAATTTTATTATGTGCACATATGCATAACTTCTGTTAACTGTTTATTAACCATCCATAAATGATTTATAAAAGGAAGCATAATATACAATCAATGGTCAAATTATTTCATTGCTATATGTAACTGTGTTTCTTTCAAACTGTGTAAACCCCAGTAGTGCATCATGGGTGCAATAAAAAGCAGGTTACAAAGAACCAGCACCTTCCAGGTAGGTTATAATGATCTATGTTTATGCAGAATGAAGGTCCTGTAGCTCACATTTCCTGAATGGCTCCCGTAACAAACTTGTGTATCCATTTTACTGAAAGAATAAAAGAGAAAATGCAGCCTTGCAATGCCCCCTTTTGAAGGAATTAACATTTTGAAGGTTGGTATAGATATTTTTCACCTGTAGGCTATGTAAGGAACAGAACCATTCAGGACCAAACCTCTTCAGAAATAGCAAATATATCAACATTAGCACAGGATCATCACTGTTCGAAGAATCTCACAAATGTAATCTTAACGTGATCATTTGATCTTCACACATTGCATTTCAGGCAGTCATACTGGATCATAGCCAAACCTCAAACTAAACTTTCCAGAAAATCAGGGGACTTCAAATATTATGAAGCATACTTCAATCAGAGAGAAAGCTCAACACAGATCAGTAGCTCACCTGAGTGGTCTGAGACTGCCAGCTGCACAGATTATACAGAGGAGATCTTGGCTTTAGAGTGACATCATCTTCACTCTCTATTGGTGAAGCATGTGTACATCATCAGGCATCGTATTGCCTGATGAGACTCCAATTCAAAGTAATCGACTTGAAAGGGAATGCAGTAGAGTGATAAAATACTAAGCCAGATTATTGATAATGCAAGTAAATAAATGAGTGTTGAAGTGTGATTTGTGAAATAAGGATTAGAGCTCCATTTGTGTGTGTCCTTTATCATTTAATCAGGCTCATCCTGACTATCCTGAAGCTAGGTTCATATCCTTGCCCTACCATTGTAGTTAATTGTCCAGATGTTTTACCTGTTTTATAGTGTTACAGGGCTTGGATTAATTTTATTTTAAAGTATTATGATTTCATGCAGGTGAGCTGCTTTTTAGCAGATGATGTTACCTTCACTGCACAATATACCTTCGGGACTAGGGAAGAAGAGAATTAGTACGAAGGGTAGTACCGATGCATGCAGTGCTTCTGAAAACCTGTGATATTGCTCGTGCTGCCAAGATACAAGTTGCTCTGTATCAATAAGGATTAAGAGATTTGTTCATGGTATCACACTTATGCTTTAGACTCGCATTCAATATCAGAAATAAGTATGGAACTCATAAGAGTTTGACTTCTTACAATGTTTTTTTCCCTTCTAATAGAATCATAAAATCATAGAATGGTTTGAGTGGGAAGGGACCTTTAAAGATCACCTAGTCCAACTCCTCTGCCATGGACAGGGACATCTTTCACTAGATCAGATTGCTCAAAGCCCTGCCCAACCTGACCTTAAACAGTTCCAATCATGGGGCATCCACAACTCCTCTGGGAAATCTGTTCCAGTGTCTCACCACCCACATCATAAAAAAAAAAAAAAAAAAATCCTTCCTTATGTTCAATTTAAACCTACCCTCTTTCAGTTTAAAACTGTTGCCCCTTGTCCTGTCACTACATGCCTTGGTAAAACTTGACCTTTCTTATAAGCCCCGTATATATTGAAAGGCTGCAATACGGTCTCCCCAGAGCTGCCTTTTCTCCAGGCTTAACAACCCCAAATATCTCAGCCGTTCTTCATAGGAGAAGTGTTCCAACCCTCTGACTCTTTTCATGGCTCTCCTCCAGACCTGCTCTAACAGGTCCATATCCCGAGAACTGGATACAGTACTCCAGGTGGGGTATATGGGAGCAGAGCAGAGGGGGAGAATCACCTCCCTCGACCTCCTGGCCATGCTTCTTTTTATGCAGCCCACAATATTGTTGGCTTTCTGGGCACATTGCCAGCTCACGTCCAATTTTTCATCCATTATTATCCCCAAGTTGTTCCTTGCAGGGCTGCTTTTAATCCATTCATCCCTCAGGCTGTACTGGTACTGGACATTGTTGTGACCCAGGTGCAGGACATTGTGCTTGGCCTTGTAGAACTTCCTGAGGTTCACATGGGCCCACTCCTCAAGCCTGTCAAGGTCTCTCTGGATGGCATTCCTTTCCTCTAGCGAATCAGCTGCACAACTCAGCTTGGTGTCATCTGCAAACTTGTTTAAGGTGCACTCAATCCCACTGTCCATGTCACTGATGAAGATGTGAAATAGTATTGGTTCCAGTATGGACCCTTGAGGGACATCTTTCATTAGTGATTTCCACTTGGACATTGAGCCATCAACGATAACTCTTTGGACATGGCCATCCAGCCATTTCCTTATCCATCTACAGTTCATCGGTCAAACTCCAGTCTCTCCAATTTAGTGGCAAGATTGTTATGGGGGATCATATCAAAGGTCTTACAGACATCTATGTAGATGACATCTGTAGCTTTTCCCTGATCACCAGCCTCTCCATTGTAGATGGCCATAAGACTAGTCAGGCACGATTTGTCCTTGGTGAAGCCATGATGTCTGTCTCTAATCACCTCTCTGTCTTCCATATGTTTTGACATGTCTTCCAGGCAGATTTGTTCCATGATCTTACTGGTCACAGAGGTGAGATTGACTGATCGGAAGTTCCCAGGGTCCTTTTTTTTACCTTTTTAAAAATTGGGTGTGATGTTTCCCTTTACCCAGTCACTGGGGACTTTGCCTGACTGCCATGACTTTTCAAATATGACGGAGAGTGGCTTGGCATCTACATCAGCCAATTCCCTCAGGTCCCTGGGGAGCACCTCATCAGGTCCCATGGTCTTATGTATATTCAGGTCCTCAGGTGATTGCAAACCTTATCTTCTCCTGCAATGGGAAATAATATAACAATCTCTTCTAATAAAAATAGCTCTTTAAGTCCAACATACCTTAAATATCATACATGTAGTCTTTCTTATTCATCTTAATGCTTCTTAAATTTTATGCTATATAAAATTTGCCAGAATTTTGTCATTCTCAAATCAGGTGACTCAGTACTAAATATCCCTTTAGGGTTTACAGGCAGCTGTGTTTCTAGTAGTGAATTTAGTCAGTGAAGGCTTACAAGCTGCTGTTCTGCCATTGATTTAGATACAGACTGGAATGGGCCTTTGTCCTTAGTGACATCTATGCACCTTATTAAATCCTTTAGCAGCTGCAAATGGTCTGATGTTTACCATAACACTACCTCGTTTCCTTCTTGTAAAGGTTACACCAGAGGAAGTAGCGTTATGACTCCAATGATTGCAATAAGAATCAACAGAAGTTCTGTGAATGTATAACAAGGGGAAGAAAAATAACTGTTCTCACTAAACTTATATTTGCGTTTTTAAAATCTGAGGGAATCAATAACACTCAAACTCTGTGTGAGAACAGTAGAAGAAGTATTAAAACAATAGAAGAGGAGAATAGAGAAGGAAGCATGTGACACATACAGTTACAAGTATCATGAATTCTTTTCATCCCTTAAAAAAAAGATGAGAAAGAATATTCACCAGATGTAGTAAGCTAATTTGAAAGCAAGAAACTTTTTTTTTTCTAAATTGCAGCTTGCAAGACTTATTGACTAAATTCAGTGTCAGAAGCAGAGAATAGCATCACTCAAGATCTCTTTTCCGGAAAGCATCCCTTTTCAAGAAAAGACTTAAACATGTGCTTAATGAGATGAAGGCAGATGCTTAAAGATAAATTTACGTGGATGCCTGAATCAGGGCCTACAAAATTATAAGGCAACAGGACTGAAATATAAGCTGTTGAAATCCTGTTCTTTCCATCTGGAGATGGAAATACTTGTTGTCATATGCTCCACACTAGAGAGATGGGATGTTTTCCTGCTTGCTGAGAAACATAACTATGAAAAAAAATTCTTAGAGATAACAGATGTGCCAAATTTTGCCTTTTTTTTTTTTTTTAATTTTGCTTCAAAGATGTCCAAGAGTAGTTTGGGAAATTAAAATACAAACCATATGATTTTTTTTCTCAGTGATTAAATTTGATCTGCAGATTGCTACAACATTTTGACATGCAAACACTCAGTTAGTCCTCTGGTGACAAAGTCCATAAAATATGTAAAATTCTTCTCTACCTTGACTTAACAAAAAAAGAAATGGTAAGAAACAATCCACTAAAATATTGTAAATAGCACAAAGAGAGCTAGTATTTGAAATTCATTTCAGTAAATATTTTATTTTTAGAAGAATTGATTTTCAGGAGTACTCATGTTAGCTTTCAGATGTTTGCAGGAAATGCTTCAAGTGTGATAGAAACTAGGTAGGTTTCAACCTACCTGTCTTTGTAAGGGGACACATAATTCCATTTAGTGTTGTTTACATTTTTTTTAATGATTAATTTATTAACAGTGACAGTGCGTCTGGAATTAATAAAGGTATATCAGGGGCATTTTCATTATAAAAGCCACACGCCAAGTCTGTCTGCTTCGTCTTTTCCCAGTTTTAATGTTAAAGGACCCTTCACCTTTTGTGTTACATACACACAATAGCTGTGTGGTGAAGTTAGAACCCTCTACTGTATTTCATTTATATCCATGTTATACCTTGCAGAATAATTTAAACTTATCATTCTTCTAGTTCTTATCCCTTCTTACCCAAGTCTTCTGAAAAAAATCCTTGCCATTTCCCTGAAACCTGCAGGTGAAAGGTTAACTCAGAGGAATCCCATTTATTATCTACTAAATGCAATAGGGAGTTTTTGTCACTGCATTTGCCTTTTAAGAGTGTTTCCCACTATATCTTACATTGCACTTAGGCACTTATGATCTTAAATCTTTATCAGATCTCTGTGAACTCAGCTATTTCTCTCAGTGCAGAAAATTACTAATGATTTGCTTAAACTGGAGACATCAGTCTTTTTCTCTTCATAATTAGTTAGGTCCAGAGAGATTTAAATGATTGCTTTTCCTTCTATTGTATTTTTCCACAGGTTTCTCATTCTCTATATTTCCTGCCTTCTTTCTACTTATTTGAGCAAGATGACACACAGACTTTTACAGAAATACAAAGTGCCTGAGAGAAGCCATTCTCTTATTTGAAGGAGGTCTGGTATAGTCTGACCTATGAGCTCACTATTGGACTTCGAGACTATCTCAGGTAATGCTATTGTTCACTGAAGCAGATCCAGCTCTTGCAAATTACTAGTTGTCATATGTTTTCTCTTCCCCTTCAAGGACTGCTTCACAGGCTAAATGTCTAGTAATGAAAAGAAGAGGATAGTCTGTATTTAATAAATCTATTTTATAGCAAAACATACTGGGATCATGTGGTTTGTAGGCTTACCATTTGTGCAGAATAATAATACTGTGTGGCCAAGCACATAGGTATAAAAATCTGCTGTTGAGAGTCCTGTAAGGGGCACAACAGAAATTCTCCCACTGTTAGGGGGTAGAAAGGGCTGGGAACTTAGTTTAGGGAAAATAAAGCTACTTACTTATTTTTTTACTCTTTTAGAGCCCCCTGTGTTCAAAGAGAGGCAGTGTTTCTTTATGGCTGGTAATAAAACAGGAGAGAACTTGTCATAAATCAAGGCTGTGCAGCAGACTTGGTGAGGCAGCAAGACAAAGAAGAGTGGGCGGTGAGGTTACCATGTGAAAAGTAAATAAGGACACACTGTACACTATTTTTTTTTCCTTTAAAAATTCTTATTAGCTTGCGATTATTTTTCTTTATCTGCCTTGACTATTGAGATCATAAGCCTTTCAAGAAGGGTCCTGCTGGTTTTATATTATGTAGTCCATAGCCCAGTAAGGCCATGTTGAGATCCATCAGTGCTATCAAACTGAACTTTATATATTATAAATACATAGCCAAGAGACAGCATAATATTTTTCCATTATATAGCACACGAATACACATGTGCTTATAACAAATGTAATTATGTAAATTTATAAAGACATAAATAGTACATGTAGATGTAATTACATGATATATTATTATGTTTATGTATAAAATTTAAACAAGCATGCACAAATATGCAAGCACACACACAAGCACATTCCTTATTTTTATGGAAGTTAGTACATGTGTGTTTTTAGCGTGCATCCACATACCAGAAAATGCCCCTTTAGTGGAAGAAAGAACAAATAAAATAGATTATTAAGGGGTTTGTCCCACTAATCACAAAACTTCTCCTTACAAAATACCAGTGATTCTTAATCTCTGTTACTTTAGATTTCAGCTCCCACTATGTACCACAACTGAACTCTAGTTTTTGTCTTTGCAGTATCTTCTTTCTGTTTCTGCACCTGAGGGAAACTGAAGATTTCATGCTGTTCTTACCAATAAAACAATAGGAAATAAAATTACAAGATCAGTTTGTTCAGGTTTTATAAGTTTTAGATAATACATTGCAACAGTCATTATTGTATATTAAACAGGAAGACATCAATTATATTAATACTATTTCCCCTGGTGTGATAAAGGCTTTTTCTGACAGCAATTAAATTAATCCCCTAAAGCAATGAGGTTCTGTGCTATAGTAAATCCCACATGAGAATGACCATAAGACTCCATGTCATGTAATTTCATGTCATGAAAGTAACCCACCTGGTTCCCTAATGAATCTCACGCTTTGTTAGATTACTTTGTAAATGCAGAACTGGAAGCTAAACCAATTGCAACTGTGTTGAAAATATGATGGAAACAACAAACATAATTGACGTAGAGATACCCACAGCCTACCAGAGGATTTAGGTTTACAATTCCATATGCCAGTTATTACCCAGGTTCAAAATAATGGCCCGGATTTATCCCTCTAATTGTAAGCGCTTACTTTAGCGTGGAAAATTGCACCTATTTGGCAATACACAAGGCTACCTAACCACTGTTTTTCTATGTTCCTGCTTTCCCATAATTCCAGCTCTGTATGCCTCATCCAAACCTTTTACTCTCCCGGTGCACGAGTTAAACAGGTTTTTAATGTTAAGTGGGATGAAACAGAGCTGAGATGTATGTTGATCTCACTAGGGGTAGGAACTCAACTTATTATGCTCAGTGGCAACAGATATAGGTAGCTGCCTCACTTGATGGTCAAGGTGAATTCCCTTATCTTGATGAACGACTGAGGGAACTGGGGTTGTTGAGCCTGGAGAAGAAGAGGCTGAGGGGAGACCTTATCACTCTCTACAAGTACCTGAAAGGAGGTTGTAGAGAGATGGGGACTGACCTCTTCTCCCTCATGACAAGTGATAGGATGAGAGGAAATGGGTTCAAGTTACGCCAGGGGAGGTTTACGTTGGATATTAGGAAAAATCTTTTCACTGAAAGGGTTATCCAACATTGCAATAGGCTGCCCAGGGAGGTGGTGGATTTGCCATGCCTGAAGGTGTTTAAAAAAAGGGTAGACGTGGTACTTGGGGATATGGTTTAGAAGTGGTTTTGTCAGGTTAGGTTAATGGTTGGACTCGATGATCTTAAAGGTCCCTTCCAACCTCAACAATTCTATGATTCTATACTTTACAGCTTATTTCAGTTATCTGAACATGGGCATCTAGTGCCATTTGAGTTATTTCACATTAACCCAATTGTCCTACAGTTGCCAGTTCAGAAAGGTGTAAATCTCCCATAGGGCTGACATTATAATAACTTCATTTTTGGACTTCCTGGATCCTCTGTGGTGTCAAGACAGAAAGCAGCACCCACTTGTCCACCTGGGGAATTCTGAACCTCCCATTTGCCTCTCAAAGGAGCACAGACTCTCATTAAAACAGTAGAGGAAGCCAGATAATGGCAGTAGTAGGCATTTGATGGAAAAAATGTGAAGAATCTCAGAGTCATAGAATTGTCTAGGTTGGAAGGGACATCATCGAGTCCAGCCATTAACCTAATGCCAAAACCACCACTAAACCATGTCCCTAAGCACCGTGTCTACCCATCCTTTAAATACCTTCAGGGATGGTGATTTCACCACTTCCCTGGGCAGCATGTTCCAATGCTTCATAACATTTTCTGTGAAGAATTTTTTCCTAATATCTAATCTAAACCTCCCCTGGAACAACTTGAGGCCATTTCCTCTTGTCCTATTGCCTGTTACTTGGGAGAAAAGACTGACACCCACCTTGCTACAACCTCCTTTCAGATAGCTGTAGAGAGCAATAATGTCTCCCCTGAGCCTCCCTTTCTCCAGACTAAACAACCCCAGTTCCCTCAGCTGCTCCTCATAAGACTTGTGATCCAGACCCCTCACCAGCTTTGTTGCCCTTCTTTGGACATGCTCCAGAACCTCAATGTCTTTCTTGTAGTAAGGGGCCCAAAACTGAATGCAGTATTTGAGGTGCAGCCTCACCAGTGTTGAGTACAGGGGAACAATCACTTCCCCAGTCCTGCTGACCACACTATTCCTGGCACAGGTCAGGGTGCTGTTGACATTCTTGACCACCTGGGCACACTAATGGCTCATATTCAGCCCGCTGTCAACCAACACCCCCAGGTCCTTTTCTGCCAGGCAGCTTTCCAGCCACTCTTCCCCAAGCCTGTAATGCTGCATGTGGCTGTTGTGACCCAAGAGCAGGACCCAGTACTTGGCCTTGTTAAATCTCTTACCACTGGCCTTGGCCCATTGATCCAGCCTGTCCGGATCCCTTTGTAGATCCATCCTACCCTTAAGCATATCAACACTCCTGCCCAACTTGGTGTCATCTACAAACTTACTGAAGGTGCATTCAATCGCCTCATCCAGGTCGTTGATAAAGATATTAAAAAGAACTGGTCCCAGTACTGAGCCCTGGGGAACACCACTTGTGACCAGCCACCAGCTCCATTCACCACCACTCTTTGGGCCCAGCCATCCAGCCATTTTTTTATCCAGTGAATACTACACCCATCCAAGCCATGAGCAGCCAGTTTCTCCAGCAGAATGCTGAGAGAAATCATGTCAAAGGCTTTATTAAAGTCTAGGTAGACAACATCCACAACCTTTCCCTCGTCCACTAAGTGGGTCACCTTGTCGTAGAAGGAGATCAGGTTAGTCAAGCAGGATCTGCCTTTCATGAACCCATGCTGACTGGGCCTGACCACCTGGTTTTCCTGCATGTGCTGTGCGCACTCAAGATGATCTATTCCATAAACTCCCCAGGCACCGAGGTCAGACTGACAGGCCTGTAGTTTCCTGGATCCTCTGTGCAGCCATCATGTGGATGGGCATCACATTTGCTCACCTCCAGTCAACTGGGGTCTCCTCAGTTAGTCAGGATGACTGATAAATGATGGAAAGTGGCTTGGTGATCACTTCTGTCAGCTCCCTCAGTACCCTTGGGTGGATCCCATCTGGCCCCATAGACTTGTGCATATCTAAGCGCTGTAGCAGGTCCCTCACCATTTCTCCTTGGATTATGGGGGCTTCATTCTGCTCCCTGTCCCTGTCTTCTATTTCTATTATTATTCTTTTTTCTTTTTATTCTATTATTTTTATTATTTCTTTTCTATTTCTTATTCTATTTTCTATTTCTTATTTTGCCTTAATTTGCTATTTTTTTTACTATCCTTAGTATCCTCTTTTACTGTCCTTTACTGTCCCTTTTACTAGCCTTTTTTCGTGTATCCTCTACTTTAATTCCACCTTAACAAAATTTCTATTTGAGGTTTTCCTTTGTGCATTTCTTTAAAGAGGTTTAAAAAAAAGACTGGAATGAAGGAATTCTCACCTTTCCTGCTAACATAATGATGTATAGGTGTGAAAACTCACTCTTATCCATGTTCTAAGCTCTAAAGTAATTGAACACCTCCTCAGTGGACTTTTAGATATACAGTCACGAAGAAGGGACTCTTTCCTTTTACAAAATCTAGTAATGGAGACAGAAAGAGACCTATGTGAAGCTAGGCAACAAGGGTTTCTTTAATGTTTCCAAGAATATAAAATTATATTCTGAGTTATGCTTGGAGCAACTGTATCCCTTTGATGCCCTCAAATCTGGAATACATGGAGCACAGCTAACAGAGGCAGCCAACAGATGCTGCAAATTGCACAGAAGGGTATGAAAAAGGGGATGTCAAATGGGCCCTCAAGTGAAATTGTGCTGTTGTAATAGTCTCATACATGGTGGTATGCCACAGGGCAGTTTCCTCAGTAGATGCTGGAGCAGCTGCAGCTGCCCCTGCAAGGGCAGAGGCTTCAACACAGACTGAGCTTCAGGCAGCAGATGCATCCCTACAAGTCCCAGGCTGGAGGGAGTGCCTGGGGCCTATCTCTGAGGCCAGGACAGATACACCTCTGGCCTGCAGGAGGTGCGCCAACATGGAGGAGCTGTTCTGTCAAAAGGAGGAGATAAGGGAAGAAATGAGCATCAGAGAAGATGAAAGGGGAATAAATAGGATCTTCTCTGAGACTCAGCAGCTTGAAAAACCTCACACCCCACTGTAGAACAGAAGCAGGCAGTGTCTACCCCCACCATCAATGTAAGTGATAATTCTGGAAAAGGGGAAGGATGGAAGCTAGTGACTTCTGGCATGAAGAGGAAAGTTCCTGCCCCACCTAACTGCTTACACCTGCAGAATCAGGTCACCATGCACAAAGCTGAAGAGAAGCCAGGTGTGCCTACAAACAAAGAACCTGGTCCACCTAATACCAAACTATGTAAGACTACCGGGAAGAAATAGCGAGTCATCAGAATGGGTGACTGCCTGCTGCTGCAGATGGAACCCAACATGCACCTGTCAACCCAACCAGTCATCTGCGGAGGTTTGCTGCTTGCCGAGGACCAGGGTCCAGGACATCGTGGAGAGATTGCCAAAACTCACCTAGCCCTCTTGACTGCTACATCCCCTGCTCTTATTCCATGTGGGCACAAATGATAGTGCCAGGGGAAACCTAGACAGTGTGAAAAGTAATTGCAGAACTCTGAGGGTAGCAATCAAGGGCATGTGGGCCCAGTTAGTGTTGTCCTCAATCCTGTCAAAGAAGGGAAAGGCTGTGAGGATGATGACACTCATAGGAAAAGTAAATAATTAGCTGCAGAACGGCAAAAATTGGCTGTTGGTGACAAGGGTTTGGATTCTATGATCACGGGACCCTGTTTGCAGATGAGCGTCTCCTTGAGACAGGTGCAATCCACCTCACAAAGCGGGGCAAAACTATGTTCAGAAATAGGACAGCTGACCTCATAAGCAGGTCTTTAAAGGGAGAATGATGGCAGAGAGAGACGGAGACCAGCAGTACTGTTACGGGAGTGACAGAGAGGACTGCTGAACAAAGGGCATGGCGTGGTGTTAGGGGAATGAATCACAAAGTCAACAAAATGGGACTTGGGCAGGGTCACCTTCAGCACTCACATGTGAGCTAGGAAGTGCCAACACGGCAAAACTGTAGAGAAATCCCCCAAAGCCTGTCCAGGAACAAAACATACTGGGGTGCCTCTCTAAAGTGTCTGTACACTCAGGAATGCAGTAATGGGAATAAACATGATGAGTTAGAGAGCTGCGTGCAGTTACAGGGCTACGATCTTGCTGGGATCACAGAGATGTAGTGGGATGGCTCCCATGACTGGAGTGTAGAGGGAAGTTGCCCTTTATGTGAGAGAGCAGCTGGAGTGCATGGAGCTCTGCCTGGGGGTGGAGGAGGAGCCAACTTAGACTTTATGGGTTGCAGAGAGGAGACAGACAAAGGCAGCCTTAAAATAGGCCACCCAGCAGAAAGAACAAGCGCATGCGACTCTTAACAGAAGGATCTTATTAACGCATACAAATACCTGAAAGGAAGATACAAAGAGAATGGAGCCTAGCTCTTTTCAGTGACAGGACAAGAGGCAATGGGTGCAAACTGAAACACAGGAGATTCTGTGTGAACAGCAGGAAACACTTTTTCACTGTGAAGGTGACTGAGCACTGGCAGAGGTTTCCCAAGGAGATTGTTTAGTTTCCATCCTTGGAGATATTCAAAAGCTGTCTGAACATAGTCCTGGGCAACAGGCTCTAGGTTGCTCTGATTGAGCAGGACAGTTGGATGGATGACCTTCTGAGGTCCCTTCCAACTTCAGCCGTTCTGTGATTCTGTGATTAGCTCAGGGATACCTTGTCACAAAGGTGGATTCAATATAGTCAAGTTCTTAACCATGTGTCTTCTGCTTTTAAATATGTGGGATCTTTCTGTATTGTGTACTATAGATAAAAAACAACATATATTCCTCAATCCAATCCCTTTAGGGTACACTTGGCTACATTTTTCCTTAGGAATCCAAGAAATTTCAGTTAAAAAAAAATTCTTTTCAGGATTATGAGATGCTAGTTGTAATGTGAATGTGGTGAGGATAGGCATTCATTTTTGTTTAATGAACATTTCTACGTGTAAGTATTGTAAACTTACACTGAACTCTGTCCTTTGCAGATGCAGTTATTCAAGGAGCAAACTGAATGTGAACAGGGAGTCATGAATAAGTGAATCTATGACCTACAGAAACAATTCTCATATGTTCTCTATCATAAATAAATGTAGTGAGTAAGAACAGACATGTCAGGTAAGTACAGTGAGGCTGTATTTTTTACCAAGTCTCTGTCCAACCTCTTAGTTTCTGTCTTTATCACAAAATGATTCACAGATTTAAATAATGCATGGCAGTGATGGAAAATTTTATAAATTACCGAAGACACTGGGACAGCTAAGATAATCTGAGAAATTCAGACTGACACTTTCGTCTGGTCTGCCCATGAAAGAATTAAAATCAAGACATGGTCATCAGGCTGCTGGGGACGTGCATGGGCGGTGTATCTCACCATATATTTCTGCAACAAACCCCTGCATTCAGAGGAGAATTACTGCTGAATAATTGCTGTTTTCTATTAACAGTGCTTAAATGTGACCAATAATGTGGATTTTCAAGAAGCTTATCTTGCTTACTGTTTGCACGTCTATTTCAGCTAGTTTATTCTGTGCATTAAGAACATAGTTAAATGTCCAAAGTATTTCCAGTTACCTTTGTCTCCTGTCTCAGTGACTGTACCTTCCACCTCTCTGACTGCAGTCCCTGTTGGTTTGCACTACACACAATCATTTGAAATTTTGCTGCAAATATGATTTTCCTATCTCATTGTTTTGGTCATCTCCCTTCTTAGCTTTGCATTATTTTCTTAGTGCTCCTTTATGGCACCAAATTAAGTTACTTGTTTCAATTTTAGAAGCTTTTATGACCTTTTCCATTTCCTGTAATGTTCTTACTCCCATCTCGTATCTCAGTTTCACTTCCCAACTCACTGAATTTTTGAGTAAGCATCTTTTTTCTAGTCCTGAGTTATGCCCCTCACTGAGTGGAGTTTCCTGTAATATCGGGGTTTTTTCTCATAAAGTCTGCAAAAAACATGGAAAATGAGAAAGCTGTTGTCATTGTAATGCAATGTCTATCATGCTGACTAACTTTGTTTCATTGCCTTTTTCTACTCTGTCATCTGTCTGTCTGTACGTACTTGTTATCCCCCCTCATTGAAGCACGGATTGTGTTTTATTTTTTGTTTGTAGACCACCTTTTGCAGTTGGGCTCTGTTTCGAATGTAAGCTTCCTAGACACTGTAGTACCCAAGAGTAACTTGTAATAGGTCAGGAAAGAGAAGATTAATCCTGCTCCAAAAGCTTGCAATCTAAGCCTAAAACAAGAGACAGCAGATGGATACTGACAGACAGATGGTGTTGAGCACAAAATAATACAAATAATTACCAATAATATAAATAGCATAAACACAAGGAGTACACATATAAATAACACTCACATACATGATATATGTAAATAATAATGGTAAATAAGAAAAAATAGACATAGCTGGAAGAAAAGCATTTACAAATTGAAAACTAGGCCACAAAGGTATCACGATTTTTACTCTTCTCACCTAGTTTTAGATTTAAAAAATTTAGATGCCTCGCCCAGGTTAGAATCTAGGTTTCCTCAGTAAATAATACATTTTGAGGAATGTACTCATATGCCTAAATTTGGGTCTTCATCTTTGGTGTCTAACTTATAAAAGCAATCTTTCTAAACTTCTTTATTATAAAAAGGAGGAAAAGCACTTCCAGAGGACAATTCCTACAATATTAGGATAAGACATGCCCATCATTACCGTAATCTATATAGAACATTCAGATAAACCTTCTAACTTTAAAGTTAGATAAGGAAAATTAAGATGTGCATAAACTGGAGCAGACATGAAACCTGTGAAATTGTTGAAAATTTAACCCAGAATTCTCAAGTCCCAACTAATCACTGTAGTTCGGAAACTCACTTGTAAGGAAGCAGCAACCTGGTAAAAATAAGGCGGATATTGTGGGTCATACAAGACAGGACCTCAAAAGACTCTGTTTTAGTTTTAAAGCAAACAGACTTTAAATAGAAATTATCCTTGAACTGTAGTCAAGCTCAGCAAATTAGTCTTTCCAGGACTTCCATCAAAAATTAATAAATCATTTTCCTTGAAAATTTAACACCTATTTTCCTTAGTAGCTTCTATGATTTTTGATAATAACCTTCAGTCATATTTTTAAGCATAAGTTTGTATATTTGGAGGTGTGTTATGTTGTGCTTTGTATTTTTTGTATTTTTGTACTTTGTATTTTGCCTTCTTGTAGCTGAGGTCTAAATTGTGGGTGTAGAGCACTCCAATCAATAATGCAACATATAATGTCACTATTTCTGCAGTCAATATTTGGACTACTGGGTCAATGTCTTGGCAAGTGCATATGTACAAAACTCCAAATGATTAGGAAGTATATTTAATGTTACTATATAAACAAATACCAGGAATCAAGTGGAATTAAAATGCAGTCAATTAGGCCATTAAACCACATCCCTCTTCTATTCAGATGTTTGACAACATGAAGCAAAACAAGAAATTGTGACAAACAGCAGCAAAGCTGCTGGAGAAAGTAAAAAAAAGAGAAATAAAAGGACAAAGATGTAAAGATGTTAGTAACATCTAACTTTCATCCTCCTATCACCTTACTACTCCTACATTATTTACCCATTCTCATAATATCTGTTAAGTTTTATATTGTAGAATGCGACATTTTACCTAGAAAAGGGAGAGAAGTGATGCGAGAGAGTATTTTAGTCATTGGTAAATCAGTTACTGGATATGCTGGTCTGTAGTTTCTGATGTCAAATACAAAGCTTTCATTGTGGGTAAGGCATTTGGCAGCGCATTCCTGCTCTGCCCCCTGAATAACTAGGAAAATTCAGTTTAGTGAGGGAGCAATATAAGCACAGAAGTTAGGACAACTCGGTGGTCTCTGGCTAAGTCAGCAAAGTGTTTTTTGCATCCACAGATGATGAAGTGGGGCAAAGCACACTGAAATGCTGGTCATCTGAATGCTGGTGCTTGTTGCGTGCTGCACAGAGTGACTGGGGTCTCTCAGGAGGAGGACTTCTATCTGTCCAGAGTACACCATGTTGATACACTGCATGCTGTCCATGGAGGAGCATGCTTGTCAGCTCCAGAGCCAATGCAATTTAAAATAACGGATTTACAGCTGTGCTTTAAAGTGGGAATTTTTCTCCGATGGAAAGCAGGAGCTTAACTTATTGATGTGAAAGTCTTTATAGATACTGTAGTGTACGTAGATATCTGACTAAGCTTGGCTTATGGGGAAAGATAGTATCCTACAGAATGACAAACTCACAGAGAGCCAAGGAAAAGATATTATCAGTGTCGATCTCCAAACCTCTATCATTTTGGATGTGGGCTACAGACTTTTGGAAGAACCGAGGAGAAAAATCAGCTATTAACCCAAAGGCTGAAATGCAGGATTCTCAAAAATGTTTGTGTGCCTAACAGCATTCTGAAGTGGTTTGCAAGGATCCAGATACCAAATCTCTGAACAACGGGCAATCCAAGTGACATAACATCACTACTTATTGTCATTTTATAGAGAGTTCTACATACAACATCTATAGACATATGCTAACATATTTAGGTATAGTTGTTATGTTGCTGAAGGCTATATGTGAACAGATACAACACCAATAAAAGGAAAAAGGCTGCATGAATAATAACTTTTAAAGAATTTCCCAAAATGTTCAGAAATGTTTAATTTATTTCATATTATTTGCAAGAAATTCTGTTTTCATTCAGTTTTTATTTTACACAAAAGCATAATCGTTCCCTTTTTGTTTCAGGCTTCTATTTCAGACCTTGGCTTAGGCTTGTAGTTGAAATAGTTCTATTTTAATGTTTAATAAAAGACCTTAATTTCCCATATTAGTGTTATTTCCACAGAACGGATTGGAAACCATTAATAATTTTTTGAACAGTTTTCTATGTTCTGTGGACATGTAAAATCTTGGTAAAATAACCTCAAAAAATAGTGTAACGTCCTGTACCAATCTGAGATGAAAATCAGCACCAGGGCTTTCATTTCCAGACAGCCTAGAGGCAAAAATGGCTTAAAATTTTTTGCTTTCCCAAATTTCTCCATAGCTTACTTGTCATCACATGTGGTACACAACTCTCTTATTTGTGTTGGCAAAAATGGCTGTGGGGCTGACCTGAGAAATGCTTAGAAGTTTGGGTTAAAAATGTAAATATAAAACACAAATGCAAATATATTTAATAGTGTTTCTTTGAATGTGGATTAGCTCCTTAAGCTTCCTCACAGCATGTCCGTACAAATATTTATGTGGCAATACAGATAAGGGATCAGTGCTGGAATAGAAATGAGAAGAGAAGAAGAAACAGTGATTCATTAGGTTCACATTAAAATCAAGAAAAAGGCAAAGGTAACTGTGCCCCAAGGTGGTAGCCAAAGAGGAATGTAGTCGGCTGACATAATATAGAGGGGTTTTACACATCTGCTCACATCATGTTGTATTAGCAGTGTAGGCTTCCCTCAGCAAAGATTGCATTTGTAAAGTGTATAGCTTTGAGGGCTGTAGAATATCATTTTTTTCTGACCAGAATATCTCAAGTTCTGTTTTCAGTGCTATTTTGATACATTTTAACAAGAAATTTCACCATTTGCTATCTGAATCTATGGATAGAAAGCAGAAGGTAAGGATACATTTCTGGTATGTAAGAATAGATTACTCAGTTGCTACCGATACTATTTCTGCTTGCAATTGTTAGTTTCTCATTTTCACTTTTTATTTCAGAAGAAACTTTGTATCTATTGTTAAAAATAGTCTCATTTTTGTGTGACGCAAATGAGTGCCTGAATTCAATATTGACTGTATCACTTTCAGAGATTTAAATGAAAGTTCCAATGAGATGAACTGCACCATCTGTGGTGACAAAAAAGAAAAACATGCAAGAACCCTGATACACATTTGTAGGTCTGTTGATTTTCATAAACCTATATTTCTCAGCTCAAAATACAAACTCAGTGCCTAAACTAAAATATGTCAGTTCAAGAGATTATTAAGTTGCATGGTCTTTCTTAATGCTCATCTTTAAAAAACATCATTTTTATAATTTAATGGACTTATGCAGTGCAATGGTATATAGAACTACTATGTAGATAATTCACACTTTTCATCAGCTTTAAAATGTTGGACAATTTATTTTTTAGACAGTAGTGTTTATGAATGAGAATTTTTTTTCAGAACTTGAAGCTGCAGCAGTTTAAATTGATGCTTTATTAAATCTGCACTTGTGAAATGCACAATATGAAAAGATGTTTTAAGGTTAGGTGCCTAAATACATAGTTCAGGCGTTTGAATCAGTGACTTAACCTTAGTATTGCTGAACAGCTCTGTCTTTCATTGATTGCTTTCTTAGAAAAATACCCTGCTGCCACCTCAGTCCTGGATTTCACTGTGGTACGTCACTGTCTTCTTAGTATTCATTGATGCTGAGTGTACTAATCTGAGGAAAGAATAGGTATAACCTAAAATGATTGCTGATGTGGATGGCAGCAAAATTAGCTGCCAATTTTCTAGACGAGATGTAGCATTTTTTCTTGAGAACAGAACAATCCTACATACAAATTCTTGCTCCCCTAGGATGTCCTTGTATTCCAATGAAAGATCCATTACCGGAATTTTTAAAGACACACATCCTCCTCTCACGAAGTCACTGAGCTGTAGCAGTAAAGAATGACACAATCCCAGATAGATAGATAGATAGATAAATAACACAGTCTAACACTGAATAAGGTTTGACCACTTGGGGGATAAAATGATTTCTATTTTGTTTTGTGACTGTGGGTTAGACTCCATGACTAATGAATATACTGCTATGTCTGATCAGCTGTAGCAGAGCATCAGAAGTCCATCTTTATGGAATAAAGTTTTCTGTGCTGGAACAAAGGGATTTTTATGGAAGCATGCTTGACTGTTAGTGACTCTCTTTACAGAAGCAGGGGCAGGAAAGTTCTGTTCTCGATGATCATCAGAACTGAACGTATGCTATTTCTTACTACAAATTCAATACAAGAATTGTGGATGAAATGTTGATTTTAAAGTGGATAGTAAATTCCTACATCAGATTGAGTGCAGCTAGTCACTTGGGCAAACATTTTATCTCCTTCTCTTGTCACAGCATCAATACATCTCCCCCCCTCCCCCGAATGAAAAACAACAAAAACCTCAAAACTCACCTGGCCCCAAACCCATGAAGTGCAAAGAGCAATCTATGGCACTGGAATACTCAGAAATTTCACATGCAGGTTTTCCAGTAATGCACAGTGAGTCACAAATTTTGTACGAATGTGGTTCTACTGCTACAAGGACCAATGTTTTCCTGTATAAAACAACCATATCCCTTCAGGTAAGAAGGGAGTATAGCATTACCAGTCTGCAACATGCCTGCTTTTGTTTGCCAGCCACAAAGTATTCCCACCTTATTCACCATAGCAACATTGACACAGCTGCCTATCCCTCTGTTTCCACGGTGAAGGACCAGTAGGTAGTGCTCCACAGTCTTATGCCCCACTTCTGAATCTGTCACAGACTTCCAAATATTTTATGGTTAAAGTTTGGGTAGAAGACTAAAATATCACAGCCCATGATCTGTGGGGAAAAAAAAAAAAAAAAAAAAAACTACACAGGCTAGCCAAAGCACAAACCAGGCTGGAGACAAAATACCTGGTGACAAAAACATGGAAAAATAAAGAGTGGTATGAGAAAGCAGAACAATTAAAGCTCTCTTCCACCATAACAGATCGTTTTAAAGCTTGTTCTCCAAACCACAAGTTTCTTTTAAGTTTTTTTTTTCTGTACCTATGGCCCCCTTCAAAGCTTTTTTCCTGTTAAGCACAACCCTTGTCAGAACTTTCACCAATCACAAATCTTTGAAGTGAGAGTTATTTCCCAAACAGCGAGCTCTTCGAGGTTCACCACACACAGACACAACTTTAAATTTACAGGAAAAAGACTACAGGTAGCACTTTAAAACTCACCAGAGTGAATTAGGAGCTCTAGACACATTTTCAAATATTATGTAGTAGCCAAAATTACCCTGATAATCTCAGGTTTCTTGGTAGGGTCTGAGCACTTCTAAAAGTTCTGTGTGATGTTTGCCTATCACTTTAGGGACCTTAAAAACCCAATATGCATGAACTGCTTTTGAAATGTCTCCTTGAGGTCCCTAAGTGACTTTGATGCTTTTGAAATGTTTCTCCTTCATCTGCTTGCATACAGGACTAGCAAAGAGTTCAAAAATCACAAGGGTTTGTGTCCATGACTAATTACATTATGTGAGCAATGAAATGTTGTGGAAATTAAGGCTTCACTTGTGATAACAAGACAAACACCCATCAGTTACTTTGCCCCACAGTTTTCTCTGTTTTTACGATAACTCTGTAATGGTGACCTTAGTATATGCACTCCCAAGAACATTATTAATATTCAAATATAATGTGCTACTGAGTTGATATTCGGAGTCGTGTACACCACTGATTTTTGTTCTGAAAGCCAGGCTACATTTTGCAGTTTCTAAGTATGAAGTCAGCAGCTAGTTCTAGACATACAGTCTTGAAAAAAAACCAAACAAAATTCTTTCAGATGCATATGTATAAAAAATATGAGTTTGTTTCCACTTTAGATACACCAGTAGTATCACTAAATTGCTGCATCTGTGGGCATTACCTTGCAAAATGCTTCAGTAGGGGAGCCAGTGCTATTGTATCTTACCAGCAAATTCCTAGTATTCATTTAGATTTTCCTTACTAGGTCACTTCATTAAAAAAAGATTAAAGTCTACTCCAGCTAGAGGCACGAATACCACTTCTGTTTCTAGAGAAGTCTGGTATCGGTGCAATGCTGCAAACATTTTATTTATAAAAGCAGTGTTAAACACACTCGTTTGGAGACCAAGTGTCTCTTCTGGGTATGCAGTGGGTCACAGACTCTAACTATTGTAGCACTTGAATTTAGTGTAAGGGAGCGTTCCCAAAGAATCATACAGTCATACCATAGAATCATAGAATACCAGGTTGGAAGGGACCTCAAGGATCATCTGGTCCAACCTTTCTTGGCAAAACCACAGTTTAGACAAGATGGCGAGCACACTGTCCAGCTGAATCTCAAAAGTGTCCAATGCTGGGGAATCCACCACTTCTCTGGGGAAAGTGCAGCTTTAAAACTGCAGGAGCTGAAGCAAGCCCAAAGGTAAACACAACGTAAACCCACAACGCAAACCCACAACGCCGGCATCTGCTGCAACATTTTCCTTGCACCTTACTGCCAAATTCATAACTTCCTACACACACAATTTCTTCTTTGAAAGGAAATTCACAGAGATCAGCAATATGAGATAGACCTTCCCTGAAATACTTTTGAGAGAGTGGGGATTCCCTCAAGTAAACAGCATTCTGCTGGGACAAAAACACCCTTGGGATGTCCTGGAGATGAACAGTGAGAAATCTGCGAAGCATTGCTAGGAATGGACTGGCTCTGACAATCTTCACAATAATCCAACAATTAGAAGAACTAAATTGAAACCTCGAAGAAGAGGGGGCGACTTTTAAATCCCTCTCTAGTTAAATGACGAGGTTTAAAACAGTGACAGTAGGAAGGCCCACTCATAAAAATTGTCCAATGGAGAAGAATTTTCACTCCTGATTTGCACATGTGAAGTGCGCTGATCTTGTGCAAAAAAGCATGGGAAAGGATTATCCATGGCATGAACACACATGAAAACACATCTCTGTGCTTGGTAGGAAACATCTATTTTATTAACGTCGGCAGATTTTAGGTGTGAGCTAGCAAAAAGCACCTTGGCACCGGAGATGGTTTTCTATTACAGCTTTATGCCACAGCAATAACTTCCGTGCCTTGGGGACCTCACCAGCAGAAACACTGGAACTGGCAGTCTTAAGACAACAGCCACTAGGCAAAGGCAGTTGCAAATAATCCTGACTGCCTAAAGGTTGAACTTTGGCAACTAAAGAGGATTTCAGGTGCCAAATTCCACTTGTTAAGTCCCTTTCTGATTTTTTACTCCGGTCAGCTGGACTGTGCCGATTTTCATGATATTTTTACTCAAAAGATTAAGTGTATTCATTTGGCTGTGCATGTTGCAGGAGCACTAAAAGACTGCTAAAGTACATGCTCACCATGGGCCTGATCAAAGCCCTCTGAGATCAATGGGAATATTTCCTTTGACTTCAATAGGCTTTTGATAAGATTCCAAATTACCCAGTGGAAAGTTCACCCCCGAAGAACGGTCCTGATGTTAGCGTACCCACGGGCACTGTACTCGAAAGGATGTGGCTCTGCACCTGGGTGATACACTGCATCTCACGCTAGAGCAGACGCAAGTGCAGCATCTCATTCTGATATTTCATAAAATACCACAGTGGCAACAGAGGAAACATATTTTGATTGACTGGTTCAGTACTAGCTGGTACTTGAAACAGATTGCGGCCACGTCAGGATCTGGCAGCAAGCCAGACCCCATTCACAATAATGGGACATCATACAAATATCAACAGGGCTGTATCCAAACCAGCTGTTATTATTAATTTCATGTCTTTTAAGAGGAAGAGAGGATTTCAGCCATTTGAAAGGATTTTTTTAATGGATAATTATACTGTTTGGTGATATTTAATTTCTGTTTACCTCTGAATGTTACTAAAGTTGTAGCTCATGCTCCCAAATGAATCGAATTTAGACAAACAATTGCTGTGTAATTTAGCTGATTCACCTGAAATATCTTCTGCATTTGGTTATGGGAGGTGTTTTTTTTTTTAAGAAAATTGAAAGCAACTGATTGTTGATGAAAAAAAAGGTGAAGTTGGCGTTTAGACAACTGTGCTTTCATATAAAAGTCTGTAGACAGTTTAGAAAATCACCTATAGGGAAAAAAAAAAATATTTCCTGTTGTTGTGGAAAAGGTTAACAGTTGGAGATTAGAAGTGAACAAACAATTCACAGTGAATCATCTCAGCTCTACAGATTTTCCAGTGTCTTCATTCCATTTTGCCTTAAGAGCTAGCTTGAGAGTAGATGTGTTACCCTTTTCTGTTATACTACTTTCTTTCTTTTTATTACAGAGAATTTCCAATAAATAGAGACTTCAAGATCAGCTATATCTTTTAGCCTGTAGCAGCTGCAAGTTTTCTAGATGCTGTATGGAAAAGGTTTACTCTCTCTCCTGGAAGGCATTATTAAATGGACTCAACAGCAACTTAAATGGTAGTGAAGGAATAATGAAGAAAAATATAAGACTTCAGATTGGGTGGATTAAACAGATAAAAGGGATGGATGTCTGGTCAAATTTACAACCCGTATACACTTTCACAGCTCTTTTAAGTGACTTACACATGACATTTACATGTGGAACAAATTGTCAGCTCTTTCTTTGATACTCTTTGTATTCTTTTATTGATATACCCATGTATGCATATTTATGTGTACATACATATACAAATGAATATATAAAACATATAAATTACACATATTAATGTTAGAGCAACACTGTAAAATGTATTTTCTTAAGCTTGATGTGGAGGAGTTATTTCCACTGACAGATTTCAGAAGAAAGCTAGAAACATATGAGTAGGTAGATGTATGCAGGAAATTTTTAAAATGTGGAGAAAGTCACGAAAGGGTTTGGTTATGATATGGAAGTTGTAGGAGAAGGGGAAAAAGAGCATCAAAGGAAGCTTCTGGTTCTGGATGACAGAAAGTGGTAGCATGAAAACTTTAAAGGAAAGCTTTAGAAAGTTCAGAAGCAGAAGATTATGAGTCTGGTTTAGTCATCCAGGTTTTGAGAGATTAGTGAGCTTCCTAAGGTGAGATACGTGACTTTGAAAGAGTAGAGGTCTTTTTGAAGGGTTTGTTTAGGATACAGCACTCAGAAAGTAAAGGACAACGGGCAAGAAGAGATCCCTCAGAGACTCCAGATCCCAAAGACAGGTAGTGGAAAAAATCTGCAACTTGTAAAAAACCCATCATTGGTCACATCCATACCATTAAATAGGTCTCACAAACACAGTGTTTTTTAGTTTTAATTGTAGTCATCATTGTGGCTGATATATTCACTGCTCTAGAAAGCTTATTTCTTACATTATAAAGTCATTGTCTAGACAAGTACTCTGCTGAAGTTTTGTCCTTGACAGGTTTGAGTACTGTCTCTAAGTCCTAATCTTGTTATCTCAGTCCCTATCTTTCTGTTTTTCCTTGCTGTTTTATCTTCAGATTTCAAATAACAAATTCAAAGCTTGGGCTTCTGCAAAACCTGTACTAAAAAATGAGCTCTGCAGAACCTACATTTGAAAAAGTATGTAACTCCAAATTAAAGCTGCAGATTTTTTTACAGCTCTACCTTAGCAAATATCCAACCTGCATATGAAATACATTTGTGCTTTCTTTGCTTTTTAAAGTTGTTTCTAGCCTGACTGAATGTGCAGCTGGTAGTGATCTACAGTTTTTGTTTATCCTGCTGAGTGAAAATGAGGAAGGACATATTTGCAGACCCATTCAGCTAGAATTCTGAAATGCTGTCTCATACATTTTATTCTCCTGAAATACTGCCTCGTTCAGTCAAATTTCACAAAGGTTCATTTCAGTAACAATAATGCTTAATAAACCCAGCACCCAAACTGTACATGTCTAAAAATGGCTGCCTGTTAGAGGTTAGTTTCTGTGCATCCTTAGATGTTCTTAGGACAGGATTGGGAAAATACAGGCTCAAGGGCCGCTAATTTGAGGTGGCAAATAATAGTTACCCATGTTTAGTTATGATGAACAGAGTATTTAGGAGTTCAAATGTTTTTGTAGAACCACTTCTGATTTCACACACCCTTTAATAAAACAGAATACCACTTAAAAGAAAAATCTCATGCAGCCAGCAACTACTTCTGTAATTATTATCTTCCAAAATCTCACTGATTATTCTCTATAACTTTTGGATCTTGAATCTTTCCAAATTGCATTTTATTAAAACTTTTTAATTTCACCTTTATAAAAAGAAACATTACTTCTATTTAAAATGTATGGGAAACAATATAAATTGTTGCTATACATCAGTCTTTCTGTATGGTATCATTGCCTATCAGTATCTTGTATTTACCACTAATACTTGGTGGTATAAGTAAGTCCCAGGGCTTCCTTTCTGATACCGTCTTGTTTTTGTTTTATTTTGTGTTTTGGGGGTTTTTTTTGGTGCCTGTGTTACAGTAACTTTTCTTCTGTCTGTGATCTACCAAGACACAGTATTCTATGTTTTTGTGTTTTTGTAATACTGGAGATACTGTTTTATCTATGTGCAGTCCTGTCTTTTTGCTCAACATCTCCTTGAAAAAGACAATTATTTTCTTGAACCAACACTTCAGCAACTGTTGGGAGTGGTTGGGGTTTTTTGAGTTGTTTTTTTTTCTGTTGATCGTGTGTTTTTATCTTTTCTTGAAGTCACAGATAAGCGTTTCTCATCTAGTGGACTTTTTACACCATATGGATAAAATCTGATACTGTATGCCTTAGTGTGATTCTCTTCCTCTTCGCTTTAACAGCTACTGATGCTTCTGAGTCTATTTGTCTGTTTATGTGATTTATCTTAGAATGTGTTAACTCTTTAAAAAAAAAAAAAAAAGAGTGGGGAAGAAGGAAGAAAATGTACCTATTTATTTGCATGAAGTGGAAAAAACTTGTTTTATTTCTGCTGCCTTGTTCACCATCTTTCTCTTGCTTTGCATATACATTCTTTACTTCTGGGCTTTGAGATCTCTACCATTTATATTTATTAAAAACAGCCTTGTGGCTTAGAGTGATTACCAATAATGACTCTGTGTCTGTCACTTCAGAAAAGTACTACACCTTTCTCACATAAGCCACTGTTTTCTCAAATATTGGGTATCTATACTGTGAGGCAGTCCATCTCCATATCAATAGCACCTTTTTTTTTTCTTGAATCTTTTTCTTTTATATACTTTTCTTTCAGAGCACACTTGTAAATCACTCAAGTAATAGTCTATTTCTTTGGACTCAATTTGTTACTATTCAAGTCCTTTGGTTATTACCAGTCGTTCTTCAGTTCATCTCAGATCTTACGGATTTTCTGTCAGTTTTTTTCAGTAGTCTAAATGTGCAAGAAATTATAAATCTTGTTTTATTTCAGAGACTGCATTGCTAGTTACATGTTCTTTCCTATTCTCTTGGTCTTATGGCATACTTATCTTCATTCTCTTCCATGTTTTACTTTCCATTTCTCATTTAATTTTTTTATGTACCATATTCATTCTGAAACCAATTCATTTATTCAATGTCTATTTCTGCTTGTCATATGACTGTATCATTTAATAAAACACTTGTATAGAGATATCCCAGCTGGGATCCTACTAAGTAAAATAGGAAATGTTTTGATGTTGCTGTTGGAATATCCATACTGATTGTAGACAATTCAGTCTGAAATTGATCTGTGTCATTCATCCAAAAAATAAGTTACTGGAAGCCATACTTTAGTGAAGGGATTAGATCTCTACCTTTGCCATGTCCATGATTATGCTATCTACATTAAAATGCATGGAGTTTTTCAGCTGTAAATTACCAAGTTTTTACTTCCAACTTTTCTGGAGTAGTATTAGGGTTTTATGTGCTTAGGATTTTGTAGCAACTGGTTGAAGGAATTTTGATGTAAGTTTTTGGACAAGAATTGCTCTTTCATAAGAAGTGAAATGTTTGAGTAGATTGCACTGTTTTGGGCAAATATTCTTTTTGAAAAAGTCCTACATAACTGCAGGACCAAAATAAAGTGTTTCATTGCAATTTTATAATTTCAAATTTTTTTGTTTGTTTGTTTTGGATTACTTGTCCCCTTTCTCCCCCTTCTGATTTCTTTAATCTTTCTTATTTAAAAAAAAAAATATTTCTATGAGAAAAACAGACAGTTATATACCCATATGTCATGTGTTTCCCTGTATCTTCTCCCATTACATAAGAATGAATTGTTTCAGATCTGTTCTATTTCATGTGGACCAACATGACTGACAGCTTCCTGAAAGCATTTAGGCTTAGCCTTTGGGGTAAAATTGTAAAGTTGCATGACTGGAAGCTATACTTGGCAGGGATAGCTGGGTATTAGGTCAATGTTTTCCATGATTTCCAGGTATTACTGAGAAATGCTTTCTCTAAATCAACTTTTACAGGGTCCTATCTCAGGACTGCATAAATGCAATTAGTAGACCTCAGTGTGAAGCTACCCATGATAATGGGGCAGCTTACATTGGTAAAAAATGTAAGGACTGATGAAGCTGTCTTGTGAACCTGCAAAGAAAATGAGGAAGAGTGCCAGATGGCCAAGGGGAAGGTATAAGGAGTCTGCTTTGTTTAAGACTAACAAGTGATCCAGAGGGTAATGTTTCCTTAAGGCATAATCAAGCATTCAGGAGGCAGATGGAGGAAAGAGTATGGAGTCAAGACTGTTCTAATTAGTGCAACACCATATGGAGTTGCTTATTTTCTAGAAGCTCAACCTGCCAGACAGGCCTGTGGGCTTACCTACTGGACATGCTAGAGACCTTTGGAAGTGTTTAATGACTACCAACCAACCCACTTGCCCAGATTTTTATTTTACAGAGATAAGTGGATGATGGCAAGTATGTGTAATGTGATGCTTAAATCTCCAATATGAAACTGAGATGTAGCTGGACTGTACCTGAGAACCAAGAAATTAGAAGAATTCCTGAGTCTAGTAATCTAGGCATGGTCAGACTCTACCAGGTGTCCCTGAAATATTACTCCCATTTCATTCATAAAAACTCAGCTTCTTACTTCCAGTCACCAGGCAGTAGGAAGCACTGCAATTCTGCTGCCATGATGTATGTGGCTCCCACTTCACATTTTCTTTTGGCCCCTCTGGTCACTAATTTTATTATTGCTCCTGAACAGTAGAAGACATCTTCTGCATCTTGATTGTCTTTATCTGTCCTTGTATCCTTTTATTATTTTGTTCGTCAATTCAACAAATTGAAGTCCCACACCATCTGTACATTCAGGGAAAGACAGTAGGGATTTAGACCTCGGAAAATAAGAAAGAGAAAGCCACTAGAGAGCATATTGCAATTTATGGTGGGTTACAGTGCAGACAAGTAGACTCAGTAAGACATGTGGAATCAGGACCTTCCAAATCACACCTGGAAACAGCATGGCCATGACAGGCTGATTCAGTTGGACGGAGTCTTCAATGTCTTTACAATGAACTTATTCTTTACTGTATGCATCAAGGAAAAATAAAAGTAAAAAAAATAGTTTTATATTGTTTTCATACTACAAGCAGCCATGAGAAACATTGGAAACATATAGAAGATTTTCTTCAGCAACATAAAAGACTTCTCCCACGTCTTCTTTCTTGTATGCATGTATGTGGTTGGTTGATTTTTAAATTAAACTACTATATCTTGCAGCAAGTGATGTGTCAGTCCCAACATGCCAAGAAAAGTTTCTTCTTATCACTGGCAAGTGGGCAAGTGCATTTCTTCAAACCTTGTCCTCTAACTGAAGACATAAATACAGAATCCAGATTAGCTAGTATTCTAATGCCAGAAAACACATTATTTGCCTTCATCACTACATTTTTGGAACTTTTTAGCTGACTCCTTGCACTTTTGCACAAAACAAGATAGACTTGCTCCTTACTGTCACTAATCACCTATTGCTTAATTGCTTTTTTTTTCTTCTTTTTATTTTTTAAAAGAATAATTTTGATTTTTCCACATCCTACATTGAAAACAATGTCCTCATCATCATGTTCACATGATTTCCTAATATATCCATTAAATTTAATCTAAATGTTTATAAACCACTAATTTTAAAGACAGAAAAATATTTTTCGTTTAGTTTTAGTGACTCCTTTCCAGTTTCAACTTTCTTTCCATACTATAAAATATCAAACTCACTAGAAAAAAATGGTGCTGAGTTGTCAACCGGCACCCAGAATCTGATGCACTGTCTGGGTCATATATCCTACATAAACAACACTGCTAAGCTATGGGTGAAATTATTTTCTTTTTTGTTATTATTTTCCGTTACCAAATTCAGAGTTTAAGGAGCAATCTAGGCTTTTCTTGTTTTCATCTCCAAGTCCAAAACTTCATAGTCCCCTAATGTCTCTATTCGGATGCTTGGTAAAGCTGTTGAGAGAGGTAATGACTTACAAGAGCTGAAGTGCCAGTGTTATACAGGTGGCACGGTACCTACGTTATTTAAAACCTAAACTCCAGTGTTTCTCAGAAATCATAGTACTTATCTGAAAACAATATTTGGTTGAAGAGCAACTAAAAGGCAGAATGGAAGAAAGTCAAAATGATGATCTTAAAAATTTGTCCCCTATCAGTCTGCACATGATGAAGTTGACTCGTAGCTTTAATATATTTGTCCATTATTTAGAATTTGATCTGGCCACTGAGACATCTGTATTGAAAAACTTTTTAATGGAATTAACTGGAAGGGAATAATCTCAATAACCTTAGCCATTTTAAGTTAGGTGTGTACCTAAGCTAATTGCCTAGGCTCTCTGTATAGTCGGCAGGGAGAGTCACCTCCAGAATACAACTGATGCCATTCACATCTTGCGCAACACAGTAATTTAGATTCTGTATCTGATTTGTCTTTTCCATCTCATTGTCTCTTCCTCTCATTTAAAAATCTGTTTGACTGCTTAAAAATATCACACCTCTCAATATGGATGTGAAGTACCTAAGTGACCATACCACAGAAATATTCTTTTTTTCCTTTTCCTCTCACACGCAACACTTCTGGCTCACCTGACCACAGATTCTAGCTGCTTTCTCTATGGATTTAGTTACTCATAATCCTCATTATCTAGCTGTCTCTTCAATATGTCATCTTCATTAGCAAACTCCTCAGTCTGTATCTGAAGATGACTGCCCTGGTGCTCATACAACCCCAAATACTTTGCTCCTGCTTATTACTAGGTGAACAGTGTCTGGTGGCAGCTCATCTTTCATTATGACGGACAGGAGCAAAGTGTTCTGGGAGACAACAATTATAGCCTTGTAAGGTGGACAAGAAAACAAACTCAGAAAATCTGTGACTGCTGGGGCTAGTTGGAAGTTTTTCTCTCAAGATGGGCAGGAAGGGGTTGAATATAAAAAGCTGGTGGAAAGGAAATTGAGGGATGGCACAGAGAGCAAGTGGAGAGGCTGTGCAGATATGTCCACGTTGTTGCTGAAAGAAAACTTTACAACACCTAAACCCAATCCCAACACCTCAGATAAATCATTGCTTTTATCCACTAATGTCTGAGATGCATTTTACTTTATCTTATTCTTTTCTTTTGAGACAGCCAGCTGTTGCAGATTTCACTGGTATTTCCCTTGTCCTGGATTCTGTTGTATAAATAATATTCTACTGTAGTTTTTGGTTTGTGCATTTTCTTGGTTTAAAATTAATTATTCATTAAGCATTAATTTTGGGAGTAAGATTACTTTTAATATAAACTACAATACATAATCATATTTTTCATCATAATTACTAAGAGTAATGATAGTATGTAATTCTGAATGTTAAATCAGGAAAGTATTTTAATTCACATACCTAATATATCACATATTTAAAATAGTTACTTAGGCCAGGTTTAAATATAGATTTTTTTAAAAAATTGTTTTTCAGTAGCAGACTGCTGGGATTATTCTCCTACCTATTCTTTTGAATTCCAGCTGTAAGAAGAATTCCCATACAAAGAACATAAGTTTTGAGAAGTTGATAAAATAGATAGGGGGAAAAAATAATTAAAAAAAAAGTTTATTTTTCAGGAAAACACTAAATTACCATCGGGAGGAGTTTGTCCCAGTCTACTGACTACAGTATTAGCCCAAATTATCTTGTCTGTGAATTTAGTCATCTCGGTTGCCTTTAAGTTAAAATCCTAATTTTTAAAGTTAGATTCTTATTCTGTGCATTATGCCTTGCATTTGATCATCCTCAAATTCCATGAAAATGGACAGGATCATGGAAAATGAGCTCACTTTTTTAGCTTAGCTGGCAAGTTAAGGAGTTTTACCTGTAGATGAAATTATTTTGACATCAGTTTCGACACCAGTTCTGGTTTATCAGACAGAGGGGACTATGATCTGGTGGATCTCCATTTCCATGGTTGATACTCCCGGAGAGCCATTGCAAGGGCAATACAACTGATTTCCTGGAGTGCACTGAGGCTCCTTTGTGAAGGTTTTGTTAAACCTGCTGGGAATGCCTACTTGTTCTGTAAGCAGTCATTTTCTGAAGCATTTATCTGTCTGTATGTGCTAACACTTATTCATAAACTAAACCTGACTGTCAACCTCGCAGAAAGGGATTGTTGCACAAAAATGAAATGTTTGATCTGTGGCAATGTGGCTTGTGTAGAAAACAATATTTTTCTCTGAGCATCTGAAGAGAAAGATGCTGATAAACTGTAGCAAGTTGGGCAGAGGGTGGCAACAACTGTACAGGCTGGAGCACTTGCCTTGCGAGGAGAGGGCAAGGGGCTCAGGCTTGTGCAGTCTGGAGAAAAGACCTCACAGTGGTCCTCCCATCAAAGCACAAGGTAACTTCTCAAAAGCACCAGTGAAGAAACAGTAGTGTATAATACCTCATGTAGCGTATAATGTTTTTTAATCTGTGTTTTCTCAGTTTTACAAAAGACTTTAACTGCTCTAAATTCAGTGATTTTAAAGCTAAATGATTATATTACGATGAAGAGAAACACTCATGTTTGCTTTTGGCATAGGGAGAAAAAAAAAATAAGGGCTTAAAAAAACATGTAAACCAGAGAAAATAAATTCTGCTGTTGAAAACATACGGAATAGCAAAGCATTCCGTTTTGTCAGTCAATGAGATGTAAAGTTAAGTGTTCTAGGAATGTCCCTTCTTGCCATCCCTATGTAATATTAATGCAAACTTACTTTGAGAGTACAATTTATTTTTAATCAATGGCTTAATCATGTGAGTTTTCCCACAATGGTGCTTTCCATCTCCAAATACCAATTGTCTGCTAACAGTGTTGTCCACTTTTCCACTGCAGTTTCAGTTTCTCCATGAGATCACAAGAAAAACTCATTTCAGGGGTATTAAAAGTACACAGTTAGAAAGAAGTAGGTCTGGGTAAATGGTTTGGAAAAAATCCAAATCTTATCATGCATGAAAAGCACAGAGCACAGAAGAAATGTGTAAGAATGTAAGAAAATCATTTCTCATGCTGTTTTAGCCATACTGTGTGTCCAGATTTACCTGAATACCAAACCCAAATGTCTTGGGCGATTGATCATTGCTTCATGAAGCCTCTATTTTGGATTTGACTTGCCCTCACGCAACCGTGCAATGACACAAAATGTCATATGTGATGGATATGGCTTTGTGAAAAACACAAAAAACACAGAAACAGCATTATGAAACTTTTTCTCCTTTGGATTTGATTTGTTTGACATCCATTCTGAACCCTGCTGAAAATAACAGAAAATCCATGAAGGTGTCTGATCTTTGGAGGGGGATTTTGTGAAGAAGCAACTGTATCAGGAATCATCTTCCTTTGTCTTTGCACCCCTCAATTTCTTGAACACACATCTAAGCTATAAGCCAACTTGAGATCTGATGGTCCTCTTGAATGAAATATACGAAGGTATAACTTTCAAAGCTCTTGGGACCAAAATCTTGTGCCCTACTTCAAACCCAAGGAAAGAAACATTACATGGGAATATAAGAGATTAGATTCTCTGTTCAGTTCAGATCTTCTGTGTGGCGCAGCCACTGAGTCACATTCACATGGCTGCCTTCTAGTTAGCACCGCTGTAGTTTGGCTTGCAATGAGGCAAGAGCATTCCTAGTACCATCACTGTGCTGTGCTGGCATATGGAATCCTTTCCATACTTCCAAAATTCTGCCTTTGAGGTCCAGTCTTAATTCAGGAGGACTGAGGTTTACACTATATCACATCTGTATGTGTGAATTCTCTTGCACAGTGGAGTCAAAAAGTTCTGTTGCTTTTGAGGAAAAGTATTTCTACACTCAGTGGGACTGAAGATTTCTAACGTGGCGATTATGCCAAAAGTTGCCTCTAAACTGTGCTTGAAAATGCTTATGTAAAAAGAACATACCTTTATTATATCCACCCTAGACTTGTGAAATCTACTGTGAAAATCACATTAAAGGTCATTCCAGGATCCTTTCCTGGATTTCAGTCCTGAACTACACCACTCAAAGGAAGACCATAGGTGCACATTACAAAGACAATGGTTAAGAGTTAATGAGTTGGGTAGGAGAAGCTTACTTAGTCACTAATAAGGTTCAGCCTTACAGAAATTGTAACACTTTCTTTAAGCCACACCTTAATTCCTTGAGTATGGAATTTTAAACACTTTAAAACACACTGAGTTATAATTTAGGACAAGCAGCTATCTTTTTTCAAACTTATTAAATGATTATATGTATATAACCCTATACATACAGTTTATATCTATTTTACTTAGGAAGTGCTTAGATACTCTGGTGATAAGCAATTTACCAAACCACAAAATGGTTAGTTAGGTATTAGCAGAGTTGGTAAGAAAACAGAAATTACTATCCAATGAGAAATTCTTACATTTTGAATAATGTAATTTCCCATCAGAATAAAAGTCAATGTTTCAAGGCATTTTATGGATTCAGAGGGCTTAAATATTTTGTTTCAGAAACACTGATCTAACCTTTCAAAATATTTTGTTCAGATGACATTAGACCATTGGATTATATTTTTAAATATTAAGTGTAATAATATACATAATAAATGTACAAATAAATATACAAAATAAATATTAAATGCAACAATTGAAATTAAAATCTCTTATTTTGACTTTCAACTGTATAGAATATCTTCCCTCAGAAATGTCAAAGAAGTAGAAATATTCCTGTCAATTTTTTAATGTCATCAGAGCATTATTTTTTTTAATTCAACCATGGCCATTTTAAGTTTTTTAATCAACTTGATCCCTCTATTTTTCTTTTCTTTTTTTTTTTCTATTAATTGCTAAAAGTAGCCAATCATGTACTGATCCTCATAAAAGTGATTTTAGTAAGCATATGTGTGGAGGGTTTTCGAGCAAGTTCAAAATGAAAACAGAAGAAAATATTATTCAACGTCACTGGTTTTATCTCCCCCCAAAATAAGTACAATCCTTGTAGCTATCAGGAAGGAGGTTTGTAGCAGAGAGCGTAATGTTTTAATGTATTTTACAAGGCACTAGTGATATCTGTCTGGAATACTATACACGGTTCTGCTCATGTTCAAGAAATGTGAGTTCAGACTGATTACTAATATGATCAAGGGTTTGGAAAACCTTTTGTGTTGGAGAAGACTTCAGCCTAGTAAAATGGAAGTTGAAATATCTATTTTAGCTTTACATTTGGGATGAAATTGTGTGATATGTTGCTTAGAACAGCATGAATTATAACTAAAAGACCCATGGGCTGCTGGGAGGTGCTTCAAGAAGGACTCTAAGGTCTTTTTAAAGCAAGCTATACCCCTTGTCTGGCTTGCAAGTTTTCTGTACGTGAAAACTAGAACAGAAGGGGCATTTCTGAAGGGGAAGGAAAATGATGCAATGTACCTGCAACCATTAACTTAAAAGCACTCCCAGATCCAGTAATACAGAGATAGCCATTAAATGCTTTTTTGGTTCTATATGTTATGTTTTCATGTTGCTAAAGGATGACATTTCCAAGCATGCCAACGAGGACTATTTTAAACGAACTCTTTAAGCAGCAATGTGGTGAGTTGAGAGGGCAGTCTGCTGTGTTGTTAACACCTCTGTTGTTAAAAGGTAAGGTTATATTTCTAATTGTGACTTTAATGGCCACTTCTTACTCTGTGTTTCTGCTCCCTGTGTGCTCTCCACTTATATCTGCTACTTTAATGACTACAGCAAATTTTTACCATGGCCATTAGCACAGTAGAACGAATGCAGTGGTGGAAACACTACTAAATTCTTTCTTGATTCGTGTGCCACCAGCAAATTTTTTACTTGTTTTCTTATTACTGAGTCCATATCATTTAGCCAGAAAGCATAATTTCCAGTTTCCAGCTTGCATTTATTTTATGTCAGAAATACTACTGTGCTGGCCAACAAGCCACAGTGGTGGGCAAGAAATCAGGAAGTGTCAGGCCACCTCTCAAAGTCATAGATCTTTAATTTTTTATTATCATTGTTTTGCTTGATTAGGAGTTATGCTGAGAACAGGGAAAATGGAAATAAACACTTTTCTTTTTTTTACCCTCTTAAAAAGAGTAAAAAATTAAGGGGCATTTCTTGGTGGTTTGTGAGGTTTTTTTTCATTATTGTAGTTTGGGTTTTTTTAGATTATTTGCTTTCACTGAGCTATCCTTTGTCTCTCATTGTGCTCATGCTGAATTCAAATTCATATACTATATGGATGGAAAGAACCATTATGATTATCTATTCCAACCACCTGTGTAACAGGCCATAAAATCTGAACCAATAATTCATGCATCAAGTTCATATCTTCTGCTTGAGGGACAATATATCTTTTAGAAAGACATCCAGTTTTGATTTAAAGTCTTGATTCTCTCTGACTAATGTTTACACCTTTCTAAGCCATACAGCAGGCCTGCAAAAGGGCTGTAGGGAAATAGTATCTTGAAGTTCTTCCTCCATTGACTTTCATGTTAGAATTGATCATTTAAAATTGACTTTTACGGTGTTTTTCCAATACCCCCCCCAAAAAAATAATTTTACTAATTTTTTCTCCTTCCCATAGACATAACTTCAAAAAAGATTCAATGAAGGACGTGATTTGGAAAATAAAATCATTTGCAGGAACTTCACATTAGCAAAAAAATATTAAGAAGTCAGTGATGATATCTGCACAAAATAAAATATATATCGTATTTTAAATAATCAATTCCCATTGGACTTTCTGAAAACAAAAATAAAAAGCCTTTACCTTATAGCTCCAGCTACTACAGAAACAAACCCTGGCTGACAAATTATAAGGGAAAGCTGGTTAGAAAGCCCACCTTGATCTTTGTCGTGCTTCCACTGATTGCTAAATCGCATGAAGTAGATAAACACTTCCATCAGTCACACTAAATCTTCCTACAAGATCGTACTTACATAGTTTTTGTGACTAATCAAAAGAAACATCTGCAAACTTTGTGAAAGTGAACTTTTTTTGGTGCTCACTAGAAGGCATGACAGAGTCTTATAAGGAGATTTCTGTTCTTCGGAGATAAAATAATTTACATTAAATAAATTAAAAAAAAAAAAAACACAAACAAACAAAACCTAAAATAAAATAAACTAAGTCAACTTAAGAAAAATTCCGTTTGCCTTATAATGAACTTTATTTTGGAAAGCATCGTCTTTTGAGATCAAAAGAAGAACAAAGCCTGCTTTCATTCGGAATGAAATAAAAGCTGTTATGTTCAAGAGTCTTACTAAAGCTCTTTTGAAAAAAGAATCACTTTTTGTGTCTAACTACAAATCTAATGAGATATCATATACCCATTTTCTTTACCTGTCTGAGAAAAGGGGGCATTAAAGGAGTGATTAGTCATAGAAAATGTTGCTAGAAGAAACTCTGGGATGTCCCTCAGCCCATTCCTCAGTCCAAAGCAAGATCAGCTATCAGTATGTTATTCCTGATTGATACCTCCTCAGTCTGATCTTAAATGCTTCCAAAGATAGGGCATTTACAAGATCCTTAGGAAATCTATCCTAATGCTTCACTGTCCTTACTGTTACAAATTGTTTTCTGTATATCTGAGCTACAGCTCAGCTCCTACAATTGCCTCTCCAGTTGTTCTACCTCTAACTCGCTGAGCACATTGCTGGCCACAGCACTTCAGCTAAGGCTTGAGCAGTGCTGAGTAAGCAGAAGGATTACTGGATACGTTTTGCAGAGGAAGCTCTGCTTGTACATAGCAGTCTGATATTTGCTTTTGTTGTAACAACATGACACAGTTGACTCATGCTCAGTTAGCAATCCACTATAATTCCTAGATCATCCCCATTTGGCCAGTTGTTTCCCATTTTATATTTGTGCAGCTGATGGTTCGTACATAAGTGGAGTACTTTTCACTTGCCCTTTAATCTTGTTATTCTGGATCAAATGCAAATCATCTGCTGTTGCATTCGGTATTCTTTAGTGACAGCTACTTGAAGAATTATTGCTGGACATAGATTAATTTTCTGTGGGCAATTATTTTCTGACACCACATCTGCACAATATTCTATCTGTATCAACTTCTTTTTCTTCCGCTGACTCTGGCTTCTAAAGCAGTGAGTTCCACAGATTTGCTTTATAATGAGTGATGTATATCTTTTTAACTCACATTATTAGGCCATGAAAATATGGAAGAAGGTGTTTTTCTTTTTTCTTTACTGATATATATCTACAACATATTTAGCTTGTTGACAGAAAGACATGAACAGACCTGGAAGATCTGACAGTTTTACTACTGTTCATAAGCTCATTTAATTCATAAGAAGAGATACAATTGCAGGACTAGGATCCTTGTCAGGAAGTGTATGGTATTATTTTTAGTCGACAGTTCTTCTCATTCTGCTTCAAAACTATTGATACTCATGTAAACAGATGCTGAGTGAAAGACTCCAAGTGTCACTGTCACATACACTTGGGGTCATTGCAACAGAACTGTGCACAGCACAATCCAAGGGGTTTATTCGTACACCACATTGAATATTTTACTGAGTTGCACTGAGATATGCATATGCTATGCAGAAAAAAAAAAAGATTACAGTGCATATATAACCAATTAATGTTTTTAGCGTAGCTGGATAGTTCTTAACATGGCTTTGATATCAATATGTGTTTTACATGATACTGTGAAGAATTCAATGACTGTGCTAATATNCTTATTTTAGATACATGAGCTAGGTGGATTGACTCTTCATATATAATATTAATAATAATAATAATAATAATAATAATAACAATGAAATTTCTTACTATCTGCCAAAAGTGTAAGGTGCATCAATAAACTTAGTACAAGGTCAAATCTCTGTGATGCAAAGAAAATATGCTTGTGAAGTAGGAGGATTAAGTGTTCTGTCAAGGATGGTGCTGCAGTTCTGAATTATTTACAAAAAATGGAATTCAAAATAGTAAAATCCAGAGTTTCAGACTCACAGTTTGTAAAATGCACATCTGAGAAATACACTTTTTGATGCTTCCCAGCTTTGGGGCTAAAGTTAAACACAAGTCATTTCTCCAGTCATGAATACTTCTATTGATTTTGGACTCTGAGTAAAAGAAAACTCAGCTGAGGTCACAAAGTTTCTAGTGTGGCAGCCATAGTGCAAGTGATTAAAACCCTGTCTCTCACCTTAAGCGTTCCAATTCAGCCTTGTGAAGTTTAACACCTCACCTCAAGTCTCAGCCAAGTCTCAAGGGACTTTGAATTGACATCGCAAACACACCTCCAAGTTTAATAAAGAAGCCGAAAAAGACAAACAAGGAAAAGAAATACTTATATGCCAGGAGGAGCTATTCCACAGAGATTCAATCCAAAGGAAAGCTAGAAGAAAACTCTGCAAAAGCACATTTTTTTTTCCTTTCAAGGGCTGTAACTACTCCATGCTTCTATCATAGGAGGGCTCAAGAGTGTCCAGAAAAAACACTCTCATCTTTTACCTTAATGAACTCTGAACTGACAAGTCTTTTATGACAAATTCAGTGTTCTAGCAGTAGCTTCAAAACTATATGAGATTTGGAGTCCCATTTAAAGCCATATCTGGTCTGTCTTGCCTCTGTGACAAGTTCTCTCAGTTCTCATCTGGGTCACTAAATGGAGATCCCATGATAGGGAAAACTGACATCTCATTCATCTTGCTTTGCATGAGTGCTTTGCTTGTCAGAAGAGCCACATAACAATGTTAGTTTTATATACTCTCAAGAAATGCAGCCCCAAATTGACTGCCAAAGAACAAGCAGGAACAGTGCAGATGTGAGAATATAGCAAGATGAGGAAACAAATTGAAAATTTGGATGACTACAAATAAAAAACAAAAAGGGGGTTGTCGTGCTTCCTTTTTTAACCAGAAAGATGAATTGCCTTCTTTTTCCCAGATGCGAGTCAAAACCAGGTGCATGAAAAATGTCATAGAATTTGAGGTCAGAAAGGATGATCCAATCATTTAATTAATCCTCCCCCAGGGTCTTATATCTCTTCCAGTACTCTTAAATTGAGCTCAGTGACCTTGGTTGAGATTAGGCATCCCTTTCAGCACCCCAGAACAATTGACATAGGTCTCCATTTTACATAAATGTAGAAGAAAGTGTAACACACCAGGAATAGATCTAACCACTTTTGTGCAGAGCGATGAAGAATTCTTTCAATCTCCAGCATATGTCTGACCAAAGACAGTGCGGTGTGTGATTTCACTACAATTTTTCTTTATTCAAAACGCTATGTGTTAGGAATGTGTTGGGGAGAGTGGTTTTTGTTCCTCAAAGCCCTTCAAAAAAAAAGGAAGGCAACCACAATTTTCAGAAAGTCACAGATTTCAGAGCCAGAAGAGGCCACCAGGTGCTGTGCAAAGTTCAAGCTCAACAGAATAAGAACTAAGCTATAAGTGGTTGTCAGTGGGAAATCATCGTTAAAGGGGGATGTCACAAGATTTTGAAGATGATGTTTTTTTTTCTTTTAATTTGAAATAAATATATCATTAATTCTCAAATGTGTGAATGACACTGTATTGGGTTTGCATGGCAAGATTTTGGTAGCCGGGGGGCTACAGGGTTGGCTTCTGTGAGAAGCTGCTAGAAGCTTCCCCTATGTCCAAAAAAACAAATGTCAGCTGGCTTCAAGACAGACCTGCTCTTGGTCAGGGATGAGCCCATCAGCAACGGTGGTAGCAGCTCTGGGATAACATATTTAAGAAGGGGGGGAAAACCCAAACCACTGCGCAACAGCAGCTGGGAGAGAGGAGTGAGAATATGTGAGAGAAACAACTCTGCAGACACCAAGGTCAGTGAAGAAGGAAGGGGAGGAGGTGCTCCAGGCACCAGAGCAAAGATTCTTCTGTGGGCCATGGTGTAGATCACGGTGAGGCAGGCTGTCCCCCTGCAGCCTTTGGAGGTCAACGGTGGAGCAGATATCCACCTGCAGCCTGTAGAGGACCCCACGCTGGAGCAGGTAGATGCCCAAAGGAAGCTGTGAGTCTGTGGAAAGCCTTCGCTGGAGCAGGCTCCTGGCAAGATCATTGACCTTGTGGAGAGAGGAGCCCACAGTGGAGCAGGTTTGATGGCAGGACTTGTGACCCTGTGGGGGACCAACAGTGGAGCAGTACATTCCTGAAGAACTGCACCCCATGGAAAGGACCTACCCTGGAGCACTTCCTGAAGAGCTGCAGCCTCCCTGTGGGTGGGACCGCACACTGGAGCAGGGGAAGAGTGTGAGAAGTAATAAGCAGCAGAGACAATGTGTGATGAACTGGCTGCAGCCCCCATTCCCCATCCCCCTGTGCTGTTCGTGGGGAGGAAGCAGAGAATTCAGGAGCGAAGTTCATCCTGGGAAGAAGGGAAGGGTGGGGGGAAGGTGTTCGAAGATGTAGTTTTTATTTCTCACTATCCTCCTGTGATTTGATTTGTAACAAATTAAAATAATTTCCCCAAGTCAACTCTGTTTTGTTGGTGACTGTAACTGGTGAGTGATCTCTGCCTCTCCTTATCTCTACCCACGAGCCTTTCATTGCATTTTTTCTCCCCCTGTCCAGTTGAGGAGGGGAAGTAATAGAGTAGCTTGGTGGACACCTGGTGTCCAGCCAAGATCAACCCACCACAGACACAAATGACTGGACTGGTAAAACATGTTGAGCATAAGGCAGCTATACAGAGTTATTGCAAGCATTTGTTAAGCCGGGCCCAATAAATGTATGTATATGATTATGTGGAGAACATTTCCTTTTCAATAATCATCTTGATATGGTAAATGTGTTTATCTAGGAAATGTGAATGCATTCCCACTGAAGAGGGGAAGTTGTTACTTTGCACATGACTAAAGAATTTTAACATAAAGGCAACTCAAATGAGCTTTCGATGGTAGAAAGACCAATATGCTCTCTGGGTGTATAAATTGTAAGACTACTCCTTCTGTAAGCAGGAGTAAGAAAGGAATGTGTCTCCTTCGGTGACAGAAGGTTTTGGGCATGTGTAATCTAAAAGATAATGAGTAAAGTTTTGATGAGGCTCTGCTTGAAAGAACCATTCAAAGCTTTGAGAGGGTGTAAAAATTATTCCTGGAGACCAGAAAAAAAAAATTATTTACTTTGAAAAGAGTTTAATCTGTTTAGTTTATCCAAAAGAAAATAGAAAGGTGGTTTGATTACAGTGTTTATATACCTTCATGGAGAGAAAAAGGAGCAGCTATCAAAACACACCTTCACCTGTTTGGGCTTCTTTGTGTTACCACATTAGTATGCAGCACCATCAGGCTAGGACAGAGTCATGAAAGAAACACAGGAGACTGAAGCCAGACATCCAGAGTAGACACTGTGTTTTTTAACAGAACCATTGTACTAAATTATCAAAAGAATGAGCAAATATTTTTGCTCTGTCATCATGATGAAACTGAACAACCATTTGGAAAACAAGACATTAGTCAAATAAAAATTATGGGAATAAACAGGTTAGGGAAAACGTCAGTTTGTGATATACAGCCTGGTAAAGAAGAAACTATTGTGAACACTTTACCTATAGGTTCTATGTATGTATCCGTGAAAAATAAATTACCTAAGAAGAAAGTGGAAAACTCAGCATTTGTTCAACAAATACACATTCAATTATAGCCATTTTAATCTTGTGGTGGTAGAGACGGGAAAGATGAGAGCAGGAAAGAAAAGACTTTTGCTATCAGTCAAGATGGAATAGGTTTTCACCTGACGGCTATAGGATTCTTTCTCCTGTTGCATTATGATCATGAAAAGAAGGAGAATTGATTTTATATGCGTTTTCTTCAAGTGTCTAATAGGTACTGACACAAAATACTTCAGATTTTTGGCTATTTTGGGAAGATTTGACAACATTTCACTCTAGATGAAGTGAATGGTTTACTGTGGAACATTTAGAAGACCTTGTGCAACCCTTAATAAACCATGTGTTGTTTTAACTACGGTCTAAATGACATGCAAGTCAAATTAAAGAGGGCATTTGTCATTTATACAAGTAAAGTAACTCATGAACAAAGTTAAAGAAAAAAAAAAGAAACTTGTCATCACAAAGTTTTATTTCCTGCTTATCTTTATATAACACATGAGGAAAGAAGGGTAGAACTGCTTAAACCCTGATGAAGTCTGAAACTAATAGATTACAAGCCAAATCTAGTTGACTGTAAATGCTTATTAAAGATGAGTTTAAAAGTTACTAGGCTTAAAGATAACCAGTAAAACCAAGATTAATTGAAAGGGCTAGATGAATGGCATGCTTCCCTTTACAGTCAACATAAGTAGAGACACAGAGTTCAGATTTCAAAAGCGTATATTTGCAACATTTTGGTATGTTTTTCTACTGAGCTTTATTTTGACTCATTGCAATTCTCACTGCAATTCTTTCTAATCCTTTGACCATCATAATACTGACATCTGTACAGGAAATTGTATACAACAGTTTCCTTCTTTCATATGAACAGACATGTTATATGTTCATGTAAAGCCCAGAGGAAAACTTTTCCAGTTGTTCCATCGTATCTCATATACCAAAATAAAATACACAAATGAAACCAGCCTTGCCCACTTCTCTTGAAAACAGTGAAAATGAATTTCAAAACAGAGCATCTGAGACCTACTTAGGTTACAGAAATGCAGGTAAAAGTATAATCGTTCAGTAATCTCATTACAAGCTTCAGAAATGTCATGGCTAGGGGCCAGTCATCAACATATATATTCTAAGCTTTCTCATATCTAAGATATTTCATATCTAGTCAAAGTATCTGGGATTCCCAAGAGACTGTTGGTTTCAGCACCATATCTTCAGAAGGATGTAGCTTGTCCTTGTGAACTCAATATGAACTCTGCTGCAGAAATGCTTGATTTCCTTTCTTTTTTTCCAGTTGTCATTATAATGGTGATACCACATTGTTGTGTAAGTCAAAAGGACAGCATTACTGTTACAGCTAATGTCATCAAATATTAACAGTGGTTCGTTTACAGTTAGATATTTAATACTGTCCAAATATTCCAAGTGGGTTTTTTTATATTGCTCTGGATTTTGGCTATAAAATATTTAATTTTTTTTAATGTTCTGAGGACTTCACAACACAATCATAAGATGTGTTGTTCTATTTTTAGTTATATCGGTATACTTCTAAGCATGTTATTTTGTCTGTACATTTATTTCAGGTAATACTACAGTGTTTGTAGGGAAATATCCTTTCTTTAACTCATTCCCTGCAAAGAAAAGCTTTCACATCTAAGAAGGAAGGAAGGAAGGAAGGAAGGAAGGAAGGAA
>VZSZ01001221.1:236371-286178 GCA_013398815.1 Ibidorhyncha struthersii | reverse complement strand
GTGCATGAGTGAGTGAATGACTGTGTGGGGCTGAGCTCCCATTGGGGTTCGCCTACAACAACTTCAAATCACAGAATCATAGAATGGTTTAGGTTGGAAGGGACTTTAAAGATCATCTAGTTCCAACACCCCTGCCATGGGCAGGGACACTAGGCTACTCCACTAGGCCAGCGGAGACTAATGGGCCTGTAGTTTCCTGGGTCCTCTCTTGGGCCCTTCTTGTAGATAGGTATGACATTTGCCCACTTTCAGTCATCAGGGATATCCCCTGAACTACACCACTTTCCAAATATTCTAGACAGTGGTCTTGTAATAATGTCAAACAAATTTTCTTAACACCCTGGAGTGGATTCCGGCCAGACCCATAGATTTATGTGGGTTGAGCCTTTGCAAGAGGCCACAGACCAGCCCTTCCTCCATTACCGGTGGGTCAACACATGCATGCATTGTCATATCTATTTGATCTGAGATCCAGCTACACCAGTAAAGACAGAGGCAAAGAAGGTGTTGAGAACCTCTGCCTCGTCAGCATTATCAGTAACTAGTTTCTCTGCCCTGTTTAGTTATGGGCCTAAGTCTTCCTTGCATTTTTTCTTACTCATGTATCTGAAGAACCTTTCCTTGTTGCTCTAGACATCTCTGGTCAATTTCAGTTCTAGTTGAGCCTTCCTGACTGCATCTCTGCAGGACCTAGCAAGGCTCTTGTAGTCTTTGATGGTTATTTGGCTGTTTTTGCATAGCTGGTATGCTTATTTGTTGCTTTTAAGCATTCTCAGAAGCTCATTATTATGCGAGGGTGGTCTCTTGTGCTGCCTTCTTCTTTTCCCTTTCTGTCCTTGTGCTTCTAGGAGGCGGTTCTTGAGTAACTCCCAGCAGTCACAAGCTCCTTTGCCCTCCATGGGTGCTTCCTGTGGAATCCCTCGCAGCTGGGCTCTGAGCACATTGAAATTGGCTCTTCTAAAATCCAGGGCCTTTGTCCTACTACTGGTCTTCAGTGTGCTCAACACCATCTTAAACTCCTCAATGTTTTATCCAAGGCTGTCATTAGTGGTTATGTTATCACAGAATCACAGAATCACAGAATAGTCAGGGCTGGAAGGGACCTCTGGAGATCATCTAGTCCAACCCCCCCGCCAGAGCAGGGTCACCTACAACAGGTTGCACAGGACAGCGTCCAGGTGGGTTTTGAGTGTCTCCAGAGTGGGAGACTCCACAACCTCTCTGGGCAGCCTGTTCCAGTGCTCCACCACCCTCAAAGTAAAGAAGTTCCTCCTCATGTTAAGATGGAACTTCCTATGTTCAAGTTTGTGCCCATTACCCCTCGTCCTATCAATGGGTACCACTGAAAAAAGACTGCTCCCATCCCCCTGGCATCCTCCCTTCAAGTATTTGAAAGCATTAATAAGATCCCCCCCCTCAATCTTCTTTTCTCCAGACTAAAGAGACCCAAATCCCTCAGCCTCTCCTCATATGAAAGATGTTCCAATCCCCTAATCATCTTTGTAGCCCTTTGCTGGACCCTCTCCAGCAGATCCCTGTCCTTCTTGAACTGGGGAGCCCAGAACTGGACGCAGTATTCCAGATGCGGCCTCACCAGGGCAGAGTAGAGGGGGAGGATGACCTCCCTCGACCTGCTGGCCACACTCCTTTTGATGCACCCCAGGATGCCATTGGCCCTCTTGGCCGCCAGGGCACATTGCTGGCTCATGGTCATCCTGTTGTCCACCAGGACTCCCAGGTCCCTTTCCACAGAGCTGCTCTCCAGGAGGTCGGCCCCCAACCTGTACTGATGCATGGGGTTATTCCTCCCCAGATGCAGTACCCTACATTTACCCTTGTTGAATTTCATTAAGTTCCTCTCTGCCCAACTCTCCAGCCTATCCAGGTCACGCTGTAAGGCAGCACAGCCTTCTGGCGTATCAGCCACTCCTCCCAGTTTAGTGTCATCAGCAAACTTGCTGATGGTACACTCTATCCCTTCGTCCAGATCATCGATGAATATATTGAACAGGACTGGACCCAGTACTGACCCTTGAGGGACACCACTTGTTACTGACCTCCAACTAGACTCTGCACCACTAACCACAACCCTCTGAGCTCTATCTGCTAGCCAGTTCTCAATCCACCCCACTGTCCATCCATCTAGCCCACACTTCCTAAGCTTGCCAGTGAGGATGATGTGGGAGACAGTGTCGAAAGCCTTGCCAAAGTCAAGGTAGACAACATCCACTGCCCTCCCCTCATCCACCCATCTAGTGACCTCATCATAGAATGCTATCATATTAGTCAGACACAACTTCCCCTTAGTGAATCCATGTTGACTACTTCTGATAACCTTCTTTTCATCCAGGTGCTTTGAGATGATACCCAGCGCAAGCTGCTCCATCATCTTTCCAGGGATGGAGGTGAGGCTGACCGGCCTGTAGTTTCCCAGGTCATCCTTCTTGCCCTTTTTGAAGACTGGAGTGACATTGGCTATCCTCCAGTCCTCAGGCACCTCACCTGTCCTCCAGGACCTTTCAAAGATGATGGAGAGAGGCCCAGCAATGACTTCCCCCAACTCCCTCAGCACTCGAGGGTGCATCCCATCAGGCCCCATGGATTTGTCAGTTGTCTTCCCACTTTGTAAGCAGTAAATCTAGCAATGCATTTTTTCTAGTTGACATGTCCAGCATCTGTAGCAGGAAGTACTCCAGGAACCTGATGGACAACTCATGCACTGCTGTGTTTTTATCCCAACAAATGTCTGCATAATTGAAGTCATACATGAAGATCGTTTTCTGTTGGCCTGAAACTTCCTTGAGCAGCCAAAGAAAGATTTTGTTGACCTCGTTATGCTGGTTGAGAGGTTGGTAACAGAAACTAAAAATAAGATCCTCCTTGTTGACAGTCCCTCAAATCATAGAATCATAGAATGGTTAAGGTTGGAAGGGACCTTGAAGATCATCAAGTTCCAATCCCCCTACCATAGGCAGGGACACCTCCCACTAGACCAGGTTGCTCAAAGCCCCATCCAGCCTGGCCTTAAACACCTCCAGGGATGGGGCAACCAGAACTTCTCTGGGCAACTCAGAGTGAAGCATTTCTTCCTAATATCTAATCTAAATCTACCTTCTTCCAGTTTGAAATCATTCCCCCTCGTCCTATCACTACATACCCTTGTGAAAAGTCCTTCCCCATCTTTCATGTAGGCCCCCTTTAGGTACCGGAAGGCTGCAATAAGGTTTCCCCGGAGCCTTCTCTTCTCCAAGCTGAACAACCCCAACTGTCTCAGCCTGCCTTCATAGGTAAGGTGCTCCAGACCTCTGATCATCTTCGTAGCCCTCCTCTGGACCTGCTCCAACAGGTCCCTGTCTTTCCTATGTTGGGGTCTCCAGAGCTGGACACAGGTGGAGTCTCACCAGACCAGAGTAAAGTGGAAGAATCACCTCCCTTGACCTGCTGGCCACACTTCTTTTGATGTAGCCCAGGATATCGCTGGCTTTCTGGGCTGTGATCGCACATTGCCGGCTGATGTTGAGCTTCTCATCAATCAGCACCCCCAAGTCCCTCTCCTCAGGGCTGTTCTCAATACATTCCCCGCCGAGCCTGTATTTGTGCTTGTGATTGCCCCGATCCAGGCGTAGGACCTTACACCTGGCCTTGTTGAACTTTGTGATGTTGGCATGGGCCCACCTTTCCAGCCTTTCCAGGTCCCTTCCGATGGCATCCCTCCTCTCCAGCGTGTCCACCTCCCCACACAGCTTGGTATCACTAGAAAACTTGCTGAGGGTACACTCAATCCTACTGTCCCTGTCACCAACAATGATGTTAAACATCACTGGTCCCAGTACCGACCCCTGAGGAACACCAGTGGTAACTCGTCTCCACTCATCAAGCCATTGACCACAACCCTTTCAGTGTGACCAGCCAGCCAGTTCCTTATCCACCAAGTGGTCCATCTGTCGAATCCATGTCTCTCCAATTTACATTGAGACCAGGATATCGTGTGGGACAGTATCAAATGCTTTGCACCAGTCCAGGTAGATGATGTCAGTTGCTGTTCTCTTGTCCACTACTGCTGTAACCCCTTCATAGAAGGCCACGAAATTTGTCAGGCGTGACTTGCCCTTGGTGAAGCCATGTTGGCTGCTACTAATCCCTTCCTCTTTTTCCATGTACCTTAGCAGAGTTTTCAGGAGAATCTGCTCCATGATCTTGCCGGGCACAGAGGTGAGACAACTGTAGTAGTCTCCCCGTGACATCCCAGATCTTGGCTCCTGGCAAGCAGCAAACTTCACATAATCACAGAATGGTCAGGGTAGGAAGGGACCTCTGGAGATCATCTAGTCCAACCCCCCTGTCAGAGTAGGGTCAACTACAGCAGGTTGCACAGGACGGCGTCCAGGTGGGTTTTGAGTGTCTCCAGAGTGGGAGACTCCACAACCTCTCTGGGCAGCCTGTTCCAGTGCTCTGCCACCCTCAAAGTCAAGAAGTCCCTCCTCATGTTTAGATGGAACTTCTTATGCTCAAGTTTGTGCCAGTTACCTCTTGTTCTATCACTAGGCACCACTGAAAAAAGACTGTCCCCATCCCCCTGGTACTCTCCCTTTAAGTATTTGTAAGTATTGATTAGATCCCCCCTCAGTCTTCTTTTCTCCAGACTAAAAAGACCCAAATGCCTAAGCCTTTCCTCGCAAGGAAGGTGCTCCAATCCCCTAATCATCTTTGTAGCCCTTTGCTGCACCCTCTCCAGCAGTTCCCCATCCTTCTTGAACCGGGGAGCCCAGAACTGGACACAATACTCCACATGCGGCCTCAGAAACTTCTCTTGAAGGTATATCAGGCCAGCAGATGGGTGCCTCAGTCCCTCTCAGCAGAGTCACATGCTACTGGCACTCACCTCTTCCTTTTGCAGCTTTTAGTATGTGCTGTTGGTGCGGCTTCTCCCAGTGAATCCTGTTGGTTTTGTCCGCTGCCAAGGCTTCACATGTGATGCTGGTTAGTATATACAAGGAAAGGGAGTGAAGTGGTATCCAGTTCCCACAAGTTGCTTCCTTCTCCAGGGTGCTGTCTGTTTGCTGTTGAAGCTCTCTGTCTGGTAGTCCTTGGAGGTCACTGCTCCCAGTATTTCTTCCTGCAAAGTCTTAAATTATACTCTATCTTCTTGTTCACCCTCCCTAATATAGCACAGCCTAACTTCCTCCTGCAGCTCCTCCACCCTCTTCCTGAGTGACTCCACCAGACCACACCTTTTGCAGATGGAGCTTCCATGCTCCTTCATCCTGGAGGTCAGGGTGCAGTATTTGCAGCCTCCACCTGGACAGCAGGTTTCATGACGGGAAGCTCTCTCTGTGTGGTCACCTCCACTCATCCCAGACTAACCTGGCTAGGTAGCTGATTCCTGTCTGCTGCAGTGTGCAGCCCTCACCTGGTCTCTACCACCATGCTTCCAATAACACTAAAGAACTGCCTAATAAGCCCTTCTAATTCCCTGGAGACCTCAAGCTGCTGGGTAGGCTTGCACAGCCAGCAGCTAGCTGGGATGACCGTCAGGGCTGCAGCCTAAGCCTGCAGGTAAGCGGAGCAGGCAGCAGCCCAGCAACTGGCAGAGTACACGGTCATTCCCATGCACATTTCCAATGTACTGTCATACAAACTGTTGACACCGCTCCCAGGCAAAGCTGTTCCCTGTTTGTGCACCCCGTTTGTGGTGCTCCCTTTGGGGCTGGTTATATGCGACGTTCCACAGTTTGAACTGGCTGCAGGGACAGTCAGCACCGCCCAACTCTTGCCTGCACCTCTTGTGACACCTGGATGGTCTCTCCACACACACAGCCCAAGGGTACCGGGGGCCCAGAAACCTCCTCAGCCACCCCCTGGGGACCTCACAGGCCTCACACTGTTCTCAACATGCAGCTGCAGCTGCTAGTATCAGGTTCTCATGGTTTAGCTTTCTCTTTTTGCATCTTCTGAGTGGAACAGCCACAAGAATATAAGCTGTACTTGAGATAAAAGGTTAGCTATGGCCTATCACCTCTGCAGGGATGTCTCCACAGAAAATACCAGTAAACAAAATAATGGAACTGAGTCTTCAGTTCAGTGCCATGTTAAGATCTGTAAAAATTATCTTTGTCATTTTTTTCGGTCCTGAATCCTGGCCAAGGGTAACCATGCTGTTCTGCAGGTTTGTGGATTGAAAGATTATGTGACACCATCTTTTCCAGAACACTTGCAGCCAATATACAACTGATGACCTGATGAGATAAAATTTATTTTTTATTCTAGCTTCCATCTCTTAAAGCTTTACTGGATTTATTAAACATTTTTATTATCAAGTTGGCAGACATTATTGGTTGATAATTCATAATCTGTCTTTTGCTCTTCATGTTTTTATGATTCAGTTTTAGAATCTTCTTCATGCATCTGTTAGCTTTGTGTTCATTTCATAACTTCTGATACATTTTAATAGCTGTGCCTCTAGGTACTGATCATTATGTACATTCTTTTTCTATTAAGTAGGAGTTTAAAAACATCTATGTTCATACAATTTCATTATCTTGAAAATAACTCAGTTTAATACCTTTCTCAAGTAGGTTACACGTACCTACCTACGCAAAATAGTTTGTTCTGAACTTAAAACCGTACACGATTATTATTAATGAAATCCTCAATAGTTATACTCAGATGGGAGACGTCAGCATACAGTTTTATCTCTCATGTTATGTATATAGATTTCTAATATTTCTTTTTGACTACTTAATACTCTTACATCCAAACTTAGGTGTCTATCATTAGATACCTAAAGCCACAGTGAGCATTAAGCTGTAGGCAATCAACTATGAAACTGAAAATGTTTTGTTAATGGATTTTAGCTACATACTAGTTCTTATTTTGTCTTTTCTTTTATGAAAATTCTGTCCGTGTGTGGGAAGCCTGTCTTGGATAAAATCTTCTCCTACTGTTTTGTTTGCTTTCCTGGGATTGCTCACCTTTTGACTTTGGATCAAATCCTGCTCCCATTGAATTGTTGGGAGTAGAACTGATGATAACACCAATGGGACATAGATTTGGCATCATCTTCAATTGTACCGTGTCTGATCATCTCTGTTCAAAAGACAGCTCTCTTCTGAATCAAACAAAAGGCCCGGTGAATTCTATCTGGCTTGTAAAACCTTGTCAGAAAGAAGGTGCACCCCAGCAACATATAAGTCTGTAATAAATCCTCACCAGACTTCTCCATCTGGAGCATACATAGACCACACTAAAGCTCAGTCATGCAATATTTTGTATGCTGAACCCCACTAATTTCACTAAAATCAAAAGGAATATCAACGTGAATATTTATTAGTCTCACTTTAACAGAAAAGTTTCTCCTGCTACAGCTTATGCAACCAAGATAAGCCTTGATTTTCCATCTAAGGTGTTGATTGGTGCCAAGTTTAATTCAGATCATCCTGCTCAGATCTGATGCAGTCTGCTAGAACAAGATTCCAAATTCTAGTCCTGTGGAAGTCAATGGCAATAATCTCATTGACATCAATACAAGCATGATTTGGTAGAGACAAGGTCTTGTATCTCTTATGTCATCATAATGACACATAGTTTTAATATCATTCTCTGGATGTTACTGTCAAGTGAATAGTACACAATTATCCAGAATAACGGGTATCAGAACTAAGCATACTTTTCTTCTTTTGTGAGTATTTGGAAAAATTCTTGTCATGAACATCTGTGAATTTACAAAAAAAAACCCAAACAAGTCAGAGTTCATAGCATCATTCTCTGCAGACTGGTAATACACTAATCTATTGTACAGTATGCATAATGACAAAGTAGTACCATTTAACAGAAGAAAAAAAAAACAGTCAAATAAGGTGTTACTATACTGATATTTCAGGGTTGCCTTGTTTTTGTGGAAAATAAACTGTTGCAAAGGCAGAATGGATGCCATTCATTTAATTTAATTTTGGGCATCATTAAGTCATATGAATTTAAGCTGGTAATCGGAGAGCCCTTATATATAGTCAGCGGAGGATGATTTCAGATACTTGACATCAGCAAGGGTGATTTTAGATACTTGCTTTAGAAGGGAATGCAGGCACCTATTTCTCTTCCAAGAAAGAGAAACAAGATGACTTGCATAGACATCGAAAATTACTTTTTAGATATCTGAAGGTATGTGAGATGAATCCCATTCTATGAAGTTAATTAAAACACCTTACAAAATATGAGGCTGTCAGATTGCTGTTTTCATACACATTTCCTCATCATCCTGTCTTCTTAGGGGTTGTTTTCAATCCTGAGAAGAAGACAAGCAAACAAACAAAAAGTTGTGTTTATTATAGCCTAGGGGAAACTAGCATGAGTAAGGTGAGAATATCCTTAACACAAGGCATTCTACTTCTATTGTGAAGTAAACTTGTCCAAATCAGTTTCAGGTAGAGTAAAAGGCTGACCTTAATGTGCTTACATGTCTCTAAACTTCCAATCCTTTCTGCATCAGAGAGAGCTGACAGTTTATGCTTGTGAGACTCTTCACTATTACTCCTTTATTTTGATATTCACTACCCCCTGCAGTAGGACAATTTCCTTCTGATTACACCTTTCAAAATGTCTATATGAATATGAGATTCAAAAAGATTTCATAGGCAATTCACTCATTTCTCTCATGTGAATATTTACCAGATTTCAGGAAAACACCTTTGCTGAGAGCGATTGGTTTATGGCAGTAGAGAGAGCTATCACATTGGCATGCTAACTATGGGGCCAGCCTCAGGCTCTGTCCTTTGGCCATTAGCTAACCTCACTGTATTCATGCAGCTGCGTTACTGCTCTGCTGGTCAAACTGGTTTCTTTTAATGATTTAATTTTATAAATTGATAGATTCTAGGCCTGAGGTGACAAATATGATTCTCTAATATTGACTGCATGGCATAGGACCAGAATCCCAACTGAAGCTCAGTGATTTTGCATGAGCAGTCCCCCTCCCTTTTTGCTCCCCCAAAGTTATTTGACTTTGCCTCAGTCTTAGTGGTAGGACCACTTGTTCCCTGAATACCCAGCCCCCTGAAACAGTAGATAGGGGCAGGGAGTGGAATTAAGTCCCCATAATCCAAGGGAAAATGTTGAGGGACCTGCTACAGCACTTAGACATACACAAGTCTTTGGGGTCAGATGGGATCCACCTGAGGGACTGGTGGAAGTGATTGTCCCACTGTACTCAGCACTGGTAAGGCCCCATCTTGAATACAGTGTTCAAGTTTGGGCCTCTTAGTACAGGAAAGACATTGAGGTTCTGGAGCATGTCCAAAGAAGGGCAACAAAGCTGGTGAGAGTTCTGGAGCACAAGTCCTATGAGGAACAGCTGAGGGAACTGGGGTTGTTTAGCCTGGAGAAAAGGAGGCTCAGGGGAGACCTTATTGCTCTCTGCAGCTACCTGAAAGGAGGTTGTAGCGGTGGAGGTGTCAGTGTCGGTCCGTTTTCCCAAGTAAGACACAATAAGACACAAGAAGAAACAGCCTCAAGTTGTGCCAGGGGATGTTTAGATTGGATATAAGAAAAATTATTCACAGAAAGGGTTATGAAAATTTGGAACAGGCTGCCCAGGGAAGTGGTGGAATCACCATCCTTAGAGGTATTTAAAAGACGGGTAGAGGTGGTGCTTAGAGACATGGTTTACTGGTGGTTTTGGCAGAGTTAGGTTGATCGTTGGACTTGGTGATCTTAAAGGTCCCTTCCAACCTAGATGATTCTATGGTTCACAGTGCCCAAAGATTGTTGTCTGTGATTTCATAATACAAAGTTCTGCCATGCACATTTCAGAAAATTTGCTATTTAGTGATATATGTTCTGTTGAGGCATATAAACAACCTCTCCCCTGGTATTCTGATAGGAACATTTATTTCAATATATCACAAACACTAAACTAACAATATTCCTCTGATTCAGCACTTGAGTTTTGTAAGTTTTAATATGCATTTTTATTTATGACAACTGAAATGATGACACTCCATCTGCTCAGACAAACATTCCTAGTACCTAAATTACTAAAGAATAATCCTTGAAGGGACCCGGTACCAATTGTGTCTTTACTTACTGATTATGTTATACTAAATCAGAATATATTATGAAAAATATAATCTATGTCAAGAATTTATATTCTTTCAACCAAAAGTGTTGTTCTCCTATTGCAGCTTAGAAATATGTATGATAAACATGATTTTTACACAAAATGCTGATCAGTTATAACAAATTCTGAGTGTCCCATTTTAACAGAAATCCTCTATGTTTACACTGGCAAATAGTGGAAAACAGAGCTTAATTATGTATTTCTGTCCCTATTTTATGAATCTCGTTAATGAAGGCAATACTGGGTTTATGTACTTGTCCACGTGCTTTATGATTCTCCTTAATTAAGGTTATAGAACTTTAACAAATATTCATAGTTGATATTTTTTTTTTTTCCATTAAAAAATAATCTCAAAGTTAAATCAAGGAAAGGAGAAACAAGAAAAAAACCAATGAGGTTGTACTCTTACCATTGTCATAATTAAAATTCAGCCTTCTTCCAGAACCATTATGAGAAAAGTACTTGAGTCACCAGACAGTTCTGTTGTAGTAGGAAAAAAGGCAGTTTTCACTGTGTTCCATAACTTATTCATGTCATATGGACTTAATCAAATCTGGATTGGAAGATTGTTCAAGTCTAGCTGTTCTTTTAAATCAAAATTTCTAATCTTGGAATGCAGCTGACAGTAGTGTTGTTGTGGTTCTTTCAATCAAGGTGATAAATTAGTAAAAAAAAAAAATTTTACAAAATGTGCCCAGATGTTAACAGTGCAAATGGTAGGTCCCTTTTGTGTGTCAGGAAGTTAAAGCAGTTTGATTTTATAACAGTGTCCACGATTAAAACCTAAACAAAACAAAATATAATGAATCAGTCAGTATCTATTACATAAAGCAGCAGCCAAATTAAATAATTTCTATTGTTCAAACCCTCATATAAAAATAAAATGTTATTTTTCATTTTGAACGGGTGAATTCAAATGTAGACCATTTGCATGGTATCAAGATAAAGTAATATATCAGGAGAATTCTTTATTTCATGTGAAATATTAGTATATACATTTCCATTGTCTCCCTGGGGCCAGTGTCTTGCCCTCCTTCAACTACTGAACACCTATGCAGTATTCAGAGAAAATATTGTGGTTTGTTTTATTTATGACTCATTCTTTTCCTGACATATTTCAGCTGGGTTCAGACATATGTAAATGAAGGGACTGCAGGAAAACAATGTAGGCAATGTTAAAAAAATAGTGTTACAGTAAACGATTAAAAAATGAAAATTGGTCTTTGAAAAACAACAAAAAAGAGAAAATTAAACAATAAGGAGATTAAACAGGGGAGCTTAATATTGTACAACAACAGATGGAAGCTTTTGCCTACAACATGAAGGAAATAAGGTAGTAAACCAATAATAACTTTAATATGAATCTGCATTTACTTATCATGCTACATGAAGCCAGCTTTATTGCTGATGGCCTGGGGATAAACATCTATGTTCTCAGAGCCAATATTACCTTTAGCATTTATATAAGGGTTGAATTATGTGTAAAACTTGAGAGATTAGGGATTGCTGGGCATCTGCTTGTTTAGCCTTGAGTGGTTTTTTATGATAAACTCTTATTTGTTGAAATTATTTTTAACTTTCTTTAATCATTTTTTTCATAATATAACAGAGGTGTTTTAATTATCCTTTTGTCTCTAGAAGAGATAAGCATAGTAAGACAGAGAACAGAGCTAATAACAGTAGCTTCACAGCATTTTCTGTATTTGTGAAGCAGAAGCTAGATATTTCTGAGATAATAGCTGAAAAATAAGATTTATGTGTGTGCATGTGTGAGTGTGTGTGCTTGTGTGAGAGAGAGACAAAAATACAAATCATTACGTGACACACACTAGCTGAGGTAGTCTGGTTTATGTGTATGTGTCCATGTAGCTGGATTATTGGCATTATTTTGAACATATAGAAAATAGCAGCAGGAAAACATTTCTTGCTGTCTCCACAGTGTCATGTTTCTATTGACCATTTTCAAATGCAAAACTGAAGTCAACGTGGTTCGCTTATATGTAACTAACTTTTAACACAATATTCCCTAGCACATTAAATCCTGCATGGCTGAAGGCTTCAAATCATACTTCATTGACTGTACCTGTTAAGCTGACAAGTCACAAGGAGGAAAGAAAAAAGCATCAGGAACAAAACATTCTAGCTATCTCTGTGCAATCACTCAGTATTCAGAAATCAGGTATTCAGACCATCCAAAAACCATGTTGGAGGCTTGAAAATCTGAGATGTATGAAATGCTGAATGCTGACAACTTTGATTTACCTTTATCTTCCTACTCATAACTAGGATTTTTTTCCTCCTGAAAACTCAACAGCTCTAATCTTGATAGAGGAGACCAAAAGTATTTGTGCGGAGATAGGAGCATCGCAGCTGTTAAGGGAAAAAACACCTGATAGGAATTCTAAGGAAAACAAGAGATCTAACTAGACACATACAAAGGAAAAATTGTGCTAATTGGAGGACAGGAGCTGCTGCAAAGATATTTTGGAAATGTTTTGGGGAATGACAATTAATGGGGAGAAAAGCATAATGCTAACCCATTGGAATTCTTCCAAAACCTCTCTCACTGTGCTTGCTCACTTCCCCATAATCCAGTATTAGCAAGACTCAGGAATGTCTTGCTAATTACTTGATTTTAGGGGTGGGGGGAAGTTTTAGAAGAAAATTCTTGAGAATGACTGTTCTCACTCAGCAGGTAAGAAAAAGGCTGCTGAAGAACCCCGCAGATGAATTTGCCCTTTCTCTGGCTGTTACAGTACATGGGTAAGGAGGCAAACGATAGGGTATGAGTTTTAAAACTCTCTTGCTTCAGTATTCTTCCTGTCCTGGAAAATGGGAAGAACTATATATAGAGCAGAGATGAAGCTACAGGGCGGCAGAGGTATTTAAAATATGGCACTATGCGGGCAGAAATGTTTAATGACCAGAGGGGATGTGAATTGTGGAAAACAAAATAGATCTGGAGATTGCAACAGAATAAATGGATAAAAAGAATACGGGCTGAAGGAAAATGTAGACATTCTTTTCTTCCAAAGGGCTAAAATTCCCTTTCCTAAAATCAGTGAGAAGGTAGACAAGTCTATTTGTCTCATGAACATGTGTATGGCTAGAAATTATTCAGAGTTAAAATGAGATATTAGAGAGATGTAATATCTCTATAAGAATTCTTTAGGCAACCAAGCTCATTGTCTATCATCTATTAAGATTCATACTACTGTTTCCTCCTCTTTCCTCCCCAGTCCTCAACACAGTCACCAATAGAAACTGATCTTCATCCCTCAAACCTGTTGAGACTTCCTGGAAAAAAAAACTTGTAAGGGAATTCTAGTCTCAATAATATACTTTCCACTAGGACTAACTCTCCCCAGTGTTTTCAAATCTGACATTTAGAGCTATGTGCAAATTATTTGTGACTGAGCAAATTAGCTAATTAAATAATTGGCTTAGGGCTTCATAAAATTTGGCTGCTATGGAAATGAGGCTGTCTGCTATCTTACAAGCTTCATCTAAGCGTTAAAAGTACTTCATGTCTCTACTCCAGCTGAAATTGTGATAGTAGCAGATTTGTTTTAAAATGCTTGTTTATAGAGTTGTTCTTGCATAGTTTCCAAATCAATATGCAGTGGGATATTGCTCCTGAGAAACACTGTACCCAAATAAGACTGCAGTCTACCCTTCTCATACCATACATTTACACAACACTAACTTTACGCAATGATTTCACTTAGAATTCAAAATCACAGTTGTTTTTTTTTTATTTGGTGTACTGTATTAAGATTTAGGTGTCTAGATAATGCAGAATTAAAAAAAGTAAGGAGTCTATTTTATTTGGAATGATACATGATAAAAATAACCTGTTCCATTCATCCCAAAGTGCCAAAACAAAGCAAGAGTGTGTAAAACAAATTAATATATGTTTAGAACAAATTCAGGGTGATTTAACTTCACCTAGCCCTTCAGATATCTGCCTTTCATCATTTCATTAAGTTATAAGGATAAGTACTAGTCTTGTAGACTGAAAGGAAATGGGTAATTTCATACATAATAAGAATAATTAAACAACCTGTTAGAATCAGAAACATATATAAAGTGCAACACAATAGAGTGGAATTTTTTCTGTCTGTCACCTGTTGAAGAATGCGGCACTGATACAGGTAAGAGACAGACTGTATACAAAAATATTTTACCGTTTTCGGGATCCTCAGAACTCCAGCCCAGTGCAGCTCCCCTGTGCCTTCAGGTCTGTTACATGCAGACAGGTGCATGCAAAGCACCACCTACTCCCTGCCACCATGGAACAACAGCCTTTGCCCTCTGAATTTTTCAGATTGGCATGTGTGGCTGAATGTTGCCTGTTTTCCAAGATACAGCTACTTCCATCCATTATACCTGAAAACATGTCAGAAAAGACAAACAACCATCTACCTGGGAGATAGTCAGGATCTTCTCTGAGCCTCAGCATCCTGAACAGCCTCAGTGCCCACTTGCAGTAGAGAAGCAGGCAGTGTCTACCCCCACCATCAAGGTAAGTGAAATCTCGGCAGAAGGATGGAAGCTGGCACAAAGAGAAAGGCTGCTGCCCCACTTAGCTGCTTACAACTGCAAAATTTTCCTCAAGCTGAAAAGAAAACAGATGTGCCTAGAAACAAAGAACCTGGTCCACCTAGTGTCAAACTGTGCAAGACAACCAGGAAGAGATAATGAGTCAGAGGCACCTGTCTGCTCACCCTACCAATTATCTGCAGGGTTTTGCTGCCTGCCAGGGACCAGGATCCAGGACATTGTGGACAGATTGCCAAAACTCACCTGGCCTTCTGACTACTGCATCCCTTGCTCTTATTCCGTGGGGACACAGATGATAATACCAGGGGAAAATATCACAAGTGATTACAGAACTCTGAGGGTGGTAATCAAGGACATGCGGGCCCAGTTGGTGTCCTCCTCAATCCTTCTGGTGAGGGAAAAGTTATGAGGAGAACGGCACTAATAGGAAAAGTCAAAATTAGTAGCAGAACTGCTCTTGGGGACAGAGTTTTGGGTTCTATGATCATGGAATCCTGTTTGCAGATCAGCATCTGCCTGGAAGAGGTGCTATCCTCCTCACTGAGCAGGGCAAAGCTATTTTTGCCAATAGGATGGCTAACCTTATAAGGAGGGCTTTAAACTGAGAATAAGTGTCCACAAGGCACCATTATGGAGAAATCCCCCAAAGCCTATCCAGGAACAAAACATACTGGGGTGCCTCTCTAAAGTGTCTGTACACTCAGGAATGCAGTAATGGGAATAAACATGATGAGTTAGAGAGCTGCGTGCAGTTACAGGGCTACGATCTTGCTGGGATCACAGAGATGTAGTGGGATGGCTCCCATGACTGGAGTGTTGCAGTGGTGGGACATGGGCTCTTTAGGAAGGGCAGGAAGGGAAGGTGTAGAGCGAGTTGCCCTTTATGTGAGAGAGCAGCTGGAGTGCATGGAGCTCTGCCTGGAGGTGGAGGAGGAGCCAGCTTAGACTTTACGGGTTGCAGAGTGGAGACAGAAAAAGGCAGCCTTAAAATGAGTGTCTGCTATAGGCCACCCAGCAGAAAGAACACGCGCATGTGACTCTTAACAGAATGATACCACCAGCCTTGTGTCCACAGGCCCTGGTCCTCATGGGGGACTTCAACCAGACTGATATCTGCTGGAGGGATAATGCAGCAGTCCAGAAGGTTCCTGGAGTGCATTGGTGATGACTTCCTCCACCAAGTGATGGAGGAGTCAACGAGGAGAAGTGATCTGCTGGACCTTATACTTTAGCAAAAAGGAGGGGCTCACTGGTGATGTGAAGATCAAAGGCAACCTTGGCTGCAGTGACCACAAGATGGAAGATCGGGATCCTGAGGGCAGGGAAGAGGGTCAAAAGCAAGCTCCCAACCCGGGCCTTCAGAAGAGCAGGCTTTGGCCTCTTCAAAGATCAGCTTGGAAGAGTCAAATGGCATCGGGCCCTGGAGGGGAGAATGGCCTGAGAAAATTGCTTAATAGCCACCTCCTCCAAGGCCAAGAGAGCTCGATCCCAACAAATAAGAAGTAAGGGGAAAATGCCAGGAGGCCTGCGTGGATGAGCAAGGAGCTCCTGGTCAAACTCAGACACAAAAAGGAAGCACACAGAGGGTGGAAGCAAGGATGGGTAACCTGGGAGGAATACAGAAACGTTGTCCAAGCATCCATGGATGGAATTAGGAAAGCCAAAGCCCAAATGGAATAGACTCTGTCCAGGGACATCAAAGACAACAAGGAGGACTTCTATAAGCACATAGGTGACAAAAGAAAGACTAGGGAAAATATGGGCCCATTGTTCAATGAGATGGAGGACCTGGTGCAAAGTCCTGCACCTGGAGAGGGACAACCCCAGGCACCAGTACAAGCTGGGGCCGCCCATCTGGAAAGCAGCTTGCCAGGAAAGGACCTGGGAGTCCTGCTGGGCACCAACTTGAACACGAGCCAAAAACATGCCTTTGACACAAAGGAGACTAATGGTTTCTTGGACTATATTTGGAGGAATGTTGCCAGCATGTCAGAGGGGTGATCTTTCCCCCTACTGAGCACTGATGTGGCCACACCTGGAGTTTTGTGTCCAGCTTTGGGCTGCTCAGTACAAAGGAGACATCAACACAGAGGAGAGAGTCCAATGAAAGGCCATGAAGGTGGTTAAGGGACTGGAGCATCTCTCATGTGAGGAATGGCTGAGAGTCTGGGTTGGTTTAGCCTAGAAAGGAGAAGGCTTATTGGGGATCTTATTAATGCATACAAATACCTGAAAGGAAGATACAAAGAGAATAGAGCCTGGCTCTTTTTAGTGGTGCTCAGTGACAGGATGAAAGGCAATGGATGCAAACTGAAACACAGGAGGTTCTGTATGAACATCAGGAAACCCTTTTTTACTGTGAGGATGAGATAGCTCTGGCAGAGGTTGCCCACGGAGTTTATTCTCTGTCCTTGGAGAGCTCTAAAAACAGTATGGACATGGTTCTGGGCAACAGGCTGTATGTGGCCCTGCTTGACCTGGTGGGTTGGACCAGATGACCTCCAGAGATCACTTACAACATCAACCATTCTGTGATTCTGTGATCTCTATAAGGAAATATTCCCTATAACTTTAATATAATTTTTCCTGTTCTGAGATTTTTGTAGTTGTCATCCTGGAATACGGATGCTGCACAAATAAGTTATTATGTATAGTTTACTTGAGAATGTTTGAGCAATATTTTGGTTTTCACTTACTGAGCATCTACAGAATCTAGGGTCAACCAAATTTCCTTCCTACCTGCATCAGCCATGAATCTTTGGATACCATATTGTAAAAATAGTCATGTTGGTAATTTTTTATTTCCTCATGTATTGTGACTGAACATTCAAAACTTTTTCTGCTTCTTGCATTGCTGAACTTAACCATGGGAAGGGAGAAGGCTACATAATTTGGAATGAGATGAAGCCCAATCTGGTACTCTATGAATTACAGAGACAGGTGAATCTTTGATTTTTGTGAACCAGTGGTGAGACAAAAAAACTATGTATGGGTGGAAAATACAGAATACTTTCATGAGTGACTAAATTTTCTTGGACAAATAACAATTATTTCAACAAAAAGGAGAGCATTGTCTCTTCTTTTTGTGGATATACTTGTAGCCCAATAAACATGACTTGTGAGATTACTAGTAAAAGGCCACAGCAGCTGTATTGACCTGACACTGCAGGGTCTCAGCAGTTATCTGGGCTTGTCTTCGCTGAAGCTGATTTAGCTGTTATAGCAATTGCCTAATACTCAAGTGACAACTTGACTACTAGCTAACATATTTTTGCTTAACTCTTTATATGCCACATATCTGAAAAAAACAGGCAGTCACTGTACAAGCAATGATTTTATTTTAGTCTTTATCATTAACCAAGGCCATTAGTTAAGAGACAGGAAGAAAAAAAAAAAAAGAAGAATCAGTTTTGGTTTGGGTTTTTTTTCCTAATTCTAACAGGCTAATTAATTATTCTGTTTTACTATGGATGAAAGTACCTGTATCCTTTTTTGAATGCAGCGGTGGTATTTATCTTCATAAATTAGTGTGTAATTTTCAAACTTCATCTGTGAGCCAATGAAAAGAATACCAGCATTAAGAATTTATATAAAAATAACCCTCAGCAGTCCCCAAGACTGAGAAAGAAGGGTTCCCAACTATTAGTGTTAATGCATCCTGGACACTGTGGTGGTGACCTCTCATAATGCTCCCTTACATTTTATTAGCAAAACCTAACCTAACACTTACTGACCCAGAGAAACACTGGGAAGGGCTTCAGAGGAGGCAAGTAGACAGCAAGAATTTAATGTATAACACTTTCACTGGACCATTCTTGAGTAAGCAACTAGATAATTTGGTCTAGAAATGGTTGCATCTATTGTAATTGGACTAATAAATACCACTTGTATTTTGGTTGCAGGGTTAAGACTTCATCTATTCTAACAGAAAATTCTTGGCCATACATATATGATGTTTTCCATTTTACCCATAACACCTTTTTGGGGAAGAACATCTGATTTCCCTAGTTAGTTTTAATTTGATTAGAAATAAAACTATGTTCTTACTTTTGATTAAATGTTATTGCTTTCATAGTGACCTTTCTAATAGTAGTTAGTTGGTTGTTTAAGTATAAAGCATTTTGGTCTAGCTACACTCTCATAATCCAGTTTTTCATGATTTTTTTTTTTTTTTAAAGAAAACTAGTTTCTTCATTGCTTCAAACATTTTTTAAGCTATAAATTTAATATACGAAAAATAACCATTTCCTATCCAAACTGTTTACCTGAAAACTCTACCTATCTTCTTTCAGGCTACAGCAAGAGAATAGAATTCTTTCCCTATGGGGAATAAGCAACCTAATACTGTTATGTTGTAAAATCAGTCTAGAACAACTATTTCTCACTAAGCACATTTATATTTATTGATTTATCATGCATACATTTTAATGTGACAAGCAAGTTAAGATTTGTCGGTTTGAATTGCAGTACTGGCTGGAATATAATCTATTGATTTCAGGAATCACTGTACCTGAGGCTTATGACTCTGGCATCGTGATAAGGAGAGAATGCAATCCAGTAGGTTTAAAATAACTGCCTGTATTCCCCATATGGTCAATAACCATAGAAATCTTTGAGGGCCTGAAGAGGGAGATCCAGTATACCCCAATTATTTGCTTGCCTGTTTTTACTGATCACCTAAAGATCTTTGCTTCTAAATGGTAAATTAGCTCACATATACCAGTGAAAAAAGCTTGATCAATTCTGAGTGGTAAATATTCCACTTCTCTGGCACTGATGTTTCTAGGTCATTTGGGTCATCTACATTGGAGTCTAGGGACTTGGGACACTATCTGGTCAGTACGTTTAGATCATTTTTGCCAATGTACACAAAGCTGCATTTCCACCCAGCAATTTTGACAATAGTTTATACAATTTTCTTATTTCATACTGAATATTTATTTATTTATTTATTTAGTGAGTCTGATGGAGTGTTTGGGGGTTTGGTCAGAGAAGGAGGGGGAGGAGGAGGTGCTCCATGGAGAAAGAGATAATCCCTGCAGCCTGTGGAGAGCCCACACCAGAGCAGATTTTCCTCCTGCTGGAAGAGAGGAAAAATGTATGAAGGAAGGAGTTGTAGAGAGGAACTGTTACGGACTGACTGCAACTCCCATTCTCCATCCCCTTGCACTGCTCAGGGGAGGAAGAGGTAGAACAATCAGGAGGGAAGGTCAAAGGTTGAGCTTGGGAAAGGGAGCAGAATGGTGTTGGTTTGGTGTGTGTCTTTTTGTTTCCCACTACCCAAAAATATTTATCCTATTTTGCAATTAATTAAATTAATTTTCCCCGAGTCTTTTTTTGCCCATGACTGTAATGGGTAAGCAATCCCCCTATCTTTATCTCGACCCATGAGCTTTCTCATTCCTGTTCTTATTTTCTGTCATGGTTCTGCATGAGTGGTTGGGAAAATGAGTGAGCAGTTGAGTGGGACTTGTGGAAGTTAGACTGCTAACCAAAGGTAGTCTACCGCAAAAACATTAGGAAAGGCTGAGGCACTTGGGTCTTTTCAGTCTAGAAAAAAGAAGACTGAGGGGAGATCTTACCCATACTTATAAATACTTAAAGGGAGGGTGCCAGGAGGATGGGAACAGCCTTTTTTCAGTGGTGCCCAGTGACAGAACAAGAGGTAACGGGCACAAACTTGAGCATAGGAAGTTCCATCTAAACATGAGGAGGAACTTCTTTCCTTTGAGGGTGGCAGAGCACTGGAACAGGCTGTCCAGAGAGGCTGTGGAGTCTCCCACTCTGGAGACATTCAAAACACACCTAGACGCCGTCCTGTGCAACCTGCTGTAGTTGACCCTACTCTGGCGAGGAGGTTGGACTAGATGATCTCCAGTGGACCCTTCCTACCCTGACCATTCTGTGATTCTGTGTAATAGTTTTGATTTAAATATGTAGTGTAAGAACACTGAATTACCTAGTTTGGATTAAGACTTTGTAGGCAATACACAAAGTTTTCTTTAATTCTGATTTACTCCACTTTTACCCTACACTCCAATATTACTCTCTATGTGAGAGAGTTTTAGGACAGCAGGGAGAGATGGAAAAAACACTAAGTGTCTTCACAGAGGATAGGGCTGATGGTGTTTTTAATTATCTTGCTAACATCATTGGAGCCATTACCTCATAATAAAAAGTGCTGAATGGTCACCTTTTCCCAACCTTTCTTACCACTTATCATCAAAAAGCAGAGCATAATGGGCAACAGCTGTTTCTGCTATGCCATGGATTTAGATACACTCCCTAAGTGAGTAGTTTAGTTCACTAACATTCATTTCTCCATAAGTCCATAATTACAAAAGCAAAGTTAATCTGCAAAACATTAGTATCTATTTTTAAGTCAGATGAAGGGAGAGTTTTAGTTTTCATTATGATAATTTACTTTTCTTGTTTGGCCTTCCTTTTTCTTTCTTTTGTCTCATTTCGAGATTCCACTCCCACATCTTCGCTCTTTTTAACTTTCAGCCTTATTATAATTCAGCCTTTCTTTTTCACGTCTTTAAAGTTAGAAGGCTACAATTTTGTGTGTTTGCTGGCTTTGCATCTTTGTATTTCTACTTTTATTTTGTTTGATTTCTTTTTTTTTTTTTAGTTTGTTTTATTTCTTTCTCTTGTTTTCTGAGACAGTACCAGTGTCTGGCTGAAATGATAAACAAAGTCCAGAGAACATGTACAAATGTCAAGGAAACTTTTACAGCAGAAAACTTTACAGAAGGAAAGATTATTATATAATAATAAGTAATGACTATAGTAATTGAAGTGTTTTCAGTCTGAAGGGACAGAACATACTGTTGAGTTTGAGGTTTATTAGGGAAAATCTTTTTTGTTCAAGAATCTTTTTTTAGTTCAGGATGAAGTTTGCAGGGAAGATTTTTCTTATTTAAACTATGGCTGAAATTAGACTTCCGAAGTTCACCATAAATATTCATTTTTCTATTATGTGTAGGTACCTAAACAAGATGATCTCAATTTTCCTCTTCATCTAGTAGCCTATTTTTTTAATCTCCATGTGACTGACTTTAGCAGTTTGGGTTATCTTCTGTCTCTCCTTCTGAAAAAAAAAGAAAGATATTGGCTTTTGCCCATTTTTGGCTTGTCATAAGTAAAATTATTAACCAGATGCACTAAAAATCCCTATCTTTTAAAGCTGACTTAATATTCCTATTGCATATGAGGGGTTATGTCCTGACTACACTATAGAAATACTCCATTGTGTATCCTGCAGTCCTGGTTCAGAGAATTGTGCAGCTGCCTTCTTTCTTTTAGCCCACACGGTTTTCTTTTCCTGGAAACAGAAGTGCAGAATGTGATCTGGCTGCATCTTAAATCCATGTCAAAAGTCTGGCCATGTACCCAAACTAGATAGCTATTCATCTATTTTACCTTTTACTGCCTGCGGATTGAGTTCCTGAAATAGAGATAGCTAGAATAACTCATCAATTCTGATTGGGATTTTTAACCTGCATCTCACTAAATCTCGTTACTCTAAGGAAAGAGAATGGGCATTTTGCATTATTTCTTGAATAAAATTATTATTTTTTATGTACTTGTTACATACATTGGCCTCTTTTCAAATACATAAACACTGTTGTTACAAAAACTATTGTAAATTCAGGGGAAAAAAGTGTTCTTTACAGACCTATTTAAGATGTTTTCTTTCTCCTTAGATCAGAGATGTTTCTAGCAAAAGACTAGTTAAAATGTGGTTCTTTCTAGTCCCCCAGGGCATTACTGGAAAAGTGGGAATAATGCAGATTTTTGGAAGTTTTGGAAGCTGTTGCTTGCATGAACTGCTTTTCAAAGGTCAGTGACTGTCAAAGTTAGTTTTGCATAGGGTTTTTGACTGTGCTCGCCTATTTAAACTAAAATACAGCTCTATGACTAAAGATGTTTTATAATCCTCTGTCTCATTTGAACAGCAAAGCTGTATCATTTGTAGGCAGCCTAAAAAGGGCTTACACTGTTACTTAAAGTGATACACTAATCAGATGCTTTTTATTCTTATGTCAATGATGAGCTCCTTGGCCAATCTTTATATTGCCCCTCTGACTGCTGGAGCTGTCAGATACAGTGGAATGAAGGACTGTTAAAACACTGTTCTATGGCTAGGATGCAGAAGGCTGCTTTTCACAGTGCTACAGGGCAATCTCTTTTATATGTGTAAGGCTTAAACCTGTAGACATGAAATTCAAAAGAACATTTCCCCTCCAAAGAAAATAGTCAGACAACTACTTGTTGGTACAGCACTCATTCTCAGTAATGACGGCAATGTGGTGAGTCATAATGAGATAAAATTTTGTTTGTTAGCTCTACAGTTGAACTTGGTGTAGGAGTATGACAGTGAGCTTCTAATTGTTGTGAACTGAAAAAGGGTTTTGTCCTGTCCCTGTGGAAATCAGTAGGAATCTTGATAACTTCAGTGACATCCTGGAACAGGCTCCACTCAATTTAGTTTTTAAATAATAGGGGATGAGCACTTCTATTTGGTTACTTACTACTACACAATGGAGCATAATATGCTCAGATTTTATCAATTTTATCTCACAGGGTTGAAAAATAAAGACTATTGTTCACTGGTTTAGAAAAAAAAAAAAGAAGAGAGGTCTCTATAGTTATTTTCCACACTCTTGACTTCACTAACACTGAATTACTGATACTTTCTTTGATATTTCTGGGATAAAGAGTAGAAACAAACAACTTCATAGCTAAAGGTTTCTATTGATTTTTATTTTTGTTTTTTTAATATACTGCATCACAATGTTTATTTTCCTCATGGAACATGCTTAGATCTCTAAGGAAAATCATCATCAACCATATTCTCCCATCTAGACTGGGGGGATAATCCATTCTTTGTATGGCTATTTGGATTTTTCAGCTGAAAAACGTTCTAACTTTCAGCATGGCTAATCCACTACTAATCCTTAGAAACCTTTTACCATGAAGCTGCAAAGGGAGACATAAAAATATGTATTAGTCATTGTATACCTAATACCCATATGTTAATTTCATTTTTGTTACCTTTCATTTTGAGGAACAGCTAACCTCTCTAAAGATGGGTTAATAATTCTGGCTCTTAATTATGGCAAAGAATTACAAGGCAAAGAAAGATAATTATACTATTTTCCTACTGCAGAACAGAAAAGATGAAGCTGCTTACACTGCAGGTGAAATTTAAAAGATATCCGACTGTAGAATCCTTTTACCAGTTTGCAGCAGAAAAATGGAGATTTGAGAACAGATCATTTTGAAAACTGTTTGGTGTTTGGTGCATAAAATAAAAAATAAGATCTTTCAATAATGAAAGTTTGTGATCTTTTGTATTCCTTTGATTTATTTTTTTTTTTATTTCACATCTCCTAACCTTCTTTATTGAAGTGAAAATATATGCTTTGTCTTCACAAACACAACTCTTATAACCTTGACTTGTTCAAAATGAAAAAGAACATGGTAATTTTTTTTGTTTGTTTAATGTTTTGGGGGTTTTTTTTGTTTTGTTTTTTCCAAATAAGTTTCTGCATTATGAAGCAGAGCTGAGCAAAGATAATTCAAATTCATCAACATAGTGAATATATGAGTTAGAATCATAGAAGCATAGAATCATCTAGGTTGGAAAGGACACTTAAGATGGACCTAAAACTGCCAAAACCACCAGTAAACCATGTCCCTAAGCACCACATCTGCCCGTCTTTTAAATACCTCCAGGGATGGTGATTCCACCACTTCCCTGAGGAGCCTGTTCCAATGCTTGATAACCCTTTCTGTGAAGATTTTTTCCTAATATCCAATCTAAACTTCCCCTGGCACAACTTGAGGTCGTTTCCTCTTGTCCTATTGCCTGTTACTTAGGAGAAAAGACCAACACCCACCTTGCTACAACCTCCTTTCAGATAGCTGTAGAGAGCAATAATGTCTCCCCTGAGCCTCCCTTTCTCTAGACTAAACAACCCCAGTTCCCTCAGCTGCTCCTCATAAGACTTGTGATCCAGACCCCTCACCAGCTTTGTTGCCCTTCTTTGGACATGCTCCAGAACCTCAATGTCTTTCTTGTAGTGACGGGCCCAAACCTGAACACCGTATTCAGTGTGGGGCTTTACCAGTGCTGAGTACAGTGGGACAATCACTTCCCCGGTCCAGCTCACCACTCTTCGTGATACAGGTCAGGCTGCTCTTGACCTTGGCCACCTGGGCACACTGATGGCTCGTATTCAGACTGCTGTCAACCAACACCCCCAGGTCCTTTTCTGCCAGGCAGCTTTCCAGCCACTCTCCCCCAAACCTGTAGCGTTGCATGGGGTTGTTGCGACCCAAGTGCAGGACCTGGCACTTGGCCTTGTTGAACCTCATACCAATTGGCCTCAGCCCCTTGATCCAGCCTGTCCAAATCCCTCTGTAGAACCACCTTACCCTCAAGCAGGTTGACACTCCTGTCTAAATTGCTGTTGTCTGCGAAGTTACTGAGGGTGTACTCGCTCCCCTTGTCGAGGTCGTTGATAAAGATATTAAAGAGAACTGTCACCAGTACTGAGCCCTGGGGAACACCACTTGTGACCGGAAACCAATGGGATTTAACTCCATTCACCACTACTCTTTGGGCCCGGCATTCCAGACAGTTCTTTACCCAGTGAAGAGTACAGTAGTCCAAGCCATGAGCAGCCAATTTCTCCAGGAACATGCTGTGGGAAATGGTGTCAAAAGCATTACAAAAGTCCAAGTAAACAACATCCACAGCCTTTCCCTCATCCACTGAGCAGGTCACCTTGTCATAGAAGGAGAACAGGTTTGTCAAGCAGGACCTGCCTTTCATGAATCCATGCTGACTGGGCGTGATCACCTTGTTGTCCTGCATGTGCTGTGTAACAACACTCATGATGATCTGCTCCATAACCTTCCCAAGCACCGAGATCAGACTGACAGGCCTGTAGTTCCCCGGATCCTTTTTGCAGCAGTTCTTGTGGATGGACATTACATTTGTTAACCTCCAGTCAACTGGGAGCTCCCTGGTTAGCCAGGACTGCTGATAAATGGTGGAAAGTGGCTTGGTGAACACTTCCATGGGCTTCCTCACTAGCTTCTTGGTTATGGGGGCTTTATTCTGCTCCCCATCCATGTCTTCTAGCTTAGGGGGCTGTCTTCTCAGGGAACAACTGGTCTTACTGTTAAGGACTGAGGCAAAGAAGGCATTATGTACATCATTCATTGTTGTATGAACTAAACAGAAACATTATCATTTCAGTTCAAGAGCACACAGTCTTTTTCCTGAATGTTTTTTTCTTTAACTTCCCCATCTCTGGTGGTATGTTTTTTCTGTTTATACTTCAGCATATATGAACTGGAACACATTCTGTGATAGGGTCATCCACAGTGGTGGTATGTGTTCCAGTCCAATTAACTTTAAAAGTTCCAACCTCAGGCTTAAAGCGTGGAATAAATAGAAGACACTGGAAGAAAAAAAAAAAATCATTTCTTTCCTTATAAGAGAAACAAAAGAAACAGTAGTCAAACTGAGACGGTCAGAAGCATGTGGGGAAAAAAAAAGGTAAGAAATTACTTGTCTGCAGAGCATTTATAAACTAATTTCGCAGCAAGTACAGAGCATAATCTTTGGAAAGGGGTACAAAAATCAGAACTTGAGCATGGACAGAGAAATGTCTGTATCAATTTATTAGGGTAATTATATTTCATGAGGGCTCTTGGCTGGAACTTTTTATACATTGACACTTTGCAAATATCCAAGTCTCCAGCTCATGGGAACTCTAAAGGGGCTCATGGAATTGGCTGGACTGTCATAGCAGAATACAATACACAACATCCCTTAATAAGGAGAGAGTTTATTTTTACAAGCACGGATGCTTTTCATTTTGTAGCACAGCAGTTGGTAGATGAAATGTGGTGACGGTAGTGAAACTGGTGAGATCCTCCCCAACCCAGAAGATGCAAAACCACATGGACAAAACCAGACCAAGGGACCCATACCAATAGCAATGTTGACTTTCCAGACAAGAAACTGTACCTATGCCTGGAAGCAATGAATGTAAGAATTCAATCTCTTTGTAGAACTGTCAAAGGGAAGAGAATAAGGAAAAGAAGAATTGACTGAGACTAAATCTCTGAAACATTCAAGCAGCTGATAAAGGCATTTAAACACTTTTTCTTTCCCTGAGATTCAAGTGTTGCTTTGTACATTTGTTGTATGGGTTTGTTTGTTTTTTTGTTTGTTTGTTTGTTTTTAAAATCAAATGAAGAAGCAAAACAGAATTAGATACTCTATTTTCCAATTTACAATTCCGGAATTTAGCTATATTCTGAAGAAAGAATTCATGGTAGGACATCTGATGCTCCCATGACTGAAGGTATCTGTTTCTTACAACAAATAATTAATGAAGCATACAGGTTGCAAGGGTATCTAAACCAAAGAGGTAAAAGAACAGCACAAGAACACTAATACAGACAAACACACAAACTGATAACATGAAATTCAGGACCAAAAAGGTAGAAAACACAAGAAAGCAGAAAACTTGATCCAGAGTTTACTATGAATTAAGAAAATAAAGGAAGTCATGGACAGAAATACAGATTTTTTTGTGTGTTTTGTTTCTTTTTTTCTTTCAAACAGCGACAAATAAAGCTGCTGTGTGTTCAAATACTACAAGGACCCAAGCCAGACATAGTGACCAGTGGAATTCTTTCAGTGAGGCACTGAATTGATGAAATTTGGTTTTCAATCCTATGTTTCCCACACATTCTCTGCATAATAGCCCAAATCCCACTCAGGTTTCTCCTGCATATTCATCACACTTTGTTTTATGTCTCCTTCCTCCTCTGTAACTTTGTAGTCAACAGTACAGTAATTCCATATATTCCCTATGTTTCAAAGTGCCTTCCTTTCCCCAGTCTGTGTTTTCCCCAAGTGTTCTAAGACCAGTGTCTAAAGCAGTTTTCTTAGGTTCCTCCTATGTCTCTAATTGTTAATATGTTCTTTCTGGTCCAGAGATGCAAACGTGTGAACTGGATAGATCAAACAAGTCTGGTATAAAATTAGTGCTGTAGCCTGTCCCCCAGTGGGCACCTCTACTCTGTTTCAGAAGTCCATCTTTAAGGTATTTATAGGGAAAATCTTACTTTTGAGAACATATTATCCTCTGTTAGATTTTCTTGAACTTATTAAAGGTAGGCAAGCAGACAGGGAAAAAAAAGACGATATCTTCACATAAACATTTGAAGAAACTAATTTGAAAAGCAGAAGTACATTTGGGGGCTGAGGAAATTCCAGTGAAGAGGGCATCTGCAGCATGACTTCAGCAGATCCAAAACCACTTAACTACAGAACACTTCCAGCCATTCAACAACCATACTTGAAGCTATGCTTTTAGAGAAATAGTTTGATTGTAACTAAATTATGGAGCCAATTTCATTATAATCCCAGCTGTGCTGCTGAGCAACAATATTAGATTGGAGGAATGTGAATAAGCATTCATGATGTACAATAAAACCATTGTGAGGGCAATATAAGGAAATGTAGGCAACAGGTAAGAAAGACGAAATATCATTGCATCAAGTTTATAGCAGTGAACATACAGAAATATCGTACCGTACTTAACAGAAAAAATGAGTGATAAGCAGAAGCCATCAAGTTGAGCTATTGTGAAGCCACATATAGAGGTGATCAGAAACATGTTGAACCACCAAATAATTCAACCATCAGCTAATCATACAATGTCATGCCAGAAAGTAAGAGCGTGTATTGCAGTAGAATATTTCTTGCCTTAAAATTGTCTTACCTTGACAAAACACGGAGCAAAGAGATGAGGTTCATACGGAATACTGTGTACCAACAGCAACCAGCAGAACAAAGGGAAGGGAAAAAAAAACTCTGAAGTTGAAATGCCCATATCAGTGATGATAACTGAAATAAGATAAAAAGAATTTATCCATACACTTGAAAAATACAGAAGCTTAAGTACAGATAGAAGTAAAAGGTACCTGATTTTTTTTGATTTTTTTTTTTTTTTAATCAGAGCAATTAAAATCCTGTTGTTACCTTTTCTTTGTTAAATGTCTTGTCTGGTTCTACGTAACAGCTTCACTTATACTAATATGCTAAAAGGTTTGTTTTATTAAAAAAAGCAGATTCTGTAGATTCTATCACTCATGTAGACCGATAGTTGTCCATTCTATTCAGGGGAATTTTGGTCTCAAGGAAGATTATAATGTGACTTCAAGGCTCCTCTCATGATAATTCTTTTCAAGATATTTTAGTAAAGTGGAAAAAAGGAGGAGGAAAAAGAAAATAGGTGACATGATCACACAAATATATAGGATTTTGTATTCCATCATACTGCAGAAATAAGCCTAGCAATTAAATATAGTTTATTCTTAATCATTTCCCTAAACTTTTGTCTGGTCGTCAGTATTTCTCTTTTCAATGAGCAGATTTAGGAATTAGCTATGAAGACTTTCCAAAAGTAACAACAGGTAACCTGAAAGACTTCAATACTGTTTACTCATAGCCCTCAAAAATATCATATTTTGGGTCCATGTTGAAACATTATCAAAAAGAAGTTGTAAAGATTCATTTATTTGGGCCAAGACAGCCCTGAAAAATGCACATGATTTTTTACACTTATCATAGTGGGAAAAGCATGTGGGTCTCTGAAGGCCAAATTTTTTCTCTGTGGCTAGAAGCTCTCAAAGGAATTGGTCTTCACAGAATCACACAGAATCACAAAATGGTAGGGGTTGGAAAGGACCTTTAGAGGTCATCTAGTCCAACCCCCCTGCCAAAACAGGTTCACCTAGAGTAGGTTGCACAGGAATGCACCCAGGTGGGTTTTGAATATCTCCAGAGAAGGAGACTCCACAACCTCTCTGGGCAGCCCTGTCCAGTGCTTTCACCATCAAAGAAAAGAAGTGTTTTCTCCTGTTGAGATGGAATTTGCTGTGTTCCAGCTTGTGCCCATTGCCCTTTGTCCTGTCTCTGGGCACCACTGAAAAGAGTCTAGCCCTTTCCCCTTGACACCTGCCCTTTAGATATTTATAAGCAGTCATCTCTTCTCCAGGTTAAACAGATCCAGGTCTTTCAGCCTTTCCTCATAAGAGAGGTGCTCCATTCCCTTGATCATCTTTGTAGCCCTCCGCTGGAGTCTCTCCAGTAATTCCCTGTCCTTTTTGAACTGGGGAGCCCAGAACTGGACACAGTACTCCAGATGCGGCCTCACTAGGGCAGAGTAGAAGGGGAAGATGACCTCCCTCAACCTGCTGGCCATGCTCTCTTTAATGCACCCCAGGAGACCACTGATCTTCTTGGCCACAAGGGCACATTGCTGCCTCATGGTCAACTTGTCCACTTGTTGTCTTGAAGACAAGATACTATAAAATAGCTCTATTATGCTCTAGAATTGCTGCCTTACTTTAAATAGAACTGTGATTTTTAAATGGGACTTTTTCTTTGTACACGTTGGGTCCTCTCTTTTTGTGAAAAAAAGATGATCTATTATTAAAATGTACAACTAAACTAATTTATCATGAGTGATTATGTCTTAGAGACCACTGGAATAGAGATACATTGTCCTGTGTTATCACTTAACTTTTCCTAAAAGATTGAGAAGTCAATGTATTTCTTGTTTAAAAAGTAAATGTAGCAATAATTATTGATGGGTCATCAACCTAGGGAACCAACAAAAAGTAAAGCATCCAATTAAAAAAACCTAGAAAAATAAAAAGAAAAAAGAGGAAACCTGCAGGGACATTTTGTGCAAGACATTTCCACTGAGTTATTTTAAGATGAAAAAAAGCAACCATAAATGAGATGTCATAAGACAAGGCTTATAATAAGCAGTCAAATATAGGAAATGTCTTGAGCAGTTCAGATTTTTCAGTTATTTTTAATGTACTGAACAATACATAATAGAAGTGATGTTCTTTAAATCTTAGTACTTTTGTCGAGATTTTCTAGTGAAGAGGTCACTGTTACTGTGTTCTTCATTTCTCTCCGCCTTCAATGATTTTCCTGTTTTCGTATTCTCTGCAATTGGTGATGGTGGAAGTGTGGCATTCCTTGTTCTTACAACTCATTCTGTAAACTGTTAGCTACAAGGAAAAGGTACCCTTAGTCCTCTCTGGTGTTGGGTACTGAAAGAGCCTAGAATGCAACCTAGGTTTTCACATAAACTGTATCAGTGCTTCTCCTGTAGCCCATTTTGAAGTCTTCACGTTTTGTTAATGTATCTAAGAGGTTATATAGAAGTTCCTACGCATTGTATTCCATCTGTTACATTTCTTGTCTTAGTTGGCAAAGGGGAATCTTCATGTGGGTTGTCTTTTTTTAATTTCATGCTGCATCTAATACCGAAGTCTCTAATCAACTGTCTTACAAATGTTACTTTGAGAGCTGGATCTCAGTATCCAAACACATTTCTTTTTATATTTTCTGAACAAATACACTAGGCCGTCATTTACCTGTATACTGGTAATCACCTGTGATTAAATAACAAAGATCACAGAAGTGATCATGATGGCAATATCTCCACTGGCCTTGCTGTGGTCAGTAATACACACCAGTATGTTGGCTGCATCTAGCTGGTACAGAGTACTTTAAGCCATTCTTACTTTTCATTTCTTATCATCCTGCTGTGGGATGCATGCATCATATATTTTTTTAGACAGATCCTTTACTTTGAAATCCTATTTACACAATAGGGTTTTTTTTTTTAAATTGAAAAATGTTAAATCTAATAGATAAGCTTTTTCAAAGGAATATCTCGTAATTTCTGCCTCTGTCCTAGAAATTGAAGGGTGGGAGAAGCCTTTTTTCCTCAAGCCCAAACAACTTATCCAGCCAGTCCATTTTTATTCCTTTGAGCATTTTTATGAAAAGACAAATTGTCTATAAGACAGTGTCACACTGAGTCATCCCACTTGGGTCAGATGCCTGCTTTTCAGGCAAGAAAATGTCAGTGAAGTGTGAGAAAATCGCTCTTAGTGAATATTCGTTTAATCATTCTATAAGGAATTTGAGGGCTCCCAACAATCCTATTTACAGATTATCTGTCAATATACTTGTGATGCAACAGCTTTTCCTTTCAGAATAATTCATTTTTTTTTTTTTTTTTTTGTGTAAAGCACCATAAAAATTAATAGAAGTGATCCCTGAACTGAGGAGTTTGAACAGAGATTTGAAATGTGACTTCCTCAATAATAAACAAGGCAAGTGGCAAAGGCTGTGGCAGAATGGGTGGGATATCACAGTGAGGTAATTTGGTTACTCATCTAGAGCTAGAACTCTGATGTAACATCATGAAAAAAAATATATAGTCACAGCAATTGCTCCCTTACTTAGCTAATACCTTATAGTGCTGCAGAAAAAAAAAAAAAAAAAAAAAAAAGGGGGTTTTTCAGGTCTTTAAAGCAATCTTTAACTCATACTTCACTGAAAGAGGTCTCCAGGCATTCTGCTGAAGTTGGCAAGTGAGGTAGTGAGGTTGATATCAATGGTGGCAGGTATGAAAGAGAAAAGAGAGTCAGAGATAAGGTCCAACAAAAAGAAAGATTGGTTAGAGAAAGAACATGCAGATCTGGATCAGAGACATGAATTCAGTGCACTGATACTTCAAATGGCTCAAGAGTTACAAATAGAACAGGTTTTAGGTTTTCCTACATGGGATTATTCCAAACCAGAAAGATCCCTGAAACAGCCTGACTAAGAATTCTTTCCTGATTTAGGTCCCAAACTAATCAATTTTGTCTTCCATGTTTTATGCATACCTTGTGTTTTGGGTTTTTTTCCCTACTTTAGTTTTCAAATGAGAATAGCTTGTAACCCTCAGTGTGACAGTGTAGTGATAGTGTCAGCTCTTTCCAATTCTGTAACTTGTCCTTTTTGGATGGCTCTTCCAGAAGTTCAAATTCTCATTTTCAGAACTCTAAGGGTCTTCAGAATAGATAACCTCCTCAAAGGACAAGAATGGTTCATCTCAGTGTATATGAAATTAACCAGGTATGACCAAAGGCCAACTTTGCTGAACAGTGAACTCCAAGCTGGGTTCAGATACAAGAAAGGAAGCTTATGAAAAGTGAAAGGGGAGACAGGATACCTCAGAGGAATATGGAAGCATTGCCCATGCAGGCAGCAGGAAAAGCCAAATTTCAACTGCAGCTGAAGCTGGGAAGGGTCTGTGAAGGACAACAAGGACTTTTTTAAGTATACCATCAGGAAAAGGAAGACCAGGTATACTGTGGGCCTTCTGCTGGATGGATGGAACAACTTAATGAGGGTCACTGAAAATTTGAGATATTTTCTTTGCCTCAGTTTTTGCAGACAAGGGCTGCTCTCAGGCCTTCCAGTTTCCTGTGCTCAGCTGGGAAGTTTAGGGAAGAGAGGTAGTAGCATCAGTAGAAGAAGAATATCAGGTGATGGATTGCTAAGCAAACTGGACATGCACGAGTCCACGGGGATGGATGGTATATATTCAAGGATGCTGAAGAAGCTGACAGACATCATTGTGGTAACTGAGGATGATGCCTGCAAAAATGCACATATCATCATCTTCAGAAAGGACACTAGGAGGATTTAGAGGACTACAGGCTGGTCAGCCTAATATATTTAAGGGCCAAATCGTTCTGGAAGCCATTCTAGGCTCATGAAGTGCAAGAATTTTTCTTGGAACAACCAGCATGTATTTATCAAAGGAAAAATCATGCCTACCAGCTTGAATGGTGAGGAAATGGCTGGACAAGGAGAGAATTGTTGTTCTTTACCTTGACTTAAGTGAGACATTAGATGTCTTGCCGTTGCATTTTGGTAGCCAAGATGGAGCAATATGGACTTGCACCCAAAGTGGACAAAAAAATAACTGTATTCAAAGTGTAGCAGTCAACTGTTTCAAGTCTAACTGGCAGCCAGTTGTAAGTGGTGTTCCCTGGGGTCAGTTGCGGGCCTGCTACTGTCTAACACCTAAGCTGAGGACTTCTGCCGCAGAAAACGAGGCATCTCAGTGAATTCCAGACTGAAGGAGCAGACAGCAAGCATTTAGTTGGCCAGGGTCCAACATTCAAAGGGATCTTGACAGGCTGTAGAAATGGGCTAACAGAAACCTCATAAATTTCAGCAAAGCAGATACAAATTCTTGCTTTTGTGACAGAATAGCACCTTGCAACTGAACAAGCTGGGGTTCATTAGTTAGAAAGCATCTTTGGAGTAAAAGATGGGAATCTGAGAGTCTGATGGACAGCAAACTGAAAAATGTCCCATGGACAACAACCAACAATGTGTTCCTGTAGTGATGAAGGCCAACTACACTCTGGTTAGTGAAGCAAATAGGTTGAAGGAATTGATTATTCTCCTCTTCTCAACTCTTCTGAGACCATATCTGGAATATTGTGTCCAGTTTGGGGCTCACCAGAGTAAGACAGAGAGTGACAAAATAGAGTCCAGATGAGGGTACTAAGGTGGCCAGGGGGCCAGGGGGTTGAACACAGGAGAGCTGCTCACTAGACCATGTCCTCATTCTGCTTTGCTCTTCACTCTCTCTTGCTATTTCCACCAGTACAAAACAAGGTGAAAAAGGCTCATAAATCGTAATTGCAACATGTTACAGTTCCTTAGCAGAGTAAGTGGCTATCAGTTAAAGTCCAAGAGATTATGATTCTTTGCTATGTCTATTTTATTTTGGAAGAATGCTGTTTATTTCAATATTTTTTCTTATTCCTACCATTTGGTGTAAAGCAGTGAAAAATCAAATACTCCTTGGTAGAATTAGCCGTTAGGCATACAGATATGTATATCCACCACCAATCTCATGGAAAGAAGCTAATTCCAAAACTTCCTATAGTAAAGTTTTATCCCACTGGAAAACAACAGATATGCAAAGAAATGAATTATTTTATTCTTAAAAAGAAGGAGCTAAGACAAAGTTATACTTTGCAAAGTCAGTGTGAATTCTCATGTTTACTACAGTGAGAGAAAAATGGTCTTTAAAGGAGTTTGCATAATTTCCTATATGAAAAGTAACACAGAAGTACTTTTTTTTTTTTTTTTTAGTGAGCTTTATTTTTACTGATCAGTTGTTTACTCCCTACTGGCTTTTCTCAGTCTTCATAAGGAGCTTCACATCTCTGGGTCAGAAAGATAAATTACTTAGATGGGAAGCGTTCAAAAAAAAAGAGCTACTTGACCTAGTGGCAAGCTACAGTCTTGCTGGTTTTCTTTTCCCTTTTAATATGCTAGCCTGTTGTTCTGGTTGCGCAGTGTGATAAAAGTAACTTTGAAGGCAATGTTAGTCTGTTTCGGAACTCAATGTTCCGAAACCTAGATGGTACACCAGACAAATAATGATTTAACTAGACACTAGTCTTATACCTTCTGACTATCTAGAAAACCTAGCTGGTTATAGCAGTACTAGCTGCATAAGTAATTCAGAACAAAAAGAGCATCCACATCCAACAAGCTCAAGTCTTTTCCAACTTCGTATTATTCCAGTTTTGGGTTTGTACATTGAATCACACTTGTTCCTGGTGCCACACAGCAACACTGTGTACACTTGAGTTCCTAAGCCAGTTACCATGCACCCTTTGCAACCTCAGTGTTGCTGTATGTGGACCCTTGAGGGCATTGCACCTGAAGCCATATCTCCTAGGGACATGGCATGTGCTACATAGCATGCCCTTTACACTTAATTTTGTTTTATTAATAGACACAGTATGCAAGTGTCAAAATAGAGGCTGAGGATGCACCAGCATTAGGCATTGTGGCTGATTAGGACTCAGATTGAGGAGCGAGCCTAGCACATAAACTGTAGGTATGCACACAGTGGCACCACTGGTTATAACCATGCTGAACTTGACTATGTGTCAGGAATATTCAAGTTTTTGTGATTTCTGGGTGGCATAAATCACTTTAGAAATATGTTTTATTTGCTGTAGAGGATATATAGAATTGCTCTTCCCAGACATTTATCTTAGTTCCCTTAGAAGCATCTCCAGGACCACCGCAGATAACGGACCACAAGTAGAAAACGCTGATACACACAGTTGAAAACGTGACTTCTTCCTATGCAGATTCTAGTGTAGGGCAGCAATGAGCATGGGATAACTAGTGAAATCACCTTTTTCGTCTTCCTGGCACAATTCTTTAGCTAATCTGGCATAATTAGAAGGCTGTCTGTGCACCTGCAGTAGTCAACAACTTCACAGATCTGGTGTTTTTCTAGTTGGTATTAAAAGGTGTGAATTTTCTCTTAATTACACTTATGCAAGAAGAGATTATTTATGCTGAGACCAGAGACATAAGTGAGGCAAGATTCAATTTTACTGGCTTAGGACCTCATTGTGTTCTACTTTGTATCTTCTGTAGTTTTTCAAAGAAATTCAAAGACACTGTGAAATAGTACATTTGTCCTTGATAATATTTTATACTGACTTACACAATAATAAATGATTACAACAAAAATCTTGGGACTGAGCTGCATAAAAAATGTTAGGGTTTTTTTGTTTTTTGTCTGTGAGAAGTGGCCTTGAAGAATATATGAAACAGAATTGCACTACCTGAAAAGCATAAAGGTACTCCACTGGAACTGTGAGGCTTAACATACAAGGCCATAGAGAATCAAACTCTTCCATCTAAAGTTTGGACTCCATATCTTTGAGTAGAAAGCCCCCATTAATGTTTTAGTACGGCTTAAAAGCTTGATTTTCTGTTGGGAAAACTTATTATAGCATTAAAAAAATACCCAAATAGGCTTTTCACAGGGAAAATGAAGTTTTAATGCTTCAAAAATTGCCATGGGGACTTCCCGTTTTGAGAACTTCCAGCACAGCTACCCGCTGTTGCTTTAAACAAGTTTTTTCTAAACATTAAAAAAATTGAAAAATAACAAATTGCTTTTTCAGTTAAGTTGGGAGAGGCATTAATTATGGAAATTTAAGGCAATATAAATAGACTATAAGCTTCTGCAGCTAAAATCTTTTTTTGGTAGTATTAAAGCTGTATCAGTCTGTGAGGGTGTAGGTACTAGTTGTGCTCTTAACCAATACTATAGTGGAGAACAAGAGGCATTTTTAGGGTGTGGTTCATCTGACTTATTTTAGGCATCTGATTCAAGATGAAAGAAATTGCATCTCAAAGGTTGGACCAGATGATCTTTTGAGGTCACTTCCTTCTTGGGCTATTCTATGAATTTATTGATTGATTTAAAATTTACCAGTTCTTTGCATTGATTATAAAGGTTTTGTGAGGTGATCTCACTATATATGTGTGTATTTTGTCAGACTAATCTTCCCATTTTAGAGACTGACATAACAGTAATTCAAGTTTAAATGGTTTACTGCACAATGGAAGCCGATTATATTTTTCTCTGAATAAAGTGTGTGCATCTTTCTCTCCATTCCAGGGTATTGTATGGTTTCTAGAGCCAAAACCAGATTGTGTTTTATCTCTTTTGTATCCAACAGTAAACAACTCTTCGTCCAAGGAATTTTTTCTCTGCTAAGACATATGCTAATATGTCTTCTTTTTTATAGCCTCAAAATGGTTACAGAGAAACGTATACATTAGAGGATTTATGATGCATCAACATCTATAGGTAAATTCTATGCCTTGCTGACTTTAAGTATCTAGACAACTATTAACATGAGAACTTGTAAATTGTCTGAGGTTATGAGACTACTTGTCAGACTGAAAAAAAGTTCACATCTCTAATCATAGATCTCAAGTAGCTAATAAGGTGTGATACTTTGCAGAGTCTACATAAAATTTAAGTCATCCTTAGTTCCTGCATATTAGATTAATATTTTCTTCTGTGTTTCATGTTTTTCCTTAGTTTGTTTCTTGCTATTCTACTTTTCTTTTCTTTTTTGAGGAAGCAGTCTTGCCAAACTATCATTTCATCTTTGGAGAGCTGCAATGCTAACTGCCATAGATACACTCTTCCAGTAACTCAGTTTTCACTTGATAACATTTTATACCCTCTTTGTGGCAATGGAAGTTACCAAGTGGGATGCAGAAGAGAGGAGAATTAGGTCTCTTAAGAAACAGTTTAGAAGTCTTTTCATCTTTATGAGTAAGGGGCAATATCAATGCTTACTAGTGGAAGGAGAGGAAATCTAACAAATACAAGTTGGATACAGAATTAAAAATAAAACAGAAAAAGCTATTCCACAAGCTGAGCTCAGCTCTTGGATGGAGCTTGTGTTGGTAAAAGAAATGATGGAAAGTGAAGGTAGCTTTATAACACCTTTGTGTCTGGATTCTTGTCTGGTCTTTGATGCATGTCAGAAGCAGATAGATTGATTGGTAATGTACACAGAGCTGCCATGACCTTTTCCTCCCTCTCTTTTGCCCTCAGGAGCAAATCAAAAGGGAGAAAGTAAAACAAGGGAAAAGACAACCCTCGGAAGAGTTTACTTTCACCTCTGCTGATGAAAAATGCTGAGGTAAAATTTTCATGCTAGGTTTGCATTCAAACCCCACTTTTTACCACTTGTATTTTACTAGCTTTTCATACTGAAGGAGATATGAATCCCAAATGGTCCTCATACACTAAAAATGACAAAGAAAAAAGAATCCACGAACCATTACTCAAAATAAATACAGACACAGTTGCCCCAGAATTACAGGAGAAGTTAATGGAACACATCCTGCGCGAGCTGCAAACATTAGAGCAAGCTGAAACTCTCTGCCAACATGAGAACATACGTATCCTGCGTAAATCTCTTTTATAGTAATGACAAAAAGAATTCTTTCAATCTTGAGAAAATCTATAGGATTTTTTGAAATTTAAAAATAATCTGAATGGGTTATAGTAACCTTAGTAGTTTACAACTCAATTTAAATTCAAAACACTGTATTTTTATTATTGAAAAGGGGAATCGGGATACTTGTTCTGTGGCTTCATAAGAACGTCAATTGTCCTTTCAGTAATTTTGCTGGTTAGTTCCTGGGTCTTAAGTCTTACATCCTCTTGTCTCTTTGGATATTAAATATCAATCTAGATGAGTAGTGGACATGCTTAAATGCTATATGTGTGTCTGTAGGCATATATATACACAATAGATCCAAAGATCCCCAAACTTATTACAAAATTTACAGATTAAAAGTATAGCAAACAAATTGAAATAAAGGACAGAATAGGACTGCATAGCGCAGAGATTGAAATATTGTTGCCACTGTAAGCTGGTACTTGAAGATAAAAGGTTACCATGCACTTTGATTTGCCTGAGAAAACACAAAAAAAAATGTGGCTTTTTTTTTCTTTGTTTTTAGCTTACTGTTCAATCCTCTGGGCTAAGTGTGATCTGAGATGCCTCTTCTTGACTTTGTGATCAGACCAGTGAGGAGGTCATTTTGTCAGAAGAAAGTCTAGTTTGAGTATTTGAACATACTTAGACTTGAGACAGGCACCAAGTCTGTCTGCTTTTCCATCATAGTTGCTGTTCAGGGGATACTCAAGATACAGGAACCTAGGGAACTTTATTGCTGAAACAATGTCCCCTGTAGGCTATAAGCATTACATTCCTGGAATTAAGGACCTATATTCCAACTAAGCTCCACTTCAGGCATTTTTCTTGGGTAAAAGCCAAGTTTTGCCTCTGTATTATTTGAAGGAGACCTAGTGATCCAAATTTTTGGCCACATTTGCTCTTTTAAAACCTTTTCCCCTAACTTCACTAAACTTTCAAGAGTTCAAATTGACATTTTCTGGTAAGCTCCAGGATAATTTTGGAAACCATTACCCAAAATGTTTTAGATTATTCCAAGTAATAAATTGGAAAAATACTTTGTCTGTAAAACCTTTTACTAAATTGTATGCTAATGTAAGAAAAAAAAAAAAAAAAAAAAAAGGCCAACATCACCAAAACCAAAGAAAACTATAACCCCTGTATAAACCAGTTACTTGGGAAGCTATAATGAGTTCTTGCTTTGGAAAGGGGATTACGTATTTGGAAGGTGAAGATTAGTGTGCTCTTTTCTATTTTCCAGGAAGAAGTGTTTACATTTTTGTTAAGTATGCACCTTTTGCTTCCCACTTGCTCAACAAAGTACTGCTAGACACTTCTCCAAATATTTCTATGTACTGTACATGTATTTCATCATTGAAACAATGACGAAAATTTCTTAGCAAGGGCATCACCACATGAAGAATATTTCTCTTACGGTATGAGGAGTATGACAGCCTGGTCATATTAGTTGAGGTTAGCTGCCTTAAAATCTAACAACAGAGGTGTTTCTTACTATTGGTCTTGTCTGCTTGTTCTGGGGCAAGGGGGCAAGAAATGAAAAAGGAAAAGGAAAAGGAAAAGGAAAAGGAAAAGGAAAAGGAAAAGGAAAAGGAAAAGGAAAAGGAAAAGGAAAAGGAAAAGGAAAAGGAAAAGGAAAAGGAAAAGGAAAAGGAAAAGGAAAAGGAAAAGGAAAAGGAAAAGGAAAAGGAAAAGGAAAAGGAAAAGGAAAAGGAAAAGGAAAAGGAAAAGGAAAAGGAAAAGGAAAAGGAAAAGGAAAAGGAAAAGGAAAAAGGAAAGGGAAAGGGAAAAGGAAAAGGGAAAAGGAAAAGGAAAAGGAAAAAGAAAAAGAAAAAGAAAAAGAAAAAGAAAAAGAAAAAGAAAAAGAAAAAGAAAAAGAAAAAGAAAAAGAAAAAGAAAAAGAAAAAGAAAAAGAAAAAGAAAAAGAAAAAGAAAAAGAAAAAGAAAAAGAAAAAGAAAGCACGTGCCTTTTTTTTTGCCTGAAAAAGTGGAAATAAATATGGGTTTCTGTGAGTATTTCTTCCTCAAGCCCCAGATTTTTCTTCATCTTGTCAAGTCTTGCTTCCAAAATGCTGAGGTTCTTTTTACTACACTAAATCAATGCCTTGGTTTTCTAATGGGCACATTGCTATACTTCTTTTTTCATATTTCTTCCTAAAGCCTTTGTAGGCCAACAGATTGAAGATCTCTGCTTTTAGCACTTAACTGTTCTCCTGCAGTTCTTACGAAGGACTCTTTGGATAAAGAGAGAGAAAGGTTTTGTTTATCAAATCTTGCTAAATAACTAGTGGGAGGAGTGAAAATGTCAGTCACTCTATTTTACCAATAGTACAAAAACACTTTTTGCAATTCTGACTGTTAAAACCAGCTTTGACTGATTACTAAAAAAATCTAGACAAAGACAAAATCACTGGTAGATTGAACAGCTGCAATTTAATTTACTTTGGAAATGTTTTACCTCCCTGCAACAGTGCTAATTAAATGTTACTTAAATCAGGACCTAGAGTTCTCATCAAGCAGTTGATAACAGTAGAATTAAGCAAATAATCCCAGTTCCCTTTAATAATGGATTTTTGATTACTGATAGAAACTACAACATTCCATCTGACTGCCAACAAGGGGTGCATCCATTACACATCTGGGTTCCCAGTATTCCGGAATCAATGAAGGAGAAAAGCACAGCTGCAAAGCTAACTCTCTGTCTCATGTCTGAGTTGCACAGGAGAAATGTCCCCATGTGAAAGTTCAGTCAACTTTTGAGAAAAGCAACTAGAAATTCAGAAAGAGAACAAAGGTAAATGTTCATATCTGACTAGGTCAGGCTGGGTCCCTTCATAATCGATGTAGAGCATTCTAGGGCACAATTCATCTAAGGCTGAAGTTGGTATCTACTATAGGTCTTAAACATCGGTGATTTCCCTGATGAATACTCTGATGCCTGATAGCAATTTCCGTGGGTCATAGCTCAGGTGTCGCAGAAGACTTCAGCAAAAGGGTAGGGCGATGAAATAGTAGCTGACATGAAGACAGTTCCTCGTGTGGACGGTGTGTGGTGAGGTCAAGGTATTACAGTAAGATTTAACTTAGTGTTCTTTTCTGTGACAGATGTTATTTTATAACGTTATTACATATTGGTAAAAAATATCCTTTTAGTCTAAAATCACCCATAACTTTGAAAGTAAAGAAAACCCTCTTAACCTAAATAAAGAATTAAACAGCAGAACATTTTTATAAATCCCTATTTACAATATGTTCAAGATGGGCAGTTATCTTCATGCTTTTTGATAAAACCTCACCGACTGATAAGTATAAACTCAATACATGATAAAATGCTAAAACAATTAATAAAGCAGATAATTTGCAAGCACCTGGAGGAAAATAACTTGTAAATAGTAGGCAACATGGGCTCATCAAAAATGAATCATGCTGAACTAACCTCATTTCTTTCACTGATAGGATAACAAGCTTAGTGGATAAAGGAAATGCTGTGGACATACTATGTCTTGATTTTAATAAAGAATTTGATACAGTTCCACATGACATTCTCATAAGGAAACTAGAGAAATTTTGATTAAATACAATCACTGCTAAATAAATACAATGCTGGAGAGAAGAAAAAAAAAGGTAACAACAAAAAAAAAAAAACACCAACCCACAGAGCAATTATTAATGGTTCAGTGGCAGGTTAGGAAGAAGTATCAAGTGTGGTCTACAGAGGTCTGTTCTGGGTCATGAGCCCAATTCTACTCAATATTTTCACTGTGTGCTTGGAAAACAAAGTAGAAAGCATGCTAATCAGAAAAGTAGAAGATATAAAATAAGAACAAGTTACATTTCCTTAGATACTTATAAATAGTGCCACGAAGCTTTTAACACAAAACAGAAAACAGACAGCACAAGCTTTATCCACTCTGAATTGTCAGCAATGTCATAAGAAGGAAAGCTGATTTTCCCTGGCCTGGTTCAGTTAGGATGGTTCACTTCCCCACATGAGAATCTTCCATGCTACTCAAGAATATTTAACATAAAAAATTTGGGTTGGATCAGCAACTCAAAAGGCTTTTTGGGAAGCAATATACTTCACACTGTAGTAGATCCTGGAACGTAATCAGACCAGGATCTACTTTTTCCACTCTTGCCCTTCTGAGAGTCTTCTGGGGCAGAATGCACAGTACAGATGCACTTGTTTTTCTGACCTGATGAGTTTAGAGTGTGTATAACTAACGCTGCTAGGAATGTGGATGGGTTCCAAAAAATCTGAAATGGTCTATTTTAATCTTTAGTTATGTCAAATTTAAATTTGTTTAGGAAGAAAAATCATAGAAAAAAGTAAAAATTATATATTGGTCAACAGTACCAGCACAAAGGCAGGCCCAGCCCATGGTTAACTAAATAAAAGTAACCTGCCTGATAACATTGCAAACCCATGAATATTGCAAAGTAGTACTGTATGTACAATAAGCAAATAATTAGACAATTACCTGCTTCATAGTGGTCAAGCTCCAGAAAAAGTATTGCATTTGGGTTACACTTTAAAAAAAAAAAATAAAAAGGAAAAAAAAATCCAAGGGAAATAACAGTATTATCTAAAACTATATAAAGAAATATCAGGGGACATTTATTCTCATTAATTGTTAAAGATAAAATAAAAAGTAATGGGCTAAATTGACAGAGACATATTAGGCAAAACAGAATGTACAAAGCTTCAATTATATAAATTTATCACTTGCTTCAATTATATACATTTATCAATTACATACAAATCAGTTCTTCAGCGTGCCAGCTCTTCAAATATATAATTTTACTCCAATTACATACAATTACATTTTTGGTGTTCAATTATATATCTGCAACTTTACCAATGCCACAATCTCCATGGTCTGGAAGGGTGCCACAGGAAAAGGCTTAGCCTATAGATATAGTGCAGAGATGCAAAAAACAAGTAACACTAAGTTTATGGAAGGCCCAGTGCAGCATGCTTTTATCAGTTCCATACACACTCAAAGGGCTGCACAGATACGCAGGAATTTTAAACACCAGACAGTAATTGCCCCCTGAGGAGCAGTAGTGATTTCAGAAGGTTTCTTTCCTGAATAAATACTGATAGGAGGTAGTATGGTTTGCCACCTAAGCAGCAGATGTCTGAACAGACATGCTAGGTTAAGGAAGTAATATCATCATCCTTCTCTTACAGGATGGAGAATTAGAGCCCCATTGATGTTAAGAGTCGATCATTTCTGAATTAACAAGTAATTTGTGGGTATTCCTGCTACAGTGCAAACGTTGGCATATGTAGGCCAGATAATGCTCACTCATCTTCAGCTACCTGAGACATCTACATTAGGTATTTAAACCTTGTATTCTCTTCTTATAGACAGCATAGATCCTTGTAAACATTTTGTGAGGAAGACAAAGCAGCAAATCATATTTTCTTCCTTGTTTTGCAAAGCAGATGAGGAGCGGGCAGATATTTTAACTTTCACAAAGTCCTTTTAACTATATTTTTTTTTGAGCCAGTGTTGGTGGATAAGGAGGAAAGAGAGAGCAAAAACCGTGAACCTATGTACTTTTGTGCAGGTGATTAAGTGACAATGTTATTCTGAGCTAGGAAAGAGGTATGGGAGAAGATTAAATGCTCTGTGAATGACAGAGAAGCAGGCCTTACAATGAAGATAGAAAAAAAAAGAGAAAAAATCAAAAAGGGAGTAGAAGGCAGTAAGAAAAGAATAAAGGGATAAGGGAAGCAGTATATTAGAAATAAAAAACAAGGGACTGGAAAGAATGGAAAAATATCAAAATTGAAATGCTGCAAAGAAGCACAAAATTATACATGTAGGTAATAAATACATGTGCACATATAGTTCTGATAAGTTATTGATAAATGCTGTTAAATTAACAATGACTGTTTAATCACAATTTTTTCTGCTGTTTCTTTTTCAGTGATGTTGTCTAGCATGGCTGGGATAGCCTTAATATGAACGAGAGTTTTTTTGTCAGTTGGATGAGACAAAGCCTTTATACTTACCACAGGCTGTCCTGGGGGCTTGCAGAAGGTAAGTACTTACACCAACATGTTCCAAAATCTATTTTTGAAGTAAACCTATAGGCTGGACTAGATCCCTTCTGATGCTCCTCCCCATCAAATCTTATTAAAGCACTGACCATTTGAGGAGATGCAGTACAACAGGCAGATATATTAACAAGAAAAAGTGTTTGCCAGACACAAATCTTAAAATTCCAAATAGCTATCAGCCAGAATTCCTAATACTGAAGAATTAGTCCAAAGTTAGTTCATTTAAAAGCAAAACAAACAAACAAAAAAGAAAACCAAAGAAAACAAACAAACAACCCCCACCCCAAACCTTCTAGTTTTGGGGAAAAACAGAATTTGTCTGTTTTCAGATTGTCTTATAAAATAGACTGCTAGCAGGGCACCTCCTAATATAACTTTGTGTGACACACTGTTTCATTTTTTAATGTGTGTTTTCAGTAAGTCTACAAGTCTACGAGTCTACAAGCAGGTTTACTTTCCCAGCCTTATTCACTTTAGTCATTAATTTTATTTTAAATTATTTAGCTCTACAGCAGTGTGTCTTCAGAACCATCTTTTACCAGCTATATAAAAAAGTGCAGGAAGGTTCCTCTCTGTTCTCAATCATACAGTTTTAGTAAGAGGAAGATGACAGTGTAATCTTCTAATGATAACTCATGTAGAAACATTTTCACAGCCTTAGAAGTGAAGTGTCTTTGTTACGAAGTCAGTAAATGAGGAGATGTGCAGAAGTCAGATGAGTGAAGCAGTTCTGGGCTTTTCTGCCAGTTGCTCTTCAGGTTCCAATATTGTCTCTTTAGTGCACATCACTGCAGAATTAGTTGTATTAATTTAAGTGAAAATCTTATCTTTTCTCAAGTAAGCTAATGTAAAGATGACTGCTTCTTCTGTGTGCATGTAGTTTTATTCCATTAAAGACTCCTTTCTCCTGCATACTCACTATTGGTTACAGATACAGAACAAAGCTCTGAAAAGTAAAAAAAAAAAAAAAAGGAAAATGCCTACTAAATAAAAGCCTATGGAGACACATGCACATCCTGTAAACACTCTAACATTCATAGAGCCAAAGGAAATGTGTGCAAGTATGTGTTAGCTGCTGCCACATCCCTGCTGCTATGTCTACTGGATGCAGTATAGCAAAAGCATTTCTCCCAAACAAAAATTACTTTGACAGTGCTGGCTGCCAACATGAGAAAAAACACTTTTTCAACTTAAAACCAATACCAGTTTATCTTTTTTTTTTTTTTTTCTATCCAGTGCCACATAATAACTAAATTTAAGTTATATTTCTTTTGACCCAAATTTCCTGGCCAATATGAGAAACCAGATTCTCATAAATTTTCAAACTCTATCTGAATATTTATTTTTGTATACTTCCCACATCTTAGATACTGTACGAAAAAGGAAAAAAAGTATTTTAAAAAAGGAGATTACAGAAGGGAAAAGGATCTTTTGAAACAAAATTGAACAATGATTTTTACATATAGCTGTCCTACATCTCTCCCAGTGAATCCCATAAGCTTCAAGAGAGGCTGGAAATTAAAATCATTTTCTGGGTATTCCTTGAATATCCAGAATTGAAATCTAGGTATTAGTGAAATACTTAGAAAGTATGTTTCAATACGTATGTCTGAAGACTGGGCACTAATGCCTTATCACCCTCTGAACTTAGCGTGTGTGAAGCAAAGCTCTTAAGCTGTTTCTAATGGTGAAAACACAACAGGAGAAAGCTGGTTGCTCAGGTAACAAGGTACAACATCATTTAAGGATTTCTAGGTCAGAATCAACACCTACCTGTTATCTGAAACTCTTTTAGCTGTTTCTGCATGTCAGTGAAGTAGCTATTCATGTCTCTGGGAGAAACTCCAATTGTTAATGAGCAGGCTGAAGTTTTGCATTGGAATAATCCTGTTCTTAGACACACAGCAAAGATAGTCTTTATACTGAAAATATTGTATTCTAGTACTAGTATGGTGAACTATGCTGGAAAGAAAAGGCAAATAACAAGTAACAAAGAGCACATTTAGACCTGCTGCAAGAACACCTGGAAACACAGGGTTCAAGTTGTAGTCATTTGCCACAGATTGTGTGGTGGCCTCTGGTAGATCTGTGTGGAAAAAGCTGATAAGTTTGGAATTAGTTCTTGAACATTTACCCTATAGTGAATTAAATTAGCTTAATTCTTTACAGTGAAATATGGTGATTTGGGGGGGAGTATTAGGGGTGTGTGTCTATTTTTACATAAGATATAGGTAAGAAATGGTGAAGAATCCCAATTAAATGAAGTCATATTTAGTCAGGACACCCTAAAAATGACCAGTCATGTCCTAATCAAATATATATGTTCTTCTCTCAATTTCAGAACTAATAAGCATATAAAAAGCCCTATAGAACTGAAGATACTATGTGAGATACTGCAATATCAGGTTACAAATTCGATAGGAGTGATAGGTCAGATTGTGCTGGCAAGTGGGTGTTACTATACCTTAAGTTACAGAGATACAGAGATGTATGTGCTATGTACAACCTCCTAGCTCTGAAGCTCACTGAAGGGTTTATGTGCTCTTCATGTACGGTGTCAACTACCCAGCTGTTTTTTCAAGTGAAATGAACTGTAGCCTCTGGATTTTGATTAAATCCAAGTGTATGAGAATACATTTGCTCTCCAGGCATACCCTGATGTGTCCACCCACACTATGATGTCTTCCAACCCCCATTCTGATGTACTGCAGCATAGCCACCACGCTATCTTTCTCAGGTACTTACAACTGAAAAATCACGCACAAAAATAAAAATTACATCTGAAGACCAGAACAAAGGGACCAGAAGAAACCTTGGCCAAGTTGTAAACCTTGTAAACTTATGCATTTTTCTCTAAAGAGGACTAACTTTAAGAAATATGATCACAGTCCTCTTCCTGACTTGAAGCCCAAGGTTGCTTAGTGGTATAGGCGCAGCTAAAATCAAACAAGGTAAAAAAATTAACTGTATGAACAAGAAACATTCCCTCTGATTTTAATATTTCTTGTCTAAATAGAGGGAATATTGTGGGAAGCTTGTGCTATTAATCACCTGAGTAGGATAGGTATATTTATTGGGACACACTAAGAGAGATGACAGAGATGACAATGGCAGAAAACTCAGTAATAATGAACAACTCAATTACTCCCGTGAAGATTGGTAAAAAGTAATTTTGGGACATGTTCTAAAAACTAATTTTAGATGCTAAAATGATTGCCTCTTGGAACAGCTATTTTTTATATAATTCTGAACAGAGCACAAGAACTTACTGAAATTTTTACTACTGAACAGCCATTCTGAATTCCTGACTATAGTACATTTAAATTCCTGTTCGCTATAGGAAAGAAAAAAAAATTACACACACGTATACATATAAACCAAGGCAACTCTATAAAAGTGAGCAATACTAGAAAAATATTCAAGAAATTTAAATGAGAATCTTAAAGGATAAAATTATTGAAAGTGTAATGGAAATTCTGTACAGTTCATGGTGATCAACAAAATTATGGTATTGATAAACAGTAGAATAAAAAACCTCTTTAAATTAAAGTCTTACTCTCAGAAAATGGAATTTATATCCATGTAAGGAAGGTCTGAATATCATGAGCTCTGAAAAGTTTAAGGTAGAATCAAACTAAGACCCAAAACAGGTTTCGAGGACAAGCTTGTGAAAGGCATGAAAACTCATAATAAGCCTTTTTTCTAACTCATCAGAAGCATAATGTCTGCCAGAGAGTCTGCAGAGCTGATAGATGATGGAAGTGTAATAGAAGAACTCAAAGGAGATAAGACTGCAGTAGAAAAATTAAATGAGTTCTTCACATTGATACTCACCACTGAAGAGTTTAGGAAGGTTCCCACAGTGGCCGTTTTCTTTGCGAAGGATGAACTGTAGGAACTATCTTAAATTAAAGTGTCAATAGGAGTTATTTTAGACCAAATAGATAAATGAATAGTAACAAAATGCCAAGACAAGATGATATACACCCAGGGGTTCCTAAATAACTCAAATATGACCTTGTTATTTGTTCGTAGATCTTATACTACTGCTTACGTCAACTTCTGTATGAGAAGAATAGAGGTTAGCAATTTTTATGCCTTCTTTTAAGAGGATCCTTAAAGAAATTTGGCAAGGGAGGTTTGGGGAAGATGCAGAAAACTAAGAAGTTTTATGTCTGATTCTTTACAAGTAGATTGATAGAAAAGGACTCATAGACACATAGATAAATGAAATAAAATAGGGAGAAATACAAATAAATTTTGTAGAGAAAATTCTAGTTTTTTTTTTTTAATTTCTTAGAAAGAATAAATGAACATACAGGCAGGGGAGATCTGTACCTGTGCCTGGATTTTCAAAAACCTTCCAATAAAGTCCTCTATAAAAGGCCCTTAAGTAAGCAAAATTGTCTTGGATTATAAAAAGAAACCTCCACCTGTGGACTTATAAATACCTGAAGGACAGGAAATTAATAAAAATCTAAAGGACAGAAAACAATAGAAGGAGTAAATGATCAGTTTTAACAATGGAAGTCCCACTCTTTGTGAAAGGTTGCAAAAGCTCCTGGCAGTATGAACTGGAGGATAAAGAGGCAGAGGCAACACATACAAAGCTATGTACATAGGAAAAAGACAAATGGAAATTCTCGCTGTTTATAAACAGTGAAAGGCTCTAAACTAGACATTGTTAAGCCAGAAAAGATATTTGCACCTACTCTGGATGCACCTATGGAAATGTTCGGTCAGTGTTCACTGACAATCAAAACCAAACCCACCAAGCAAACACAAACCCCTAAGAAATATTGGGGAAGAAAAAGAGAACATGACAATTTAAGCAGGAGTGTTGATTCCCAGGAGGACAGGGAAGCTCTACAGAGAGACTTAGATAGATTGGATCACTGGGCCAACATCAGTGGTATGAGTTTCAACAAGGGCAAGTACCAGTTTCTGCACTTGGGCCACAATAACCCCATGCAGCGCTACAGGCTTGGGGAGGTGTGGCTGGAAAGCTGCCTGGCAGAAAGAGACCTGGGGGTTCTAATTGACAAGCGGCTGAATATGAGCCGGCAGTGTGCCCAGGTGGCCAAGAAAGCCAACGGCATCCTGGCTTGTATTAGAAATAGTGTGGCCAGCAGAAGTAGGGAGGTGATTGTGCCCCTGTACTCAGCACTGGTGAGGCCACACCTCGAGTATTGTGTCCAGTTTTGGGCACCTCAATACAAGAGAGATATCGAGGTGCTGGAGCGAGTGCAGAGGAGGGCAACGAAACTGGTGAAGGGCCTAGCAGACAAATC
>VZSZ01001221.1:64466-235987 GCA_013398815.1 Ibidorhyncha struthersii | reverse complement strand
GCAGAAGACCATTCTTCTGCAAAACGGGCACCGCCAAAACCGAGCCCCGTCTGGGCTGGACTGGCAGCCCGCCAAGGTCTTTACCTGGTGTATAAAAAGACCATGGAAACAAGCTGCGGTGTGCACCCGCCACCGAAGAATTGAAGACTGAGGACCAACGAGACGTCGCTGGATCCTTTGCTTATCTTTCTGAATGCTTGCTTGGTTTCCTTCTAATATTTCCTGTCTTTCCTATCGCTCCATCCCTCTGTGCCTGTTCAATAAAAACGGCCCGATTGGCGGCATTTGACCTCGTTTGTGTCTCAATCTCACTCTTGGGATCGTTACGAACCTCCCCCGAGCCTGAAGTCGGACCGGGACTTGACAGGCGCATATGGTGTAGGGGAGAACTTTGTAGAGTAGGGTAGATGGTTGGACTCGATGATCCCAAGGGTCTCTTCCAACCTAGACAATTCTATGATTCTATGATTCTATGACACTCTTACATAACAAAATAATTATCAGATCCATTAGATGAAATTGTAAGGTAATAGGCTTAATACAATTTTTTGTTATTGTTTAACATATAACTAAACTTTGGAACTTGTTGTCACAGGATAGTTTGGATGCCAAAATTTTAAGTGAGTTCAAAAACCAATTAGACAAATAAATGGAAACTTATGAAGGGCTGTTAAACACTGAGATACAAGCTCTAGTTTAGGAATAAGACACACAAAGCTAGAAAAGTATACTGAGGAGTATGCTAGCCTGTGCTTACTGTATTTTTACATAATTTTAAACATGTTATTATTACCTCAAGTAGCCAGCATTTGGACCTCTAACCCAATCCAGAAGAGCCACTCTTCTCCAATCTTCTGCTTCTGTGACACCAGAATGTTAAAAAATGTTCATTCTTTCAATATGAGGAGTCAGCTCTTCAGGCAGTGTAAATCAGTATTGTACTGCAGAAGTCAGAGCGTTATCTTGGTTTAAGGTATGTACAGACCTGGCCAAAGTTCTTTATTTGAGGCATATACTTTTTTACACCAAAGCTTTTGGCCTGGACTTCAGACAGTATGTAGATGTATGTAAATACAGATATAAATATTAATACAGATTGCAATATTATTGTAAATGTAAATAATATAAATATAAACACAAATATAAGCATAAATATAAACATATATATAATCTGTTCTTGCATGCTTCCCAGCATGACTTGAACAAATATATGAAGAACCTAAGGAACGATTCAATAATCATTATGAAACCACACACAACTCAGAAAACCGATGCTTCTGCCCTGTAGGCATAGAATAACTGTGCATAAGCAGGTTTACTGTTGATGCTTACAAATACTACATAGTAATAAGCCAATTACTACTACTTCTTAGGCCACTGAGCTAGGAAAAAATCAAGTTGCAACTAGAATTAAACAGAAAAGATTTTAGAAACAATTACTTGCTTTAGTTTTCTTGCCTGATGAAACCTGTTTTAAAGCTTTAGTTGCTGTAGGCAATGTAATCACAATTAGAAGGTACATGCAAGCTTAACATGATGAATAATGTCATCTAGGCAGAAATAAGTACATCCAATTGGATGAAGTTTATCATGCACTTGTATGAGATGAAGAATCCTTTTTTCCTTACTTTATAGAATTAAATATATCGAGGAAAACCTGAACTCTTTGTGATCCAGCTCATTTCCAAGACCTTCTTGTCTGACAAAAAACTAATAAACCAGTCTCAGACTGCTAGAGAAGAACGTCCCCAGAAGCATGGTACAAAGGTGGGCTATGGGAAGTGAGCTGATGATAGGGTGCTAATATTTATTTTTAGCAGCTTATTTTTTGCTTCTGGGAGAATTTCATGAGTGGTGAAATACTTCCAGTGAGTTCATACTGGTCTCTGCAGACTGGAAGTCCAAAGCAGCTTTCGTTCTCTCAAGATAAGACAACCCTAAAAAGGAAATGGGAAGTTCTGGTGTGGTGCTGAGTTGGCTCAAAGTCAGTTTCATGTGTTGGGAGAAGTGTTTTAATTTTTTCAGGAGGTGTACTCAAGGGGAATATTTCAGCCTTTCAAGGGGCGTATGCAAGGTAAGAGCATTCCAGGGACCTAAACAGTACACAAACCTTGCTATGAATCATGTGTGCCCAATTCCCAAACATTGAAATTGTGAATAGGTTCTGAGTTACTCAGATTTTCTTGCTGCAATACCTGCAGCTGCTGCTAATGGGATGCCAGCTTTTCCTGAATGGGAAAAGCCATGTTTTTTAATACAAGAGATTTGCCTTTGTCACTTACACATCAGTCATCTCCAACTGATTTATACTTACTAGAGTGTCATATTTTCATTTATACCAGTGAAACTGACGACCTGCATGGAATTTAAAAGACCACAGCACAGAAAATGCCAGGAAGAATCTTCCAAAGCATTTCAAGGGGTAATAAAACATCTATTAAATTCAAAAAACTTGGATTGGAGCAGTCTTGAATGCATCTAAAAATTCCACTGTGCAAATTGCACAACATGCACTATTCCCACTAATGGATTTTTAGGACTGGCATGAAGACCAGCCGCAGTAGATGCAAAAGTTGCCAGACAACAGAAATAGTTTCAGTCCCATGAACTTCCTATTAATTTCAGACCGTAGTTGGAGGTTGCTCATACTGACCTTTAAAGTTCTGTGTAATTCAAGTCCTGGGTAGCTTAGACATCACTTCTGTTCATGAACGCAACTAAAAGAGTTGAAATCAGCAAGTTCATGCCTGGCAGCACATTTGTGAATCTAGGGAATGGTGTTAGGACTTAGAGAATGACTGTTGACCCAGGACTAAGGGCTGCTGATACTGGAATTTGGTTCTCCATTTGTAGAAGAACCACTGATTTTAGCTTGAAGCACAGAGTAAGGTTAGGTACATTGCCTTAACTTTTTCTAGTATAAACAAGAAAAATGTGTTATTATTTCTGGGGGATCCAGGTATTGTTTTGATAAAACTTCTTATTTATAACTTTTTTAAGTAGCAGTTGTGCCATTTTAATTCTAGGGCAAGCAGATACAGAAACTTAATGTGCATATATTTTAGGAATAATAAAACAGGTTGTCTACCAGAAAAATACATTTGCTGCAGTATAAGAACTTAAAAAATATGTATTCTATTTGAGAAAATAAGTGACAAACTGAGCTTCTTAGAACAGATCTTTTATAAAGAAAATAATTTAAAACATCCTCTATTTTAAACTACATCATACATTTAAAAACACTTAAATTGCATATTTCATGAAGATTTTACTCCCTCAACTGCCCAAATACCTAGCTGCACCACATTTGTTTCATATGAACACGATTATTGCCATTTCTTAGGCTCTTCAAAAAAGACAGAACAGCGTTGTTTTGACAAAACAACACATTAAACTAAGGATGTTGAAATCACTGTTTTAGTTACATAGATTAAGAATGAATTGCTTATGGCACCAGTTATTGGGTAGCAGGTGTCAGAAAGCCATATAAATGTGCAAATGAAAATTGAGCCGCTTAGAGCTTCAGGAGTGGGTTGCAGAAGGTTATAAAGATATGGCTAGGCTTTAAATCCTGGATACCATCTTATAAGTGTCTCACAATTAAATTACATTTCTCAGAATTATCTACGCTGAGTGCCTAGCAACAGGTGATTTTGCATGATATAGCAGACCACTAATACACAAAATAGATGCACAATACAACCCTTGGCCTGAAAATCTACTGAGATGAGGCATTTAATATTGCACCTGGAACATGCTTCATAGATCTAGCTGTAGCCAACAAGCTGACCTGCATGTGTGATAAATTAATTACTATAATTTCACTTTCAGATAAGATTCAGGGCAGGGCGGGGAGGAGGTTAGAGGCAGACAATCACAGGGCCCAGGAAAAGGTTGTGAGGAAAAATCTTCCCAGGCATAAATACACCATCAGTAAAGAGGCGCTAGAAAGTGTTCCCTCTTAGTCTGATAACATTAAAATCAGGCTGGACTGAGAACGGAGTATTTTTATTTAGAGTGCATATGTGTCATATGTCTCCCATTGGGATAAACCCATATCTTGAGTTTCTTTTAGTCTGCCTCTCCTGTTTATTTCTGGGCTCATGTCAGTGGTGATGCTTCACTGCTCATCTGAGTGCCTCCATATGCCTGTGAACAAGAAATCTTTTTTAAAACATCTAAAGTTCATTTCTTATTCTTTCTAGGACGTATATCAAGTTTTCTGTAGACATAAATATATGGCAGAACTTAAGAAATCAGAAGCACCAATGGCACTCTGGGATCCACAACTTTTTCTTTTTTTTTTACCTTGTATGATAATAGGACTTTGATTTGATTTCATATGCAGTTTTAGCCAGCTTAGCAATTCAGGTTTTCTTATAATTTGTTTTGAACTACAAACATAAGGAAGTAGTAATACCTTTAATTCATCCTAAAAAACCAAAACCATTTCAGTTCTGGTTGAATAAAAATGAGAGACTTATGGGATAAATTAGTTGAATCTCCCATTCTGTGATGTTGACAGCTTAAGAGTTTTCTCAGATTAGTGTTCTGCCAATGCCAAATGCATTAAGGAAAACTTCATTGTACAGGTTTATTTATTTATATATTTATTTCATCTGTAGGGGAAAAAAAATAAGAGCAGATGAGGATAAATCTGATCGTCTTCAAGGCAGCTACTAATGCGCCTGAAGGACATCAAGGAAAACCTGAAGAATTAATAAACTAATGTGTACTGTACGCCCCACTTCATTTATTTAACTTATATATTCTGTATGCATTATGCATTTGTGCATTTATTCACTTTGTACTCAAACATGATTAAGTAAAAGAAGTCTAAAATCTAGATATACTTTCCCATCTCAGAGGGTTATTTCTAGAGAAATGCAGTGGTGGCTAATTAATTATTTGCATAATTTGCTCTTTCTGTTCTAATAGGCTGCATGTTTCATGACATTTATTTTTATTTTTATTTCCTGATGAAAAGCATAAGTAATCGAGACCACTTGATCTCTCCTTACATGGTATATAGATTTGGGTTAGTCTTTTGTCTTCTGAGGTGGAATGTAGGACAGGGAAGTTAACAGTTTTCTAATCTGTCCTTTTATTGTACATTGTCCTATTACAGAAGAAAAATGATTCTTGATTTAAAATCACAGAACCATAGAATAGTTTGAGTTGGAAGGTATGTTTAAAGGTCATCTAGTCCAAACCCCCTGCAATGAGCAGGGACATCTTCAACTAGAACAGGTTGCTCAGAGCCTTGTCCAACCTGACCTTGGATGTTTCCAGGGATGGGGCATCTGCCACCTCTCATTTGAATGCTCAAATGTATTTCCATACTGTAAATACATGCACACATGCATGCACATGCGCATCTATAATTATTTGACTTTCTTTTGTTATAATGGTTTCTTCCCGGTTAAGAATTACTGGGTGCTTCTGACCTACTGATTTTTTGTTAGCTGGTTGCACACCCATTTATACACACACAAGCACACACACACATGCACAGTCTGCGGATTTCATTATTTCATATAGCCTTTAAGAAAATGAGGCCTAAAATTTTCAAGCTGACAATAAACCATTTAATTTTTGTTAATTTTATGACATGTCTGGTTTCTGCATTTGCAGCAGCTATAAAACGTATGTTAACTTCCTAATAAAACCTGAGTAATGCTTTCTCTGTCACCTTTTTTCCCCCTTATTTTTTACAGTGGGAAACAGTGCACAAGTTATTACCTAGGGAACAGTTGTTGCTGTCTCCTGTACAGATCCATATCATTCTCAAATTTGCATTCTGATGGAGAAGCAACAAATGTTACTTAAATCCCATGAAGTGTGTTAATTACACTGAGCTCCATGAAATTATGGGTGAGAGAGCCAAAAAGAATTCTACAATTGCATCTTGAGTCTCTTGAGCATATCTTGTCAGATTAATGTCTTTGTCACTCACATGATAACCTTAAAATTGCTCTACTCCCTAAGTGATATTCCCTAAACCTCAGTGATATGGAAAATCTCACACAAAGCTAAATAGCAGATGCAGTTTGTATTGTTTACATAAATAATGCTGGTACTTTTATGAAAATAAATCAAAATTGAATTTCATTAACAAGTGCAGCTTGTTCCTTTCTCTTAATTATTTTACAGTCCTTTTTCTGTGCTTCTGCAGTGCAAGTCTCTGAGACAGAATGTCTTCATACTGCGTCCCTGGAACAAAGGCTAAAACCGTGTAACTGCCTAGGATGCGACGTTTTATTTTTTCTGGGTTTTTTTTTCGTACTTCTTTGAAAGCTCTGAATAACCATAGCTGCCTCATTATTTGAATCCAGAGGCCACTGCGCTGTGTAGCAGTAACAGAAACTGTCCCTGAAGGTTTGACCACATGGCTATCTCCCCACAACTCAACTGAAGCTTTCTTAAAACCAGGTAATATGGAAGATTTGCTGTGCCGGGGCTTAAGGTGCATGCTTCAGTTCCCCAGCAGGGGCCATACTCCACCCTCAGAAAGCTGCAAGTCTTCTCACAAAGTCACAACTATGACTGGCGAAACTCAACCCATTGGAAATCTATATTACATGTCAGACCCGTCTAAGAGACAAATCTAATCCTTTTGGCTGAAAAATAGCTCACAGCAGTCTGCTACTCCTAGTTTACTGATATTTGGAAGAATGGTTAGGTTTGGCAATCAATGTCCTAGAGCCACCAAAGACCTTGATATTATCTTTTTTTCTTTAAACCCATAAAGAGGATTACTGGAAAAAAAAAAAAAAAAAAAAAAAGAAATTCTGTGATTTTATATGAGCACCACCAGTATTACTTTAGGTTTTTGCTTTCATAAAAAATAAGCTATTTTACTAAAGCTCACTAGTAATATTTTAATTCTTTGTAATGCATTGTAAAGAGTTGTAAGCTTTACTTTGCTAAATGAGACAGGCAGTGCACAATCAGATGTGTCCCGTACAATAAGAAGTACATTTGAAATCAAGCAAGTTCTTTTTGTCTTACCATTATCTCAGAAGTGGTAGCTGATGAGGTAAAAAGATAAAAAAAAGAGCAAAAATTCACTAAATTCAAAATAAACATTATGATTTGCACTGGTTAAGAATGAAGCCAAAAATCTTTGAAAATAAGAGCTTCATTTTCCATAAGTTCATACCATAAACTGGTTTTCACATTGGTGAATGCCAAACTGTAACACATGACCATTTAGGTTTGTAATGCTGTGCTTTTTCTTTGTGCTTACTATACACAGAATAAACACAAGATTCATGGCCTTGATAATAAGACCTATGAATACAACACAGAATTACTTTCATTTTCCCCTACTTTACATTTAAATGTCCTTTCTGAAATATAAACTTTTATAATGTAGCTTGAAAAGGGGATAGTGGGAATGAAAGAGTTATACTTATGGAAGTCCAGTCATCCAGTCTCTGCAAGACTACCAGATCTATAAATAATGGAGAAAGGCCCTCAAGCTAGGAATGCCAAATTTAGTAGCGTCTAATGAAAAGATAGGAGTAAAGTCCTGAAATCTCTTTTCAATTAACTTCAGCAGAAATGGGGACCTAGATTGAAAAGTCTTCAAGAAGCCATTGGTAGAGGTTTCTCTGACAATCTTTGTATTCTTTTTACAAATAACTTCTTCAAGACCACAATTAAAATGTCTGTTCTAGCTATGCATTTTAAAACCTGATCTGTTTACTCAAATCAAGGCTTTTCAGGCTTTGCTTAAAGTCACCATAAGAAGGGGAAGGAAGAGACAAATCCTTATCATTACTTTTTAAAATGACTTAAAAGCGACCGACAGCTGAATAAAGGAATGTCTGGAAGGACGTCTGTGGAAGTCTGTCTGCAAAGTAGATTGAAAAAGTGTTTTGTTCTAAATCCTAATCTCTTCTCTGGTCTCAAGAAGGCTGACACAAGAAGATTGCCACAGAGATGAGTGATGTTTGTCACCAGACATCTGCTAAGACACAACCACAGTGTATTTTCCCTGCTGGGTGGCATGTAATGGAGGTTACCCAATCCAGTGTTTACCACGAAAATTCAAATCCAGTGTTAAGAGATTTTCTTACTGTAGCTCTTAATGAAAAGTGCCTTCTGGATCAGTTATATCAGCAGGCTGACAGGAAATGAGTGGGATATCAAGACTTGAAAGCAATAGTTTTTAATCTGCATGATTCCCAGTTTTACTGTACAGTAAATAAAGTACAGTGATGCTAAGAGCCAGTGACAGAAACAACAACAGGGCAGTGAGAATATTCATGCATAAACCCATGACTCATTATCCTGAAATCACACAAACACAAGTTCCTTCTCTGTGCTCAGTCCCACTTACTCTATTGTTTAGGACCTGTATCACCATCAAAGTAAATGCAGAAGTGATATACTCCCCAATTTTAGTGTCTTTTGGGGACATCAAGCACAAAAAAAGCAGAAAAGAAATGTTCAGGAATTGAGAACAGATGAGGGAATGCTCAGGGTCTGGTCAGGGTTTGGGGAACGGATGGAAGCATCCAACCAAATCTTTTGAGTTTTTCCCAACACTAATTAGTTAAAGTAAGTGAAAGGATATAACACCAACTTTAATAAGCAAACAATTTATTATTCCTATCTCCTCTGCTCCACTGCAGAAAATATACTGTCTACTGTATCCTCATATGTGGCTGGGGACACTTGGATTTGGACCTATGAGGAGGGCGGGAAAGCTGTTTCCCGTAAATCTTCCTTATGCAGGAAACCCTATATTTAGACCCTGAAACTCCCTTCTATTTTTCTTTCTATGTCTTATCATCCGGTTTGCTTCTAGTGAGCTCTGACTCCCCAGCAGACCCTGGTGTTAGGATCACTTCTGCCTGTAACCCAGAACAGGAGCTCACGGGCAGTGTGGGGCAACTTAAATCACTCATCATGAGTCCCTGGTACTGCTGCACCAGACACAAAAAACAAACCCACTTTCGTGCTGTTAGCACAGGAGGTAAACAGAGGCAGTCCCATCCTCACGATTATCAAGACTGGTATTTTTAATTTGCTTCTGTTCCTTTCTGTCTCCTTTGAAAAGCACAATACTATAAATAAAAATGAAAAGCTATGTGAAACAACCTGCTGTAGGCTTTTCTACTTACTACCTGTAAAAGCCTAGGTGGCAAATACTGTTCTGTTATAAAGAGCATCTGAGTTACACAGTGCTGCGTTAGTGCATTCCAAATTACCTTTCGTAGCCACACAGGTTTCACCAAGTGACTAATACAGTGCAAGCAGACAAATGTCCCAAAAACTAATTTTACAGCCAAGGGGAAAGAAATATATAAATCTCAGCGAAAGAAAGTCACGGTACTTCAGAAAATTGAGGTGCTTTCCCTTTGTTCCTTTTTCTTACTACTGTCATGCAAAGAATGACACTGATCTTCCTTAATGTTACCGTAAGTGCTCAGTACCAGTAAAATACAGAAACAATCAGATTCCCCATGTATACAGATACATTCTTTCAAAGGGATTTGAAGATGAATGTTTTCCTTTTACACCTAATAAATATTCATTTGATTACAAATGTTCTCTATTTTACCTTTGTCTCTTTAATGAACCTCATCATACCTTAAAAAAAAAAGTAGTGGGGTGGTGGGAAAATTTGGGAGGTGTTTACAGTTTTGATGCCTTCTGCTCTAAAATCACGGCTCTTCCAAATGAGCTAATGAAGTACTGTAACTCCACTATCTCAGTCTGACAGCCATTACTCCCAGCTCTGCAAACACTGCATTAAATCTCTGTGTATCCTTGGTGACTGTTATTACTAGGCCTGGGTGTATTTCACTAGACATTTAGAATTCAGCTAAGAAAATTCTCAATCAGAAACAAGCCATAATGGAGATAAAGATATTACAATCTCTCTCTTTCTCAGAAGAAAGCAGGGGGGAAATGATTCTTTCTGCCTAGAATTGTTTGATTTTGATAACCAGAAAATTGCTAAAAAAACAATTCCCGCACCACTCTCCACACCCTCTCCAGCAGTATGCAGTTTTCCTGCATGTTTGGGCATCTGCTGATGCGTGGGAACTGCAACTCACATAGAGTTTTAAATCACAGCCAGTGCTCAGATCCTTTAAAACACCCGTCTACCTCTTCCAGTACCTTAAGTCTAACACGAAGGCACTGGTTCCACCTTTAAGGCCAACACTCAGGTCTTACCTACTCTGACCAACATAAATTCATGTCTGCAAGAAGGCAGGAAGCCTCCTATATCTTAATGTTATCTATATTCCCATGAGGAAATATTATCTAGGATTGTCTATCCTCTGATTTAGAGGAAGCCCAGAAAGGCTGGACTCTGATCTCAGCTGAACACCTGAAATTAAATAAGATTAAGAAGTATTAACATGCCTTGATATTTCAGATCACACTGCCTCAGTATCTGACTCGAACTTATTAATGTCCTTCAAGTAGTACAATCCTGGATAAAAGTAGGTAAATAGAATTTACTTGCTTGATTTTGCAAGCCATGTTATCATATATTTACTAGTGTTTCATATAAAATACCATCTTTCTGTACCAACACTCTTACTTACCATTATGCCAATATCGCGGTTTAGGTTTGCTGTTTTGTTTTTGCAATAGTAAAATAGAGATGTTTGTTTTTTTCATAGTTACTTGGTGCTCTTCTTTTAAGTGATCTTGTCGTAATAATTAGTGTTTCTTGGATTTATATTTATGGAGTTATTGACACCACTTACTGTAATCAGTAACATATGTGAGGTCATTCGCAAACTTCTATTTAATGATATCTCTCTGCTGGTTGACAATGTTGTTCACATTGAAGGGCCAAAGTCAGATTCTCAAGGGTACATATGTGGTTTTTTGTTCAACTGCTCGTGGGTTCTGGCTAAAAAGCTTACATCTCTAACAGCAGTGTGATTTCCTACGCTCTGCAGCAGGCAGGATTGCCATTGGCAATATACATCTAGGCTGGTGTTCCAGTGCAGTTGGCCCATTTCACTACACAACATACAGCGCTGAGCCACAGCAGTTGTGTTAGCCCCTTCAAACTGGTGTGACAAGCCCTTAAATTTTTTATTGAGAACCGGTCTCGCCTCTTTGAGTCCTAGCAAAGTAAAAGGTTGAGCAAGATATTTTTTAATCTTTCCACCTATATTTTATAATTAAACTCTTCAGCCTGAGCTGAGTTGAGCCTGTTTTCCCTTATCTTCCCATGTAATTGAATACAGTGCTAACCAAACAGAAATCTGCTGTGAAGTTTTCCTCTAAACAAACTCTACCAATGGCTTCTTATCCTGACAAGGCAACAGCCCTTCTGTCCCTGTCCTGGTCTACTGACCACTCCAGATGAAACCGTTCTGAAGAGCAGCACTTCTTCTACGATACTTCAAGCAAATTTGAAATGAGGTCACATCTTTTTCAGTTGCTTGAGCCTTCAGTTAAAATCAGAGATGAATAACAGCTCCAGACCTCTGCACAGTCTAGTCTATCTTTTTTTCTACTTTTAAATAGGTCCATGAAATTAATTCTGGCTCAAATAAGGAGTTCCTGCCTTTCTAGTTGCTAGATACTGTGAGAGGATTTTTAACAATTTCACTATAAAAAGACCCTGGGTTTTTGCCTTCTATGAGCATATTTTGTTTGTCACCATTTAAAACAAAATATTGGGCTAGGTGGAGTGACAGCGTAACCCCATATATTCTGCTTATTTTCTTCTGTTCCCTTATGGTTTATTCAGGAACTGGTCCTGCCTCCAGTGAAAAATCATCAAAACTCAATTTGACTTCTGGGAAATGGGAATACACTTTTAAGTGGCTATTAATTCCAATGCTGCACATGCAAGATCATTTCCAGGACATCAGGAGTACCTTGTTAACAACTACTTCCTGCTTATTCCCGTAATAAAAATAAATAAGTAAATCCTTGTTCAGTAACACTGGTGTGATTATGAAACATTTCCTGTGAAAATAATAACAAATGGATGGGTTTGGAATTTGTACTTTACACTTCAATTTTTTTCATTCATAGTAAGGGTGCCAAGGAAAGAGTATGTGTTTCTTTATGAGTGGAGAATACCAGACCTTCCCTTTTTGACTTTTACATGTAAACAGATCTTTTGGTTTTGCCCAGAGTAGTTTTAGTTATCTAGCTGATTTTGGGTTGGTTTGCTGTTTTTTTTTCCCCTCTTTTTTTCTGTTAGTGATGGATAGAATTAGATAACTAGCCTCCTGCACTGACATATCTTTAGATGAAATTCTCTAGAGAAAAATCAAAGGAAGATGTGAAGAAATGCTACATTTGACTCTGGCCCAAGCTCTGTGTAAAGAGCTGTGGCTGATCAATACTGGCCCTATTAATTCTTATCCTGGACAGATGATCATTGCTTCTGTTCCCTCCCCAGAGCTAAAGTACTTTGAAACAGTACAAAAACTGCTCACAGGAGTTAGTCCGAAGACATACAAAAATATTTTCTACCACACTGTCAAGTATAACTCATAGTTTCACAAACTGAAGAGAATTTGGTTTTATATTACACCCTTCATCTGCTCCAAGTACCCCCAAAGCAGTTTGCAATTTTGAATTATGGGAAGCACTGACTGTGCAGTGAGTGTGTAAGCAATAGCTCAACAGCGGTTACACAGAAACCTACATATTAGAACCTGTTTTGCTGAGGGATGGAAAAGCTGGGCAGCCTTCCTTGTGGGACTGTGCACTCCCACCTGCATTGCTAACTAGCAATGGGCTGCAGGTGGTTCGTTTAAATGTTTCATTGAACGGCACAACACATCCTTTACACAGCAGTGCCCACATTGGGCATGAGTGCACATGCTAGTGAGCATAACAAAGAAACCATATTAAAGTAAATCTGTAGGTAAATATAAAGAACTAGAACTTCGGCTGGTGAAAATTGGCATTGCTCCACTGAACCCAACACAGTGCTGTTGATTTCCACCAGCTGAAGATCTAGCTGTAAGTATTTTGACACTAAGCCAGACCCCTTTCGCAATTGTGTTAACTCATTAAGCTTTATACGTAAGTGTGCAGTCCTATAAATTGTATTTAAATAGCTAATTTATCAGTTTTTTGGGAGTTCGGTTCTGTGAAGAAGCAAACACGTTTAGGTAGGATTTTCCTGTTAATTCAGCTCTCAAGCAAGCAAAGAAGAAAGGTAAAGAAGGGAAACCACATTCAGTTACAATTTTTTGTACTATTTTTTAATATTCAGAAATCAAAATGAAAGGAGAAAACTAGCAATGAACACACAGTCAGAGGAAAAACATTGTATCAGATTCTAGTGCCTACTTCACTATTATTTTTATTACCATTCTTTATAAATATTCATCAGTGCTGTCAGGGCACATTTGGAGGATTGCTTACAACCACAGAATCCAATCATGCCTATAAGGTATTGTCATGGTATTGCATTAAGTGGAAAGCTATTAATGTTCTTCTGAAAAAAAAAAAGAGAGGCACATCTCTGCCCTAAATACTATGACGATTTGGGCCTATATCTTTCTGGCTAAGTCTATGCTGCTCTTAAAAAGTAGCTTATGGTCAACCTGCCTCCGCTTTAAATATCTGGCAATCTACAACATCAAAGACATCTCTGTCCTAACAGCAAATATATTTCAAGCAGTGCTCGATAGACAAAGTACACATATCCACGCATTCCTCTCTACTCATCTTTCAAACAAAAACATTTCATTACCTTGTTTGGGAGAATACAGAAAGGTACTCCCTCTCCTTGCCTTTTTTGAGGGTGTGGTGAATTGACCTTAGCTGACTGCCAGGCAGCTAGTCTCTCAATAGGACAGGGACAAAATAAGATGAAAACGCTCATGGGTTGAGATAAGGAGATCACTCTGCAACTCCCAACACACAAACCAGATTCAAATTTAGGAAAATTAATTTAACTTATTGACAATTAAAAATAGAGGAGAATGGTGAGGAGCGAAGACAAAAACTAAAAAATTTTCCCTCTTCTTCCCAGGCTTAACCTTGCTCCTTTGTTCTCAGGTCCTCTATTCCTTCCTCTCTAACCCAAGTAGTGCAGGCGGATGAGGAATGGGGGTTGTGGTCAGTTCACGGCACTTTGCTTCTGCCTTTCCTTCCTCATCATGCTCTTCCCCTGCTCCAGCACAGGGTCCCTCCCATGGGGTACAGTCCTTCATGAACTGCTCCAACATAAGTCCTTCCCACAGGATGCAGCTCTTCGAGAACTAGTCCAGCATGGGTCCTCTCTGTGAGGTATGGTCCATCAGGAGCAGACTGACCTGTGAGTCCATGGGCTGCAGCTCCTGCCAGAAAACCTGCTCCAGCCTGAGATCCTCTCCACAGGCTGCACCTTCCTTCAGGACAGGTCCACCTGTGCTGGCTTGTGGTCCTCCATGGGCAGCAGTGTGGGTGTTTGCTCCATCGTGGTCCTCCATGGGCTGCAGGGGGACAACCTGCTCCACTATGGTCTTCTCCACAGGTTGCAGAAGAATCTCTGCTCTGGTGCCTGGAGCACCTATTCCTTCTCTGTCTTTCACCTTGGCATCTGCAGGGCTGTTTTGCAATTTTTTTTCCTCGCTCCTCACACTACGGTGCAGCATTTTGCCCTTTCTTAAATACATTTTCCCTGAGGTGCCACCATCTTGAGTGAGGGGCGCAGCTGTGCCCTGCGGCAGGTGCATTGCAGCCATCTGGAACCGATTGTGTCTGACATAGGGCAGCTCCTGGCCTTTCTTCACATAGACCACCCCTGCTACCCCTCCTTACTCACCCCCAGCCCCAGTACTAAAACAGGGATACATAAACCTAATACAGAGGGAAACCTCACATTTCAGGCACTAATATTTTAATCTTGATAAGGAAAAGAATAACGGCTGTCCTTCTTTCTCATGTAAGAAAAAATTAATGAAGAAACATATCTCCTTGGTAAAGGAAAATCTGCTTCAGAAAACAATTGTTTGACCAATTTTTATAGCTGTTCAAATAATTCAGGAAAAAAAAAAGTCTATACAGGTGTTAATATTAGATCCAGAAAAAATATGGATACTGAAAGAGGTGGAATTTACCTCATCAAACTTTAGACATCTGCAGAACAGTCACCTACAGCTGAGCTGATCACTTCAGATACTCTTTACAACTCAAGACGGGAGAGAGAGGTTCTTTTAGGGCGAAATTCTTCTGACCAAGTATAGATGACCACCTAAAGGTAGGCTTCTTCCAATAAAAGCGTTTACTTCTCTCTGACAAGAAAGATAGCTTAGCTGCCTGTGGTTGGTCACATAAATTCCACCTTAGGTGATTTATGGTCATACTTCTAGATATTTGGATGCTTAATAAAAACCATAAGCTTGATGTGTTAAGACATGCTGAGCTAGCAGAACTGCCTCTTCAGTGTGAAATGCTGAATTTAGTCATAGGCTGGTGGTAATTAGAAAGCTAGAGTGAAAGAGAACGAAATTCCAATCCTTGTTCCATAAATATTGCAAAAGTTTTATATAAGCAAAACATTTTTAAACAGATGAACTTGAGAAGACCTGGTTTGAATACCAAATAGCCTATTGGTTAACAGATGTTCCTAGTGATATAGGTTCAGCTCCCTACAGTAGCATGAAAACTCAGACAGGGTCTTCCAGGGGCATAGGTGCATGCTCTAACCAGTACATTCCTATGTAATAATTGCAGAGAGCAAAAGGGAGTACAACACCTTCTACCAGTAGTTTCTATGAGGTTCAACACAATAGATGTGATTTAAGAAGTCAGACGAATCACTCTCAAATGGACAGTTCAGACAGTAAACTATCTAGTTGTTACATACTGACAGCTGAGGTATAAACCAAGGCCTTATCTGTTCAGTGTTCCCTAGATCTAGGCAGTTTTGATTAGACATTTAAGGTTCTTAAGCAGCTTTAAAATGTAAATGTAGGGATTTCTAGTGTTAGGCAACAGGTTTTGAATGCATAGTCTGTAGTTCTTCAGCTATCATTTAAGATTTTTAGCCTATATCTTCTCATTTCTGATGTGAAGATGTGTTAGAGCTACTCTGCTTTATATGTGTATTTTATTTTTTTATTAGAAAACTTACAATTAAATAAGGTGAAGAAATTTGGGAAATTGGGGTTTTTAGCAAACAAAATTTGAGGGTAATTACCAAAGGAAAGTACACTTTTCTGGCTGGCATTGAACTGTATTAGAATAAAGGAGATATAAATATGTAATATTACTATATTTTTTCCTGGAATACTTTAATTTCACAAGGCATGATGTATTGGTCTGTGCCATTTCAGTGTGATGTGTCTTGACAAGGTGAAGACCTGGGTACCATTCTGTGCACCCTGTGCACTCAGATTCCCCAGGTTACTGCTTCCTTATGTGGCCCGTAGCTAAGCAGAGCTGTAGGCAGGGTGTTTATCAAGTCATGATAATATGCCATCCTCAGCATGTCAAATGAAGTGCATAGCTCAAAGTTCCCCCTTATATGTATGGCTTCTGCTGTGGTTATCATTTATAATTTTTACAGTGCCCAAAAGAGTATTCTTAGGCAGGAGTAATTCAGCAGCCCGGCAGTTTCATTAGTGCAGAGTCAGGCTCTTGTGTTCAACACATTTTACCTTGCACTTGCAACACTCCGCGGTTCTTTGGGCAGGATGAATGCTTATACGTACAAAAGGAAATGTGTTCCCTTTTTTAAACATTTCCTGCTCCTTATTTCCATAATTCCTCACTGTGAACAGACTTAACTCTTATCAAAAGCTAACAAAAGCTTCTAAGCTCTGAGGCCAGACAACTTTTACCTCGCATATCAGTAACATCTATAAACTATTTGCCAAGTAGTTGCTAACCACTCAAGTATAGGAGCAGGAATCTCTCCTTACAGATTACGACAATCACTATTCCTTTGCCACATGCATAAAAATGCATGTCAGGCCTAAAGTATTTTGGATGCAGAAATCTCATCATTCCCTTTTGCAAACACATCGTCCCTTGGAAGATGCACTCATAACTGTTTAGCAGAGTCCAAAGTCTATATAATTGTAGAGACTTCCACTTTCAATTCTGGGTTTGCACTGCTTTGTTTGAAGATTTGTTTTTGTGCTTATTTTAAAACCTTTCCCCACTTATTTTTGTAACTTTTATTGGTAGCATCTTCAAAAACTATCCTCTCGCAACCTGCCCTTTCCTGTGTTCTAAATATAAATGTAGAAACAAAGAAATGCATATTAATAAGTAAAGAAGCACAGGTGTGCCTTGCAGACAGTAACTTTTTTAAAGTCCTTCCTGAGTTCTTGAATCATTATCCCTGCATAATTTATACTGTGTTACTGTGTGCAAACACTGAACCTGGCCCACAAAGAAGAGATGTGAGACAGTTCAAAAGATAGACCTTGGATGTTCACAGTAGAGGGCATAAGCTATTTATTTATGTATCAAATAATTACGGAAATTTCTGGCCATATTTTCTAATCAAAGGAATGCGAAAAAAAGGCAGAAGATATGTAGTTCATTATTGCATTTCTGACCCTCTTGCTCAGAGCCAGGGATGCTGATACTATACTGGTTGAACACAGAGTCCTCTTCATTGTTGTTATCCTCTCATGCTTTTAAGACTTTCTCTGTGGGGAAAAAAAAAGAGGGAAGGATACCTGTTAAAGTGGCTGCTGGATTCATGTACTGAAGGAGAAAAAAGAAAAAAAAAAGGAAAGTTAGTTCTTTGTGCTAATGGCATTGACTGAAAGCACAGCATAGTACGCAGCCTGGTCCTGCGTACCAGTACATAGTGTGAACACAAATTTTACAGGACAGCTCCAGAGAAGCGACAAAAAGACCAGACTCCTTAGCTTGCAAAGTAGCTCCACTCTGCTTCCTATGCTGGGAAGGCAGTCTGCATAATATCTGAACTTTATTCTCCAGTTTGGTTAAATACATCAACACATAGTAAAATTTTAGTACATTTCCCCTCCCTGAGTAATATTTGAAAAATACTTGTTTCTTTTTTCTTCCTTGAAGAGTAATGAACCCTTTAAATAGACCTGAGTATGATGAGATATCCTTAGATACCAGCTAAATACCCACCCAGCTGCTCACTTACTCCCCATCCTTAACAGGACATGAGGAGAAAACAGAAACAGAAAGATTCTGGGTCAAAATTAAGACAGGGAGATTGCTTACCAGTTACTGCCACGGGAAAAACAGACTTGAGGAAAAAAAAAATATTGCCAAGTAAAATAGATTTGGTGGGTGACAAACAATAGCAAACACTAAAAAAACACCTTTTGTCCTTGCTTTTTCAGGCTCAACTTCCCTCCTTTGTTGCACTCATCTATCTGCCTCTTCCCCACAGTGGTACATCTGGGTTGGGGATTAGGGGGCTGAGTCAGACCATAACAGCTTCTCTCTGCCGCTCTTTCCTCCTAACATTTTTCCCCTGCTCCTGCATGGGTCTTCCAGGGGCTGCAGGGAATCTCTGCTCTGGTGTCCAGAGCACGTCCTCCCCCTCCTCCTTCTATTATCTGTGTTCCCTCTGCTGTATCTCACCCCCCCACCCTACTCCTCTGTTTGTACAGCGGTTTACTCTTTATTCAGTACACATTCTCAGAGGTGCCACCATCTTGGCTGAAGGGCTCAGCTGTGCCCTGCGGTAGGTCCGGTCCATCAGAACGAGATGGAAACGGCTGTGTCTGGCACGGGGTAGCCCTGACCTCTCCACACAGAGGCTACCCCTGCAGTTCCACTCCTACAGTCCTCAAATCTTGCCATGCATACTCAATATATTAAACAAGTACTGGAATTACATTTTTTTTTCAATTATGAAAAGCGGGAGGAAAATGTCATGAAAATAGTTGACTTGGTTTGAAAGAGAGAATTTTGTCAAGTTTTCACAGAGACACTAAAATCACATTTGTCAAATTGAAACATTTTGTTTGATCTGCAACAAAACATTTGGGTTTGCATTCTTTTAGACCTTCACCTATTTTTCTCTTTATCTGGTGCAATTTTAAAACAAACTAATAATATTTTGAAACCAAAGTTAAAAAATATGAGATTGAAAATTTGAAAATGTTGAGATTTTTAATACTATTGATTTGAAGCATTCAATTTTGGAAATGTTGAAATGAAATAGGTACTATTTTTTTATTCTTTAGTATTTTTATCCCAGACTATGTTGGAGTGTAGGGGGAATTTTATAAAGATTTTTTCCCCTCTGCTATATGGAAATGACTTATTCTGTGTTTTTCAGAATAGCAAAAGATTTAAGCATCTGCCTGAAGTCCACATTGTGAAATTGTCTTGCAGCTGTAGAGAATCATTTTCACCTGAAAGATGAGAAGAATATCTGTGAGGAAAACAGAGAGGTCTCTACTGAATATAACCCAGTTACTTAAGATTTTATTTTTGCTGAATCAACATTTTCTCTAAAGATTTTTTTAATCTAAAATTGTTCAGCTAATTTTATTGCTAAGTCATGTCACGTCATTGCTACAACTTCATTGACCCTGCTTAGTAAAGCAAGTTCTACCTTTTGCGTGGTGGAAAGTTATAGTTTGATAGTCATATGCCTAAAGTACCCAGCAGTGAAATGAAGTCAAGCCTAGGCTCATTTGCTTTTTCAAGAAGTTATTTTCAACGATGGTTTGTGGATTGGGGAATGTGTTGTATGCCAGTGTTGTAAAACAGTTTCCACAACTTCCAGTTTGAAACATTTTGTTGACCATCCCAGCTCCGGTGCTGATGAATAGAAGACTGACTTCTGACTTGAAGACTTGGTAGCAGTGGGGTCAGATATGCATCTTAAGTGTGGGTTTGCGCAAAATGTAGTTGTATGTTTCTGGTTCTAAGTTTTGACTCTACCGATTTGTTTATTTTCATGACCAAAGAATTCACTTTTTTCCCCTCTGAGAGACCAGAAGAAAAAAAAAAAAAAAAAAGAGAAAAAGTAGAGTTTATGGTACAACCATACTCATTTAGTATATTTTTATTTCTGAAATATCTATCAAAATCTTGATCAGGTTGCTAGATTAAACCCATTTTTCTTGGCACAAAAATTTGTTCTCACCTCGTGATTTAGAATACTCATCTCTCTTCCTCATCTCACTTTTAAGATTTTTCTTTTTCTTATGAAATCTGTCTGGATATATTTTTTATCTCATCCAGCTTTTTTTTTAATCCACTCCTCTTCCTCTTTTCTCCGGTTCTCTTTAACATCTTTATCAATGACCTGGACGAGGGGATTGAGTGTACCCTCAGTAAGTTCACAGACGACACTAAGCTAGGTGGGCATGTTGATCTGCTTGAGGGTAGGATGACTCTCCAGAGGGATCTGGACAGGCTGGACCGATGGGCCGAGGCCAATGGCATGAGTTTCAACAAGGCCACGTGCTGGCTCCTGCACTTGGGTCACAACAACCCCATGCAGCGCTACAGGCTTGGGGCAGAGTGGCTCGAAAGCTGCCTGGCAGAGAAGAACCTGGGCGTGTTGGTGGACAGNCGAGTACTGTGTTCAGTTCTGGGCCCCTCACTACAGGAAAGACATTGAGGTGCTGGAGTGTGTCCAGAGAAGGGCAATGAAGCTGGTGAGGGGTCTGGGGGACAAGTCTTATGAGGAGCGGCTGAGGGAACTGAGGCTGTTTAGCCTGGAGAGGAGGAGGCTGAGGGGAGACCTTATCGCTCTCTACAAGTACCTGAAAGGAGGTTGTAGAGAGATGGGGACTGACCTCTTCTCCCTAGTGGCAAGTGAGAGGACGAGAGGAAATGGGTTCAAGTTAAGCCAGGGGAGGTTTACATTGGATATTAGGAAAAATCTTTTCACTGAAAGGGTTATCCAGCATTGGAATAGGCTGCCCAGGGAGGTGGTGGATTCTCTATCCCTGGAGGTGTTTGAAAAAAAGGGTTGACGTGGTACTTGGGGATATGGTTTAGAAGTGGTTTTGTCAAGTTAGGTTAATGGTTGGACTCGGTGATCTTAAAGGTCCCTTCCAACCTTAACGATTCTATGCTTCCACAGTCTTTATGTCTGCATCACGTCAGAATTAAGGGAGAGAGAGCAGAATGACATATAAGAGTATAGGAGTATTCAACTATTTTGTTTAAGCTTTTGAATGCATAGCTACCTATTTGTTCGTTTTCAGTCAGTTTTCCTCGTAGTCTGAAGTGCAGCACTTTAATAATTATTGACTGTTTTTCAGCCATTACCTATTCTGGGATGGAATAGCAATGAGCATTACAGCTTTTCCTAGTGGGCTCAGGGAAACCTGCTCACCATGTGAATAAGTCATCAACAGTCCATTGCTGGTACAGCCAGAATACTTTGTCAGGTGGCTAGATTCTTAGATGCAAACCAAATTATTTTATGCTTGGTTAGTTACACGGTATATTTCTACATTTACTTGTATTGTTATGCTGCATTTAGCTGACTAATGACTCAAGAACTTTATTTGCTAACTTCATCCAAAGCAACTGTTCAAGGATTGCAATAATATAAATAATTTCTATGGAATTAACAAAGAAAACAAAACCAATTTCATCTAGGGAAAGTTCAATACTGCTTACAAAACACACCATGATTTCTTAATAAAATTACTGTAAAGATCTGGCCAGAAGATCTGGTCATTAGGAAGAGTACTACATATTGATGTACAATTCTCAGTCATACTTAGGGACAGGTTTGCTGAAGTGAAGGTAAGATTCCAGGACTGTAGCTAACCCATCAACTTGTCCTTAGGCAGCGTATAGAGATGTGACATGGCAGTAACTTTACAGTTGAGCAGTTGTGCTGACCATATTGAAGCTGGATCCAATCCTGATAGACACTGGAAGATGGTTTGCTCCATTCTCAATATTTTAATATTTTAATCTTTTGACTTAGTTAAGGTCTATGTCACTCTGTAACAATGCAGAACAACAGCTGTCTTCCAATAGCACATGTTAGAAGATATATTAATATAAATAATTTTTTAAAAATTTCTGCCTTCTTAAAAATTTGGGCCAAATGAAAAAAACTTTAATCTTCTCATTCTCAGTTTTGATCGTGTTTCTTTTGTGTGATAATCTATTCTTAACATGTAAACAAATAATTTTAGATAGTGGTAATTTACAAAGGAAAGGAAGACAGTACCAGGGCATTATCTTGCATAAGAACATTGACCAAGGCTATAGGAAAGAATGGGGAAAAAAAAATAATCTATAATTACTATATTAGCTTAAAGAAAACATGGACAATGTATTATTGTGACACAGTTTACTGGACAAAAACTATGTAATTCACACACAGTCAAGACCATAAAAGTGTCCTGTCTTCAGAAAATGGCATTTTATAATAAATGTTTCATGACTCTTAACTGAAAACTGTCTATGTTAAAATGATAAACTAAGCATACCAAATTCATTAAAGTAGTAAATGAAGAACAAATGTTGTAAAACCTCTGCATGATACTCTACCTGTTGAGTTTAATCCTGTCATAATATCTCACCTGTGTAGAGTGACAGCCATGTTAGACTGACACAGTTGGAAAAGGAAGTGAACCTTATGTGTCCCAGCTGGCATAAATTAAAATAGCTAATTTGATCTTAGTTCTGTAATGTAATGTACATTAGTGTACATAATGTACATAATGTAATGTACATTAGTGGAACTTAGTGATTCATATTGGAGGGAAAGGATTTTCTTCAATAAAACTTAAAACCACTGCAAATGATCCCATATGGAAAAAAGTTGACTTGACCAGTGAGCAGTTGACATATATCAATATAAAAGAAGCTGTCAAATTTAATGCATGCCTTTAAAAGTGATGTTCAGTCCCTCCAATTGTACAGCCTGGACTTAACCACAAAATAACAGAGGGTATCACATAAAATAAAAAGTGATTTATGGTGTGCCTTCTTTATTGACAACTTCTGCAAGCAGAGAACACCCAGAGCCCAGTCAAGTGATAAAGTGATTTTTCTCATTTGAATTTGAAAAACATGTACTTTACAGTTTTCAAGGGCTCTTTTCAGAATAGCAGCAGATTTAAAAGTTAGTCGAGGTTTATCTGAGACCTGACCAGAGCATTCTGTTCTAAAGGGTGGGGGGGAAATTGCTGTTTTCTCAAGGGACATTATAATTTGTTGATCTTTTTCTCCTTAGAAGATTGCCCTTATTCAGCACCATTACAATCTTGTAAAAACTAAGAACAGACTAGAAAATGTCCTGATCTTGAATTTGTGTTTGAGGGAATAATCTCAGTGAACACAACAGCAGATTTTTTTTTTTTAATTGGGAATACAAAATAAGTCCTTCATTTATTATCCCGAGTCTGTGTTTATTATTCTGTGTTTCCATAGGAGAAAGTGACTCGAGTCCAAAGATTCCCTTTTATTTAGTGTTCTAACAAAATCTACTTTTTATTTTGATAGAAGGTATCAGCTTATCTGCACTGCATGGAACCATAACTGAAGGGTTATGTGTATTTGTATCGATCTAAGTCGAACAGATACCAGTTGGGGAGATTTGCATGGAGATGATCATAAGACCTATCACAAATCATTTAAAAGCATTCTAACCTATCTGCTCCTCAGGGTTCCACTCCACTTCTTTACGTTTTTATTGCAGAGAATTAATCCCTGTTTTGCTTTCCTATTCCTTTAAATACATAATGGATTGGATAAAATATCACAAAATGGCTAGCTTTTACAAAACTCATCCATAAAGGAGTAAAATAACCTCCTCTGAAAAGAAAGACAGCAAAATTTTGATGAATGAACACTGAATAGAAGTATATTTGTACAGCATTGGACTACTGGCAGCAGCGTTAAACCACACCTAAACCATCCACACTTCTAAAAGTATGCTGTATTATTCATTATTGATATTATAGGTTTTATATATAAAAACTAAAAGCCTACTAAATTTTGAAAAATGCTCTTACGGCTACAACATTTTTTTCAATGTATATCCAGTTTCTAAAAGTCTTTGAAAACATGTTTTTTGTTAGCAAATGTAAGCAGCTAGACAAGAGATTTTCTTCATTTTATTTCTTTTTAGTATTTCCAGTTTGTCCTTATTTTTTGCCTGTCCTAATGCATATATTTTAATCCATTTGATAGCATGTCTCTTGTCACTAGAAATAGTGCAGCATTCTGAGAAGTATAACTGATAGGGCAAGACGCAGCTGCTTGGACTGTAATCAGTACAAAATGGAGTGACCATATTACATTAAATTTTGTTTCACCAGCTTGCGTCAGCCCTAAGGTTTTCTTGCTGATGTATGAGAAATTATGAAATCTTTTGAATTCTTTGACCCTTTGCATTCCAGAATTCTAGCTGAAATCATCGAAGAAATTTTTCATGACACTTGATTTAGGAAGATGTTTTTCAGCATGTTGCTGTCTAAATAAAACTCCTTGCTATGGGATATTAGAAATGCATTTTACTTTTTACTTGCAATTCATATGGCTTTATTCCATTTCTCATGCTTGGAATTATATATCCAATATGTTGTGTGGTTATGTTCTGTAATTTAATTCCCTACTAAATAAAGAACTAAACTAATTGTCTGCCAGTTCTCTGGCTACTGAAAAGTTAAAAGTTCAAATGTTAAGACTACTGAACTTCAGGGAGATTTTAACTTAATTGAAACCAAATTTCAGGACTGAATCCCAGGTTTGAATGTCATTACATTTCAAAGTATTTAAAATACCGCTATGATTTTTAATACTATGACCTAAATTTGTATCTATCTATTTTTCTTAGAGTCCCCTATACACACGTTTAAACACACACACAAAATCATTGCCTTATCAGTACCTTATTTTGCCTTTCTGTTTTAATGAGAATATTCCCTCTTTTGAATGTAAATTTTAGAATCATATGCATACAGTAAGAACTCCTGTAACAAAGAGATTTATCTTCTCCACAGTGTTTTGCACTGATTTACAACATGTACTGTAGCATATACATTAGCTTGTGCTAAGATTACATAGGCTAAAGCCAGAGCATATAGAGTGTGTCTAACCTGGTTTCAAAGCAGCCTATGACAACTAAGCATACCATAAAAATCAAGCTACTACATGGCCTACTTCTGGGGAAAAGACTTATATATATCTATATTTTCACAGTAATCCATCTTTCACTCTCATTTAAGTTCCATAAGTAGTATTATGCTTATAGGAGTTTCCTTTGAATTTGAAACTAACAAATTAATAGTAATATGCCATTGTCATCATTGAATATTTGCATTATTTCTCTACTTCAGTTCTATGTCCTGCGATTAAAAAATGTAATCACACAAAAATGTATAAACTATGAAGAGATAAAGAAAACAAAATAATATTAATCCCTTTTCATTGGTGGAAAGAAGTAAGGGGGAAGGATTACCAGTATTCATTTACTCTGATTTATAAGTTTAAGCATAAATTGATCATCCAGATCCCTCAGAAAGTGCGTCTGGAATTCTAGCTATGTCTCCCCTACCATAAACAACTGAAACATTCTACAAAGAGTGAATAGCATCAACAGCTGTCTACCATCTCAAAGAAAGCTAGTAATAGACATGACCATACAATGACTTTTCAGAGAGCTGTAGAGACTGAGGAAGAAATTAGGTACCTTGACTCTCAGTGGATCAGAGGACAAGAGACAGGCACCCATTCCCACTTGTGGGCATGTATAGGCATTGCTGAAATGACTGCCTAGGGAAGAAGGAGACATCTAATAAACCCATGCACCTATCCGTCCAGATAGTCACAGTAATTAAGTAGGTTGTGTGCCTGTATGGAACGGATGAGTTTCAGGTGGTTAAAGGCTAGGTAAAGGTAGATTAATTAAGGTTGGATTTAGCTGGAGTGCATCTAGCACTTAGAAACAAAGCAAATGGATGCAGCCATAAAACATAATATGTTTTCAGAACATGTGCTCACCAAAGGGAAAGTTTCCCTAGTAGCCTAAGCAATGGGCCTGTGACATTCATCAAAACTGGCTCTTTTTCACATACTGTTTTGTATTGTGTGAATTAATAAAGTAGGAAAAGTGGGTCAGAGTGAAACATTTGCTCTGAAAGAAAATGTCATGTAAGTAACAGGAGATTATTTGCTATAGTCCGAGGTCAGCATGCATCTTGCTGAAACAGCTCAAACTGTTTTATAAGTGCTCTGTTACCTGGCATATTTCTATTTTACAATTATATCAATGTACTGCATTGATATCATAATGATTCTTGAACACCTTTTGTACTTCTAAACATCATATACCTGTCCAAGGTTTCCACTTACAGGGAATCTTAAATATTCTGTAGAATTAACAAAGATCTAAGTTACCTTATCCAGTGAAAGTTCAATAGCACTTGCAAAGCAGTTCCTGGCAGCATCAATTTACAAAATTCAAGTAGTGCAAAATCAGCTTCTGTCTGTGAGGATAGATAAAGCAACAGTTAACACATTGAAAAGATTAAGTGAGTATATTGGCCAACATTCAGTAATTACAGGTACTTGGGAGAAAAAAAAAAAAAGGAAAAAAAACCCCACCCACCACAAAATGAACATGGCCTCCTGAGATAAAGAATATTTTTCTGAGGCAGTGAATGTTGAAAGGGAAGATATAAACTAAGGACTCATCTATCTATAAGCTTGTGACTATTTTGCCAGGAGACATTTGTCATCATGTAGATATAGATCATTTTTATTTTAAACAAACACTAAATAGAAAATTAACTGACTAGAACTGTTGAATGGCTGCATTTATTGCCAAAGCTAACATTCTGACTTACACCTATGTGTACAGAGAGTATGAAGGGGAAGCTTCCACATTGTTTTAATACAGAACTCTTGGAAGCTGAAGTTCAGCCATGTAGAAACCCTCCATCACCATAACAAGGTAAAATAGGTCAGACCTGCATGGGGCAAAACTAAAAGACACCAATTGTCTAGTATTTCCTCAGCTAGAAGATGGTCTAAAAGAGCCTGTGACACCAGAAAATTTAAATAAGATGTAATAAATATTGAAAGGGAGAGGAAAAAATGTAGGTAGACATTTCACACACAGGAGGGTGTCTTCCAGTTCACGCAGGCTGCTATGGCTGTGTGGTAACAAGGCCTTTTTGCAACCTGCTTTTCCGTAACAATATTTAGCAGGCATGCATAAGTAAAGGGATTCTCTTTTTGAACTTTTGTATTGCTCAGGGGAATTGCCTCCCTCTGCCACTGATAGGAGCTGTAAACACCCAACTTTATTATTGATGTTATGATATGCCAGCAGTATCTGCGTTTATATGGACATATTAAAATACTTTGTACCCTGTTCCTTCAAGGAGAATTTGAAGAAAAGTTTTTAAGAATCAAACAGAAAAGAAAGAAATACATCAAGGAAGTTTGGAACAAGATATCTGGTCAGTTATTTGAACCACAGTGTGAGAATGGTTGGACATGATGAAAACTTCATCCTTGAATAGAAAGGAACTTAAACAAGACCTTGATGACACATTAGGTCAAAGATGTTATACAGATGTCTTTAGCCCAACACAATGTAAGTAATACGTTTTATGAGATACTACTTAAAAGGCAGTATTAAGAGTAGATACCTTGGAAAATCTCTTACTTGCTAGATTTATTCATTCTGACTTGAAGCTGCTGTTTCGCTAGCATTCTTAGTTCACGAATTGGGAGCCCTTCTGAGGAATTTCTGTTTCTAGGTACTGTTCAGTCAGAATAGAATCATAGAATCATAGAATTGTCTAGGTTGGAAGAGACCCTTGGGATCATCGAGTCCAACCATCTACCCTACTCTACAAAGTTCTCCCCTACACCATATCGCCCAACACCACATCTAAACGTCTCTTAAACACATCCAGGGATGGTGACTCAACCACCTCCCTGGGCAGTCTATTCCAATGCCCAACTACCCTTTCTGGGAAAAATTCTTTCCTATTGTTCAGTCTAAACCTACTCTGTTGGAGCTTGAAGCCATTCCCACTTGTTCTGTCATTAATTACCTGTGAGAAGAGACCAGCACCAACCTCTCTACAGTGTCCTTTCAAATAGTTGTAGAGTGTGATGAGGTCTCCCCTCAGCCTTCTCTTCCTCAAACTAAACAGTCCCAGCTCCTTCAACCGCTCTTCATATGATTTGTCTGCTAGGCCCTTCACCAGTTTCGTTGCCCTCCTCTGCACTCGCTCCAGCACCTCGATATCTCTCTTGTATTGAGGTGCCCAAAACTGGACACAATACTCGAGGTGTGGCCTCACCAGTGCTGAGTACAGGGGCACAATCACCTCCCTACATCTTACTAGATGGATCGTTTCCCTGAAAGCTCAAAACCAAAGGATAAGACAAGAGACACTAAAATGAAACAGTTATTAAGGAAATACAGGAAACCCATGACAGCGTTAGTCATCAGACTCGAGCACTATTCAGAGTTGGAACATAAATCCGCTCAGTGGATAAGGAATTAGCTGGATGGTCACACTGAAAGAGTTGCAGTCAACAGCTTGATGTCTAAGTGTCAACCAGAGGTTCCTCAGAGGTCGGTATTGGGACCAGTGCTGTTTAACATCTTTGCTTGTGACATGGACAGTGGGACTGAGTGCACCCTCAGCAAGTTTGCTGATGACGTCAAGCTGTGTGGAAGAGTTGACAAGCTGGAGGGAAGGGATGCAATCCAGAGGGACCTGTACAGGCTTGAGATGTGGGCCTGTGCAAACCTCATGAAGTCAAACAAGGCCATGTGCAAGGTCTTACATGTGGGTCAGGGCAATCCCAAGCACAAATATAGGCTTGGCAGAGAATGGATTGAGAACCACCCTGAGGAGAAGGATTTGGGGGTGTTGGTTGATGAGAAGCTCAACATGAGCCAGCAATGTGCGATCACAGCCCAGAAAGACAGCCATATCCTGGGCTACATCAAAAGAAGCATGGCCAGCAGGTTGAGGGAGGTGATTCTTCCGCTTTACTCTGCTCTGGTGAGACCCCACCTGGAGTACTGTGTCCAACTCTGGAGCCCTCGACATAAGAAGGACATGCACCTGTTGGAGCAGGTCCAGAGGAGGGCCACAGAGAGGTGCAGAGGGCTGGAGCCTCTCTCCTATGAAGACAGGCTGAGAGAGTTGGGATTGTTCAGCCTGAAGAAGAGTTCTGGGGAGACCTTACAGCAGCCTTCCAGTACCTAAAGGGGGCCTACAGGAAAGATGGTGAGGGCCTCTTTATCAGGGATTGTACTGACAGGATGAGGGGCAACAGTTTTAAACTGAAAGAGGATTTAGATTAGCTATTAGGAAGAAATTCTTTACTGTGAGGGTGGTGAGGGACTGGAGCAGGTTGCCCAAATAACATGTGGATGCCTCATCCCTGGAAGTGTTCAAGTCCAGGTTGGATGGGGCTTTGAGCAACCTGGTCTAGTGGAAGATGTTCCTGCCCATGGCAGGGGGTTTGGAACTAGATGATCTTTAAGGTCCCTTCCAACCCAAAACATTCTATGATTCTGTGAGTTATTTGACCATTGTCAAGTTTGCCAAGGGTATCATGAAGAAGAACTAGAGGGAAGAACTGCAAGAATGATGCTTAAGTTTTGTAGATGTTAAGAAGAAAAAAAAATCCAAGCATGGGAGAGAACTTTCAAGGTATCTATTTGAAAGCTATAAAGAAAATAACATGTAGAAATCATTGAAAATGAAGGTTAGACTTTAAAATATTTTATATACAATATGATGCATAAGGAAAAGGCCATGAAAGAACTTAGTTTCATGGACAAAGGAACAGGACACAAAAATGATTTCTGAGATACCATTCTGGGTATAAGCAGGGAAAGATTGTAATTGTCAAGGATAAGGCAAGGGATTTTGTGACAACAAAACTACTATGAATATGAACAACAAACTCAGCCACATACATATATGGAAAAAAGCCATAAATAAGACCTTAAATCAAAAGGATCTGCAAACTGTAGCCTTAGTTTTGACGTAAAGATCTCAATGGATGTTCAAGACAGCCAGGCAAATTATTTTCTTGCAGTGGCCAGCCTATGTTAATGGAGCATCCCCTTTTTCTACTCCTTATCCCTTTACCCATGCAAATTAAAAACCCTTCTGTATCATATAACCTGCTAGCTGGGAGGGTTCTTTTTTAATTAATTTCTCAGACCCTGCCATAGCACTAGAACTATTGATGTTCATAGCACAGCAGCACAGATCTTTTGTGTCAACTTCAGTCTGGCAGCTGAGATTAGCAAAAGTATGGCAGAAGCTGTACTGGCAAGTTATGATTTTCTCGGCCACAGAAAAGAAATGACAGAGAGACTGCTAAAAAAGTTAATGACCCCTTTTTTCCTCCCTTCTTCCCCTCATAAATCCGTCATGGGAGTGTTCATGTTTCTGTCCATTGTGACAAAAAATGAGAAGTAAACTATTAGTTGTTGCTATTTAAAAATATGCTAAAAAGTAGTAAGCTAAGCATTATTGTTAGCTTAAACCAAAAGAATTAAACAAAGAAAAAAAATTAGAATTTTAATTTATTTTCAGTTTGTAAGTCTGAAGTGAAATCAAAAGAAAACTTTAAAGAGGAATGCTTTAAAAGATGAAAATGTTTCATCCAGAAAGTACTGAAGCATAACATTTATTGCACAGTGATTTTTTCTTCATGAAAGGAGAGTTCACTGAAATATACAATAATAATTTGGTGGTTTTGTAACTGTTCTTGTGTAGATGGAAATGTTACTGCAAGGAAGATAAGTATGGTCAAGTGCTGCTATGGTGACAAGGGGTCACCACAGTGTGCTGCTGCACTTAAGGACAGCAGCTAAGGAACTTCTCTGATGGAGAAGAGGCAGGAGAATTACGGAGAGAAAAGAGTGAGCCACAGGGAAGGAGAAAGTGCAGACAGTTGTGAGAAAACGTATGCAGAGAGAAAATTAGAGCCAGGAGAAAAAGGTCTGAAGGAGCAGAAGAGCAGCCAAGGCTGCAGACGCAAGATTCAATTAAGCTCAAGAACAAAACTGTGTCAGAACAAACATGAGAGGATGGATTTGTACTGGAAGATGTCAGTCAGGTCACAGGATTTGCTTCACACAGAAAACATATTCTTGCCTACATATGCAAACTATCTATTGCTCTGGGTCAAAGTATTTTGCTGGCAGCAGATCTTTTTGTAGCAATACAGTAACGTTTTGAACAATCGTTTTTTAATTGCCACCTCCTTTGGACATTTTTGTTTCACCATGCAGCATCCCTCTGAGCTATACTCCAGATAGATAGATATTGGACACTTTACCAATCTACTTTAATGATTATGAGAGGAATGGAACACTTTTAAATCCTTAGGCTGATAAACAATGAATAGGGAGTTAATATTGATGTGCAGTTCTAGTGTTCTTAGTGGAGAATCTAAGCCTCCCTAATTAATCAGTTCCAAATAACAATACTCAAATTGTTCAAAATGGAAACAAAAATCTACATAAAAATTGACTACACAAAATGTCAAACAAAATATTAGTAGAAATACTTCCACTAGAGCTGACGAAAATGTTTTGAATGATGACGTTCTCCCTGAAAAATGTGTCTTCCAATAAATATTTTTTCAACAAAATATTGTTGTATAAAACACATTTTGATGGAAGCATTTGAAAAAGAATATTTGTTTTTGTTGCAAATTGAAATTTTAATTTATTTTCCCAATAAAAAAAAGACTGTAGTATTCTCTTACAGCATTTCTTATTATTGAATATAATAATAATAATGAATGGCATTTACTTTGGGGGCTGGGAGTTCATCCTTTTTATCTTGGTCTCTCAAATGGCCACGTGTTACATATCTATCAGGGACAGGTGTTCTTTATTTCTGTATCTCATGGAGTTCTCTCTCATTTTCACCCCTCTTGTTTTCATCTAAGTACTTTTTAAAACAGTGTCAACTTAAGAAAGAGTTAAGAATTCTTAAAAACAAATAAATGAGGTTGAGTTTGTTATGTTGTAGCACAATTTGAGAAAACTTGAGAGAAAGCTGTAGAAACACAGTATAAAAAAAAAAAGAAAAAACAACAGAAGAAAGGAAGGCAAAAAGACCCTGTGAATACTGTGTAATGGAGTACTTTTGCAATTACAAGTTTTGTAAAATTGGTCTTTCGTTTATTAGCTGTCAGCAATACATCCATGTTATTTGAAAAAATTCTAAACCCACATGAATTGTTTCCTTTGAATTTCAGTATTTTGCTTAAGTGTTGGGAACACTGAATATATTGGAATCTCTTAAGTATACGAAACCAAGAAAATAAGAATGATTAAAATCTAAAAGTGACTGATTCGTAATTACCTTGAACTGAGGGAAATGGAAAATGGTAAGACAACATAAATAAAGCAAATATGTTTAAAATTAAAATATTTATTTGAATTAAATAGTAATAAAAGGCATGGATGTTTTAGTATATTTTACTATGTGCTTCTTTAAGACTGAGAGCTATTTTTATCTTTACATCACCTCACAGCTTTCAAACAGCATTGATTTCAGTCATAAATTGTAAGGATCCAAAGTGGTATAGAAAAAATATGTGGTAATCTATTTTCAATTATTTGAATATTTCTGTCCTCTATTTCCACCACCATCCCCGTCTTTATCCACTGACATTTTAGTAAAACTGAGACACTGCATTTTACAAGTGATCTGTGTACTAATTGCTTCTTCATTTTAATGCCAGTTGTGGTAGTTTCAGGACAAGCTGAGGTTTTCAGAGGATGCTCTGAGGTATACCAACCTGCTGGAAACCTGATTGCAATTTATAGATTTCAGTGAGACTTGGAAAATTAAAGAACATGAGAGTCAGATTCGCAACAGCTGCATGGCACATACAGCTACACCAAACAATACTATAAGAGCATCCTGTCTTTTATATCTATAAATTGACATACCTTAAAAGTTTAAACATCTTTATATTAAAATATCTTCAGCTATTTAACCCAAACAATATGAAGATCCTGACACTTATTGACACATACTTTGCATCCTTTCACGGTGTTTCATGAGTACTTGAGACCTGAGAAGTTGCTGAAACTGTCTACTAGAGCAGTCTGAAGGAAAAGCAAAATAAGTGACACTATATTCTACTCTGTTCTTGATGACTTTTTCATCAAGAAAAGGTCCTTTGTCTTGTTCAGCATGGTAGCTCAGACTTTCTCTGTTGCCTGTTATGCTTAGGAAGGACTGGCCTTCCTGACCCCTGGAGAAAGCACTTATACACCCAACCGCTATGAAAATAAACCTATTAACTGTCTCCTCTTTGAGCTTAAGAGTCAGTGAGTTTGAGGGAACATAAACTAGAGTAACTGATTCTTTTCTCAAGACCCTTTCCTGTTTAAGTTTGTCTTTTCCTTAATGCCTGAGGTAGATTAGGAAGATTTTGTTTCTGTAAAATAACTTTAAATTCAACTACTGCGCTGTTAAGAAGATGGTTTATAAACTTACTGGCACCAACAAAATGCTATTCATTAAGACATCCTTGACTTAAGAGAAGATTGGAAGGGGCCTTGGTTCTTTGTTTTATTAACCTCACAGAAGTCACAACACCTGTGTATACTGCTGTAAAATGTTTTCTAGTCAATGTGACACCATTTCTACTGTCTTTGACGATGGGGGTTTACATATTTATTTATTTATTTCACAGAACAGAAATGGCAATGCAGTTCATAGCAGTGAAAAGAAACTGATGTTTAATGCTCTTGACATGTGACTCTAATAGTTGTAAAGCAGCTCATAGAATGATTTTCTTTGCTTCACTTTGGGTGAGGAACTTGATATAAATAAGAGTGAATTCATTTTTTGCTTGGTTCCTGTCTTTACCTTTTTTAACTTAAACTGGGTAAGCAACTGTGTTCCATGTCAAAACAGGATAAAGTAAATCGTATGTTAAGACAGCTGACTATAAGGGAGACACTGCCCAGTATTTCTCAAGCTCGCTTACAGGCTGCTGCACAGAAATTCTAGATCTCGATGAAGCTACCCCTAAAAACCAAATATGTGTATAATATTCTTTAGCTTTCTAAAAGTAATACAGAAAATTACTTTTCCAATTTCTAAATTTCAATCATCAAATTGGGATCCTGAAATCATTTAAATAAATATGCATGCATTGGTACTGGAATCTCTCATAAGTGTTTTCTGTGGAAAACCAGAAGCAAACTTTTTACTGCAGGCAAAAAGGTGTTGCAACAACACTAAGAGGCATTGTGAAGAGGCAGGAAGAAACTCAGTGCCTGTACTCTGTAGTATAAAATCTTTTTGTGCGGTTGTAGTTTATTGAGGAAGATGAGAATCACTTCAGCAAAAGTGGCAAAAAAACAACATACACATACATGACTACCACTTTCCTCACCTCGTGGAAGTTGTGCAGTCTTTCCAAAACTAGATAATTGTAACAGGCTACATGCCAGGATGCAGTTTCTTGTCCAAACTGAAGGTAGGTGAACCCTGCTGTCCTGCCGTGCGTGCAAAACTGATTTGTACTGTTGCTTAGATTTAATGTTGTTTTGGATTTACGACAGGAAAAGATGGTGCTCATACTGTGCATTAATATGGATGAAAAGTTTGCTCTATTATGGTAATCTTTCATCTACAAGGAATTCTAAATAACCTATCAACACAGCACAACATAAGCATTAATGCACTGCTAAAAAGGCTTTCATAAAAGAATACATGGATAAAGAAAGAAAGATTATAATATAGATGACAAACAAAAGTTAGTGCTGCTTATTTTTCCAACACCCGCTGCTGACCACCACAAGGCAGTATTCACACATTACATCCACATGCAGGTAGCATATATGGTTGTACAGCTCTACTGCAAATTAACTGGGTATGGCCCATGAGGTAAATCAAAGGAGCTCTATGGAAGCCTACAGATTGAATATTTGATTTATTTAATTTCTGTAATTCTGTATACCCCTTTTGCAAATTTCCTCTTTGTTTTATATAAACATGCATATATATAGCACTTAGAATATTTCAGTGGTGTTTTCCTTACAATTACTACAGCTGAACTTTTAGAAACACTCATACCAAAAACAAACAAATAGTCTGTGTTAGGGGAAAATAATCTTATGCTAAGAATTTGGGGTTATTTCCTCATAGTATTTTCAAGGAGTTATAAAGAGCATCAGAGTAAAAAACAAACTCAAGCCTGAAAATGAGAAATACATTGAAAGAGTCTTTTAAAGTAATAAGTCACAGCTGGGTATGGGGCTACACTACTGCCTAATAGTTGTTAATCTGAATAAATAATATGTTTTTAATCATCAAGTGGCATTTAATTAACCTGCAATAACTGGCTTATTAATTCTCAATTAAATCATTATTTGAAACACTTAATTTAAATGTGAATGAATATATTTTCTGCTACCTCCTATAAGGTATTTTACTATTTGTGATGAATTGTAGGTTAAAGTTTGGCATTTGCTCTCCCCCTTCCTCAATGAACATCAAGGACAGGTTTGAAAAGCTTCATGCTGTTTGTTAATTAAAGTAAACCAGAAGAGCAAAAGACAGGGAATTCAGAAAACAAAATAACCCAATTACCATACTCTCCAACAGTGCAATATGATTTATTTACACTTAATCGTGCACTTAACAAATACTTAGGGCCAGATCCTCAGCTACAGTAAACTGACAATATTGACTTCAATTAATTTATTTCCTAAGTCATTACGTGTTTTGGTTTGGATTTTTTCATTTTGTTTTTTTCTTTGATGTTGGCTAAGTACGGGCAATCTGCTGGATTTCGCCTAAGAATCGGAAGCAAAAAGCAATTGCTGTTCCAGGCAGTTTACAGTCAGGGGTACAGGAAAGTGGGGATAATATTCTGTTCCTTTGGTGTGATGCTCACCCTGGTATTAAAAAAACATTTTTTCCTACTACTTTGAATAAAAGCAATGACCTGTAACTGGGAGTAAGAGGTCGAGGAAAATATGCAGCTAAGGAGAAAGAAATGGAAATTTAGAGCCCTGAACACTAAAACACGCTCCATGCCAAGAAATATTTTAAAAGGAACTTCTTGTAATTAAGTGTGATAAGCCTTTGAAGGGTTAGTCAAAAAGATTGACTTCTACCTATGAAGGAGAATCTTCTTAGGCATCCTCAGTGGAGGAGGACACCTTCAATGATGATTAAAAGCCTCTTGTTATGAAACATGTCCTTTGTGGAACCTGTTTCTCTCCTTTGATTAAAGGAGATACCTGTGGAGACTAGCTTTCCTGTTGTAAATTCCTGTCTTCGCAAATACCTCTCTTTACTTTCCCTCAAATAGCCAAAGGATATTAGATAAGGTAGATAGATAGATAGATAGATAGATAGATAGATAGATAGATAGATAGATAAGATTTGATAGAGAAGATAAATGCTGGAGTGGTCCAAAATGACATTAAACTGCATTCCAAGACAATGCACAGCTTTCTTCTCTAAACTTCTTAGAGCCCAGCCAACATAAATAAATAAAAAATTTTCAGGCGCTGAGCAAAAACTAAGTTCTGATTGTGTTCTGAAAAGATAATATGGATATTGTGTAACTTGTACCACAGATTTCACTGGAACAAATATTTTTAGCAGCGGTGATAATGCACCTGCATAATGCAATCTACTTCTTGCATTCACAGGACATGAACCCATCACAGGAATTTATCTTCTATATAAAGTGAAGTTAATATTTGTACACACGCTGGAAATTTTTGTGTTTATATTGTATGCATGTATTACCAAGCCTTTGTTTTCACATTTATTTTAATTTTCTCACTTTGTTGATTTTTTTTTCTTTAGTTTTTCTGGCCTGCTAAATTCTCTTCTTTTACCTTCCATCCAAGATGTTCCCCCAAGTTACTTTCCTGGCATCATAGCATATTTGCTCCTATAACAACCACTTACATGCCAGAAAATCTCCTAGTTCTAAATTGAAATGGTTTCTTGTTCTTTATGCAGAGAGGCCTAAATAGGTTAGAAACTTAGAAAAGATTTTAATGGTCATGGATTATACAAAAATGATTCAGTAATTTGCTTCATGGTTCTTTATTGAAACAGGGATGAAATTAGACACTGATTTTAAAAAGCTAGTGAAAGCTATCCCCTTCTCCCTCCTCCCCCAGTTTTTCTCTTCCTTCCAGATCCTCTCCCTCCCAGAAGGTGGTGCAGTACTGCAGTATCCAGCTTCATTTCAAGACACCACCCTTACTTCTTTAAAATAGACGGAGGTAGAGAGGTAAAGGATAACAGAGGTGTCCCTGTGTGTCAGAAGGTGAACCTTTAGGCCTTCTATTTTCACCTATATTCTTTCCATTTTTGTTTCTGCTGTATTGCTGCTGCAGCAAACACTTTTAAAAATCATTTCTTTTCTTGCTTCTTTCCATTTGAAGCTTTTCCAAAGTCTCTTGCTTTCAGGGACCAGCTGCAACCACTGCATACTAAACTCCCAATCAGAACTATTCAGTTCTCTAAGGTGACGGGGTTAGAGGAGATACAGAACCTCACCAGAAGAAGCCTGTCTTTTAATTTCCATCAAGGGATACTTTGAAACAAGTTCAGGTATTTTACTACCAGCATATCTCTGCACTAATGTAGCATTTCACAGAGTTTCCGCAATAACTATCGTTGGGTCTTCTCATAAGAGCTCTATAATAGTCATAAATATTCCTCAGGAGAGCCAGATAGACTCTGAAAGGCATATAATAGCTATCATAAATGAATAATAAAATGTAGAAAGGACAAGCCACCATGAAAATGGCAAATGAATATGATGACGTGTGTGTTGTACATGAGTTAATTGTCTGAGTTTTATATTTACAGAAAATCCCAGCTGTTTCCCGCTATGTCAGTGATATTTGTGGAAGAGGAAGCATCCTCTGGAAGGTTATGACTTTTTTTCAGAAAGAGTGAAGTTCTTACTGACTGGAAAGCTTGCACCACTGTCCTGTGTATACTTCTTATGCATTTTCTGAAATTGTTTGCTGCAATGACAAATTCTGGAAGTTACAGTTCAAGCATAGTCTTTGTCCTGTCAAAGGGTGCAGATAAACTTTACTTCAGCATAAAAACTAAATCAGGGATTTCAAAAATAAGTTAACACATGTGGATAGCATAATACCACGCTTCAAATCCTCTCTTTCAGCCTTTTCAAGTCTCCCTTTGTCAGGACTTTGGCTGTGTAAGAATAGTGGCCTTCTCAGATGTCATGTTCTCTTAATAAGAGTAAAAATCTGGTTACCTTGGTTTAGAAGTAGTCCTTTACTTCCTGCATAACTTCATCAATTTCAGTCCAACAATATATGGCGTAACATACCCCTCAACTTAGGAAGTGGTACTACTCTGTTAGTAGGCCAATTAAATGAAACCCATTGCATTCACAATGAAGTGTTTAGTTTTAATTATGCTGTCATAATAAGGTTTTAAAATTCTTCTTAAGGGGATATTATGGCTTCCTAATGCTGAAAAGACAGCCAAAACATGAATGAACATACAGCTATATATGGAAAGTATACACAGAAAAGCAGAAAGGGAAGAAAATTCGTATGACATCAGTGTACAGAACTGAATGGGGGAAGTCTTGAAATCTGAGACCTGAAAAAAGTTAATCTCTTTCTCTGTGTATCCACCATTATAGGAACTTCTGTTTTAAAACAGCCATGTATGTCCACGTAAAAACACTGACACTAAAGCATATTGCAAAGTGGAAATACACTATGACTATGTGACTAGAGAGTAAGGGGAATCTTGGTTAATAGTGTCTCAATATTCTCCAAAACACTTTACATCCCCAATGCAGTCCTTTTCTATTTTTGCACAAAATAAAACTTTCTTAAGGCAATTCATCCAGCTCATAAAAGACATATTCCTTTTCCCTTGTCATTTCCAGAATCCTCTTAACGTGTATTAGTAAATTGAGAAGATGCTACAACCATTTGAAGTACAGGAAGGCTATAGCGAGCAAGCATTGTGATTTATTGAAGGCTGTTCCTGATATGTTTCACTTAGATTATTTTATGAGCATGAGTCTTTTTAAACAGACAATGTCACAAAAAGACTGAATGATATAGCCTAGCTCAAAATTTCCAAGATGGTTGTTTCTGAAGGGGAAGGTCTTGAAATCAGAAAACCTGCTCTTTTGATTGTGAGGTGGACTTTTTTCCTAATTTCTCTATTCCTGAATATTACTTTCTCTTGAGTATTGTATGTCTTAAAAAATAAGGGTAATTGAAGTCAAATCTGTGTTTAATTATGTGTGTAATTTACTAATATTTAGATATGTTTAACCTCATGCTGTGTTTTTTGCTTGCTTTATGAAATAGAATGCAGAGTTGTACAGAGGTGATTTGTGTTGGATGTGAATTATTTTTTTAATGGTACATTAAGCCATGGCACTACACTGATTGCAAGTTACATGAACCTGTTTTATACATTGAAGATTACAGTGGATAACCATTTTGTTTTCTGATCCATAGAGTTTATTTTTCCTCTTCAAAATTTAATTTTGCTTTGTTTCACTGACACAGAATCTAGCAGGGAAAAAAATACCAGCCCTATAGGAACCTGTGAGCTGATGAATGCCCTCAGTTCTTATTGAAGAGAATAACTGAACTGTTTAAGTGATTGGACTTTAAGATGGACAGGAATGAGTCTCCATGGCAATACGTAACACAGAACTACCACAAAAATGAGTCTGAATTCACAGTTACTTGTCTTTTCATATAGTAAAGTAACTGCCCGGCTCCTGATGTCACCATCTCCTCTCTAACACTAACAAAGGAGCACTACACAGGCTGCAGATTTCTTGTCCTATTTCTAATTAAGCACACTGGAGGAAAAGGCACTAAGATGTAACAATTTAAACTGTAAAAAGAGAAGCCCTAAGTTACATGCTTGTAAGGGTATCTGATTTTCAAGAATAACAAAGATATAGGATAAAAGCGTGAGGCTTTCATATAAGGCATTTCCCTTCAGCTCTTCTGACCTCCTTGTTTATAACTATGTGAAACCTCCAGTTGTAGAGTGGAGATTAGCAGGGAGAATATGATATTGTCTTCTTGATCTGCATTTTTATATACTGGTGAAATCAAGCGCTACGTAATTAGATCAATTTAACACAGGTATCAAATCTGTAACTTCCACACTGAGTCTCTAAATTATGTACTCTGATTCAATGGGAAAAAAAATCTACAGAGGGAAAAGACAATTATTAGCATGTTTGACAAACATTAGACAATACGATTTGAAACTTTCAGTCAACATTTACCTTATGATCATATCAGAAAGTTTTACTCAAGTATCTAGAACATTTTTTAAAGTCAAAAGCCTAAGCTTAGGCAACTAAATTCTTCTATAGCTTTAAGGCTTACTGTGCATTAAAGAACTCCTATTGAAGTAATTCAGAACCTAGGCAAGATGATCATAAAACCAAACATACTTATTACTCTAGCAGACAGTCTTTCTCTAGAATTGTAACGATTGTTATCCATCTGCAGGCATGTTCTAGTTTTATTTTGGGCATTATGTTTATATAATATAAAACTACATTATTCCTTATGAAATCTGTTCTTTCTACGAACTTTTCAGAAATGCCTGTGTAATCTGCAGAGGACAGTTTCTGAAGAAACAGACATCTGGAGATCACAGAGGCACCATCCGTATGTCTAGAGTGGGTTATGATGTAGAGCACAAACCTACTCTTCCTTAGTAAATTCCTATGCATGTCATTTCCATTTGAGAAGGAGGAGAAAGTATGTTACAGTTTTACTAAATATTTACAATATGCTTGGAAATTTTATCTTAAAGCAAAATAAGGATATTTGCATAATTCTTTTCATAAACAATAAAATAATAAAAAGGAATTTGTGTGTGTTTGCATGTACATTGTCCTCTCTTTTTTTGTCTTGGGGAATCCCTTCATTTGTGAAGCAGATAAATTAGTGATGTCCATATCTAAGAAATTTTAGACAGATATTATTTCAGGAGATATATTTTGGAGTAATAAGCTTAAAAGAAAGTAACTTCATTTGCAAGCAATATGTTATGCTACTCTATGCTCTAAATGACCATGCTAATTTTGAAAATTTTGATTTCTTTTATTTTGGTTCAGGACCTACATGTTTGATTTAGGAAAGCTGCAACATAACCAGATATATTTGTGAGTAAAAAGGACTTCACTTCTTCACATTTTGACATTGACGTCACCCTGTGTAGTGTTTAGTCACTACTTGCTCCTTAATTCCCTGTTGTCAAATGTTTTAAAATCCACGATAAAACATTCTTCCATGCTCTAAATGCAAAGAATCAGTCTTTGGTAGGGAAGTATGTTGGAATCTGCATTGCCTTGTTTCAAAAAGATTCAGAATTTAATGGTCTTAGAACTGTTAGGAAAAAAGTAAATTCTGAATTGACTATAGGATGTTCTATGTAAAAGAAGAAAACACTTGGGTTTTGTTCTGTGGAATAATCTGGGAACACTGCATCTATTAGCCACAGGCCCAAAAGACGATAGTTTGTTTGTTTTTTTTTTCTGGAAATAAAATGCCTGTCTATTATGTTAGAGCCAGGATCTAGAGGGGTTTTAGAGTCAAAAAGTTCATACAGGTTGTGACTATGTAGTATTAGATGGCATGTTTTACTTATTTGATAGGCAGGAAAAAAGGAAACAAAACTAATTATATGTGCAGATCTAGGATCTCACAAACAGATTTCTTCCATGTACAGGTAGTAAGGGATCATCAACGACCAGCATTCTCTTGTGATACCATTTTCCTTGGCTCTTATTCTTCCTATCTATTTCCCTTTTTAGAGAGTTTCACAGTTATGCCTTAGACTGAATTGTAGCTGTGCTTCTCACTTATTCCAAAACAGGCATATTTTTTTGTGCAACAGTAGTCAACAGAGGTTGTTTTTTTTTTTTTCCCAAGTGGTATTTTGCAAGAAGCTCTACAAGCGTATGCATTATTCACATCCTAGATATGTAGATATTTGTCAGACCAGGAAAGGGGAATGTATTTCCAAAGGCTAATTTTTGTCTATAAAGGTTAATTTCCCTAGAGTCCCTTGTAGTCAGTAGAGGAAGATAGTATGATAGTAGCCTCCAGAGAACAGTTCAGAGTAGGAGACTAATTAATCTCAGAGGGGGAGATTAACCATACTAGACTATAGTCAGTCTTGGTGAATGGCTCCCACTCTGGTCATTCACCCAGATTATGCCAATTGCACAGAAATAACCTTTCCTTTTCCTCATTTATTATCCCACCAAAGCCTGTCATCTGCAAAACTTGCTAATAAATATTTTTACATGGTTATCATAGATACAGGAATGGGCTGAGATTTGGTCCTAAGGGAACTCTACCTACTGCTCCACTGATACTTTTGCACTGGCTGCACATTTTGGCTGCTTAACATATTTATCTTGGTAGTTACCTTTGGTCTCCAAGTTTTGTAGGGTGGGTCACACCCATGTTCTTCAAGCTTAGTCTAGGGCAAACTAGGTGCACCCTCACTAAGCAGAGCTTGACACTGATTTTGCTTGTAGTCCCACATGGTGATCCTTTCAACAGAAGACATAATTATTGTTTTTATTTTAGGGGCTTTTTTCTGTTGAAAACGTAACTAATGATGTGAAGGCTTTATTGCAGCCTGTGAGAGTCATATTCTTATAGCCTGAAATGTGTTGTGTGCCCTAGCATCACGGCATGTTCAGGAACTTGTGGATCAAGAGCACACTCAGAAAGTATTGGAGAATTGTGTAGAGCAGACGGTAACAAGCCTACTGTTGTCTTAACCCTTCAGCCTTTTGGAAGCTATCTGTCAAAGAAGCTATTCCCAGAACCACTTTCACGTTGTATTTCAGAAGGAGCTATTTTTCTCTCTTCAAAAGGAAATTTAAATGATATCTATGCAGTACAATCAGGAGACTAGATACAGTAATGATGAGAGGAAATGAATTATTTGACACTGCAAATGTATCCATTAAGAATTACATTTAAGATTATTTGGAAAGACAGTTTTCAGATTACATGCTGTGGACCTCTTAATTCCAAGTAATGGTAAATCTTCAATCAAAATATTGTGTGGCACTATGAAAAATCAATTAAAAAATTAGGTTTTGTAACATATAAGTGTTCTGCTTGGTGGGGATTCTTGAGCTGGCAAGTACATGATTCCAACCGTTGCCGGATCTCAACAGTTTTATATTAGCAAAAGATATTAAAAAAAAAGACAGCCTCATAAAATATTTAACATCAAAGCATTTGTCAGGGAACTGTTTTATCAAAGTAAACAGGAAGAAAAGTGGATCTTACAATCCTGGATCAAAAGGAACTGTCCATGTAGCGGTTTCTCCCTTTAATAATAACCTTTATTAAGTAAAAGTTTGACCCCTATTGCTTTAAAGGAAGGTCTTGTTTTCTCTGTGAGTGTAAGCAACTTTAATTTACACACATACCATCTTCTTTTTCTTATGCTCTACATCCCCCTGGCAAACACAACCATTACTTATGTGGAAAAATATCTTGAAACAGAAGCTTAGCAAACGTTCAAGCAAGACACGTGAACTCTGCAGGAGACAATTCTTCTGTGACAGTGATACAGATAACAGATCTCTTCTTTTCATTATATCCAGAGTTGAATGAAAACTAAAATATTGATATTTAAATCAGCTCTACATGTTTCATATTGTTCATGCAATGAACAACCATATATATCAAAAAGCAAACCATATATATCAAAAAGCAGAGTTTTTTAGCCTCATTCTGGACACAGAGCTATGTGTGAAGAAAATCTGAAAGCATGTAATATCGAAGAAAAAATCTGATATATATTGTTTGAACTGCATCAAGATAATGCTGAGAGCAAAAAATGTAATTTAGAGGAAAATTTTTATTTGTACCCCATAATTTAAGACAGCTGAACTAGAGGAAAATTTGCTTCTGTAAGGATCTAATGTGACAAAGTTATTGCTCCAGCTGCTTCTGGCTGAAGTACAGATAAAGGCAAAAACATACACAAAGCCTTACATCAAATCATATAACCTCAGCTATGTTACACAGATGGAGGTGTGTCACTACAGTAATTCTCTCTTCTTTAACAAGAAAGAATGCTACTGAAATATGTGCACTTACAGTTTTTGTAGACAGCAGCAATTGTCTCTTACATATTCCAATGACATCAGGAGCATGGATCTCACAAAAGCACCAAGGATTTCATTAACAAGGTATAAAGGCATGTACAAGAGCCCAATGTCTCTCATTAATCCAAAGAATAATAAAAGATGTGTATCAGTGAATAAGTACAAGCAGTTAAAGGTAAGAAAAATTATAAACATCTATAGGACATAATTTCTGTAAGTTTCATGGGGTCAAGCGTTTTGCTTTTTGTTAGTGAAAAAAGCTTAAAGAAATGCACAGATTGAAAAATGCAAATCCTGCCACTGTAAGTTCTTGTTAAGTTCAAGATAGGTTTCAACCTGCAAGAGATAGTCTATCAGTCTTTTTGTGCTATCTTTCAGTACTACTTTCTTAGAATGAGTAAAAGAACATAAGTAATATAATCATTTTGGAAGTCAACAAAAACAAAAATAATTTTAGAACTCTATTCTCCCAGGCAAGTTTGAAGTGTAAACTGTATGTAAGAAATGGTTTTCTACCTGACAGAATCTTTCACCTAGGAGAGCAAGGCATCATCTGCATGGAACTTGGAGAGCACGTGATGTCAAACTTTCATAACTCTCTGACAAAAAACAGGACTTTACACCTTTTAAAGAAAAGCACACTCTCAAAAGTCTAATTTTTTATTTGATTTAAAACCTTTATGAAATAGCAGCTTATTGTCTTGTTGTGACTGTTGTAATTAGTACAGTTTTAAGTCTGTGTTACATACTAGTATGAAGGGGGAGAAATGTTTTAAATTTTATTTCCATATGTTTTTTCATAACTGATCTTTAATGTTGCTTGAAACATCTATCTGGCCTTCTTAATTTACCACCTAAGTGATTATGAAAACATTTTTCTGAAGTGGTGAGAAACTCCTCTACTCTCTTCCAGAAAAAAATCTGCCCCGTGAAATTACAGCTCATCTCACTGTTGCCTTGCATCTTTTTAAATGTATGTAAAGTGATCCACTTTGGCCTGGGAATTCCAAAGATTTGTGTTTTTTCTGGCTCTTAACAGTTACTTGATCAGTGATCTTAATCAAATCCTTTAGAACTCAAAGCAGCAAACCACAATAACACATTTTTTATTTGAATAGGACTTAACATTTAGCAACCACTAGAGTATTTTGCATTCTGTTGATCTGGGCCTCCCATCTGTGTAAAGGAAAAGAGAGTGTTTATACCTTCCTTTCTTTCCTCACAGATGTTGCAAGATTTAATCAGTTTGAAGAAAGATGGGGTTTTAATTGCATTGCAGGGAATTGAATGGCCATGATACATGAGAAAAGACGCAGTCTGACCAGCAGCAGACTTTCAGAGAAAAGGTGGGGTTGAGGAACTTGAAGTACAACTCTCAAAGATTAGTGAACATGAAAGAAAAAGTTATGTTGCTTCCAGGCTCCCATTTTAACTATTTTTTCATTTATTGAATAGTTTCCTTATTTTGTTTGGTATTTGTTTTGAAACATATTTAAGAAAAAGGAAGTAGTTAAATATCAGAATTCCCTAAAGAAATCCCCCTGCTACTTTTTTTCCCATTAAGCTCCAGAGTTAAGGAATGTCATTAGTATTAGTATTCACAAACAAGGGGGTTGTAAGGATGACATATGCATAAAATATATATAGTTTCTTTGATCAGGGAAAGTTCCCAGGGCTACTGGTATTCAGATAAAGCATCTTTCTTTTGTTTCTGAGGAATTCTAAGAAGTTAAAATATTAATAATTAAAGGCAAAACCTACCCAGCTCCAAACCATAAAATCCAACAAACCAGCAACAAACAAAGGAAAGAAGCTATAAGAGTCATTGGGGACTGGTTTGGAAGTGCTTCCTGATATTTTTAAATGCTAAACCTTCTGTGTATATGTGTACATAACACTGATGCCTTAGGGAACTCAGCTGTTGGGATAAGATTTTAATAATCTATTTTGGATACTTGGGGAACCATTCTTCAGTCTTCCTGCTTCCATCTTGCAAGACCTTTTATGCCAAGAAGGGTCACGGGTGTCCTTGCAGATGTGACATTCTAGATTTGGCCTTTCAGAAGAACAATAGAATGAAATATTTGGAACAGATGACAGGAAACACGAAGTTTCTTTTCTACAATGCAATTAAAATCCCATATTTCTTCAAACTGAATAACACCATTGTTTATGATCTATATGTTGATCTTGTTCACCATTCATAAAATAAATTAAAAAAAAAGCTGGACTCCTGAGGCAAATTATCTGGGAGCTTTTAATGAAAATATTAATGAAACTTATGTTTTAAAAAAGTAAATATGTGGGAAAATGGGTTACCGTAAGTAAAGGTTTTATAGATGATGCAGTCCACAGATAAAAACAATAAAAATATCATATAGGTCGTGCTTTGGAAACTGTAACATACTCAACTCGACAGTGATTTTAGCAGTTTGTTGTTAAGGAAACTATGAAAGCTTTTCAAAGTTATCAAAGTTCAGGTCTGAAAATTACATTGTTTTTCCAGTAGCAAGGCTTCATACTAAGGAGGAGACCCAGTCAAATCTCCTGTATGTGTTCTCACTTCATGATCACAGATCTGTTAAATTCTAACTTGCTTCATAATCTAAGCAGGGAGTAGACCAAAAAAAGAAATATTTTTGCATTATGAATGTTTAGGTCAGCATATTAAAGGATTTCACTTAAAATAAATCTTGTTTCATGGTTGCTTGTATTATCATGACTCTTTGGGACTGTATAGGCAGTTCATATAAAATTTTGGGGCCTGTTCCTAAAAGTAAATAAACAATTATTTTTTAGATTGCTAATGTTTGTTTAAGATACAATTGTCTTTTTAAGCAGTAAAAATAAACTGGTTTAATGGGCACACATTTCTTTTTGTTTTCTTTTTTTTTCTCCAGGTGGCACACAGAATAGAGAAAGAACTTCTTTTTCAAATGTATTTCTTAAATTAAAAATAGTGGTAAAAATAACCCCAAATCACACTCTTAATCTCTTCTCTGGAAGGATTTTGACCTTGCTACCATTTGTTCAAAACCACAGTGGTATGGGTTCTTACTCCTTTTATGTTACAGTTCAGAAATTAAGGCATACAGGAGACCTGTATTTAATACTTTGCTATGTCTTCAGGGATATGATCTCACCTGATCCATCTTACAAGTATGTTAAGATATGTAGGTCTTTCAGTGTCTTAAGAAAATGACTGCACAATGGATGTGCAACAGCTGTTGAGTACTGGCTGTAGGCAGTACTCCAGAGTGGAGATCTAGAGTGTCCATCTCAGGGATCCACACCTTAAAATGGCTATAGAACTGATATTTTCTGTTTTCCAGGTGCTAATTGCAACTGTGGTCATACAAACTCTGGTATACGGGAAGGGGTAGAGATAAAAAGGGTGGAAAGAAGGGAGTTCTCTTAGTACACACTGTAGAAACACCATGGAATAATTAAATATTTATTGATTCAGGTAATGACAGTGTGTGTTTGAAAGTGTGAGTAATAACAAATCCCATAGATTATTGATTGTGATGGGTGCTCTGACCAAATATGATAGAGCTGTCTGAACAGGAACTAAACCTAGCTCAACACAAACTAAGAGATTCATGTTAAACACCTATGCAACCAAAACTACTAAAGAGATACTCCTTTTCTGAATTACAATTTAGACCTGAATTTAATGATCTGTCTACTCTTCTGTAATTTGGGTAAAAACATAAAAATGGTTGCATTAGTTTAGAATAAAGGTCCTGAACTTAGATGAGGAAGCCATCATGGCAGTGGCCAAAAATGAATGTGGAGGAAGAGTATAAAAGAAGGAAAAGCATGTATGAAGATTTCTACTGGTACTTTCCAGGCTCCGGTTTTTAACAGATCTGGGACTTTTCTGAGAGTGTTTGGTAACTTGTCAGGGCCCTGGGGGCACTCAAAGGCTTCATTGTCCCTGCCCAACCTCCCCCAGTGGGCCACCCACAGCCCAGGACTCCATTTCAGCCTCCCAGGGCCATCAGCCCCTGCCCCAGTGACAGCGCAGCATGGCCAGCCTCCAGCTCCCCACAGCCCTGCCCTGCCCAGCCATGGGCCCCCCACAAGCTGGGCCCACCCACGGGCCCATGTCCTGTCCCAGCCTTGGCCTGTCCCCATCCCCAGGGAGGTGCCAGGTGGCCTGAGCTGGGGCTGCCCTGGTGCCCCCCGGGTGCCCTGCTCCTGGCTGTGGTGGTGGGACAGGCCTAGGCTGCCGGGACCTGCCCTGACAGACCCTGTGAGGAGCCCCTGTGGCTCCCAGCACCCCTAGCAGTAAGCCTGCTCTGCACCCTCACAAAAGCTTCCATAGATTTTGCTTTCAAAACTCAGTCTCGTTAATTCCCCCACAGAAACTTTGAGCACTCACAGCATCCTCTGGAAACAAGTTATGACTCAAATATCCATTATGTGACTTCTCTTTTGGATCTAGCTTCAGCTGGCTTGACTTGTTACCCCTTTACTCTTATACTGGTGGGAAAAATGAGCTTTTAAATCCTTTTTACCCTTTCCATCACCCCCCGGGATTTTATATATCTTTATTACACCTCCCTTCCCTATCTTTTAGTTTATAAACTAAAGAGCTTTGCTTTTTTTCGGTCAAAACTTTCGTTAAAACCCACTCCATACCATTGATCATCTTTGTTGCTTTCTGAACTTTTCATGGTCTTCTATAACTCTCCTGGTATGGCAAGACAAGAACTACAAAGTATTTAAGATGTCAACAAGTGAAAGAAATAGAGGCATAATCACGATCTTAATTTAATTCCTTATTCCAGTTTTAATATTTCCTAACAGTTGGGTGATTTTTGTTTTGTTTTATTTTTTTAACAATATTGAGCAATGAGCTCTTAATTTCTTGGAACAGGTCATAATCCCAACATCCTGGGTGACAACTGTCAGCTTGTTCTCACTATTTTCCTAAGACTTAAGTTAGGCACCCTGCCATCCAGATTGCTTGTTTTGAGGATACCTCAGAGTTGGGAGCATCAAATACCTTATGAAGCGAGGTGAAATATGAAAACTGAAGGACACTGGATGCCGTGCAATATATAGATGCAGAAAGTTACTTTTTTCTATAACTTCTAATTTGAATAATGAGCAATCTTAATCTATTCAGAATTTTTTCAGTAAAATGAAGCTTTATCACAAAATACCTCTTCATTGTACCTAAAATATTTCTCTTTAGAGGTCTTAAATTCAACCTGACAGAATCCTTATCTACTGTTAGTGACTAAGAATCCAAGTCTCTGAAGAGTATAATATTTTATATATAACGTGTTTTTCCCCTGTGAATGAAATCTCATTACCCACGGTTCCAGGACAGTTTGTTGTGGCAAGGTTTTCAGACTCTTTGATCCCAATTGCTGAGCTCCACCTCTAAACAGGGTCCAGCTTTTGGCTCTGCAGGAAGAACCTAGCAGACTTGAGAGCTTTATACCAAGTCTGGGCTCTTGAGTTTTCCAGGTTTCTTGGCATGGAAATGTTGAAATTAACAGTTGTGACAATTTCACATGGGTAGCAGCAGCAGTCAACCTGACAAGAATGTTAATTCCACTCTGGCAGCTGCTGGAGACCAAGGCATGTGACCATAGGAAGCCCCTCTGGGCAGATTGTCCTTTGGCCAGAGATTCTAAGATGTCCGGACTCCCGAGCCAACTCATTCCCCAGCCTCTTGATCCCCTCAAGAATGTGATTTTTGCTTAGCAGCTGCAGGTTGCAGTGCATTTATTTTACTTGATGGGAAGAGAGTGCAATAGTGGAAAATGCCCTTTTTTCTTCTTCAGAATTTCTGTTCATGGGAAATTTAACAAATTTGGTTTCTGCATGATTTGGTTCAAAACCAAATATAGAATTATCATTATGTAGGTTTTATTACACAAAACAGAGCATCTGAATTTTAGCCAGTTGCTGTGCCAACTATTCCCATCTGCCCTGAAACAGGCATGTAGCAGAAGTAGGCTCTAAGGACAAAAGTAAAAGAGTGGCTGGTGTTCAGGGTGAATCAACTGCTATGGAAAGTTTTGGTTTTTTTTTTTTAAAAAAAAAAAAGCCAAAACTTTTAAAACAGACTTTGACACAGATTCTTTTTGCATTCTTTTTATTAAAAATAAAAGATAAAAGATTCTTGATTGAAAAACTATCTTCCAGAACAATAGCAAGAAAGCAATACCGTTTTTCACAGCCATCTGGTCTTCCCAGAGCTCCAGCAGTTAGACCCTGTTAACCCTGATGTAGGTTTATTTTTTTTATTTAACTTTCTGATGTCAGTGGAAAGTGCTTACACATGCAGTATCAAGCCATTTTATATAAATCTGTACTAATACTCTTAAAACCACACAGCACTCAGAATCCAGGATTAAGGCTTTAAACCAGATGAAATATATATTGGGATTCCCAACAAGTTTTCTTTCTTTTTATAATGCAAATGTGTTAATGCTCTGACCTCAAAACTGAAAGACCAAAGCCCAGATAGTTATCAAGAATCTGGCAAACACTGTTCAACTAGCACAGGAACTCAGAAAAACAGGACTACCCCATCCTAAATAACAACAAAGAGAGATATCAAAGACTTATATCTCAATAACATCATTTTGTTTCTGTTCAAATCACAATCTGAGTATTGCAATACTTTCAGCTTTCTGCCTGTTAAAAAAAATGTAATTTCACAAAATACAGTATTTTTTAAATCTGTAACTTCTTGAAAGAAAATATATTAATAATTTAATATGAAATACTGAAAAAATGCTGAGGCACTTTTCTGGCCTGCAAGCAGTTTATAATAAATAAACAATAAATAATAACAACAATAAATAGTTAAACAATACCATTTTTTTTGTGATTTTTTAAGCATGTATACTGTTTCTTTCACAAATATATAACTCTTAGTATTTCTTTCATTAAAGTATTAATCCAAATTTTAAAAAATAATGTATTGTACTCAAAACCATCACTAGAGTGCTACTCACAGTTCTATGCTCAGCCCAATAAAAACCAGCTTGTAGATTAGACATTCCAGATGCTTAGAAGCAACTGGTCTTCAATTAGAGAACAATATTGATTTTGTTAATCTTTCTTTCATGTTTTCTGTTGTTTTCAACACCACTATATATATATGTATATAACCCTAAGTGAAAAAAATACGGTTTTGTATGTACAGGAAAGAATAAAGATAATACAGAAGTTGTGAAAGGTACCTTAATTTGGTGACTCTTTGTTTCTTAAGCACAAAGAATGTGAGTGATTTATCAGCAGTACAGTACAGTGCTATAGTGCAAACATTCAGTCTCACCCTGTTTTCTCTTTTGAATGTTTCCCAGATGTTTGATCAAAAGGCATGGCAAGCCTATGGAATTGGCACTTTTAGTTTATGCACGCAGCCTCTTCTCATTGTGGTTAATTTGTTATACTCTGCCTGGGGGCTGGTAACAAGCAGAGTACTGCATGGGTCTATCTTCTAGTCTGTCCCATTTAACATCTTTATTGGTGTCCTAAGGGAGATGAAAGAATATGTTCTCACAGAGTTTGCAGATGTCACCAAATTGTGGGGGACCAATCAATGTGCTCGAGGGCAGGGCTGCTATACAGAGGGACTTGGCACAGGCTGGAGGAATGGGCCAACCTTATCAAAATCAATAAGGACGAATGCAGAGTCCTTCACCTAGGAAGAACTCCTTTCAGGTTGGGGTCTGACTGTCCGGAGAGCAGCTCTGGTGAAAAGGACATAGGGCCCTCAGTGGACCGCAAGCTCAATGTGAGTCAGCAGCATGCTCTGGCAGCAGGATGGTCAACACAAACTTAATCTCTATGAACAGAAGCATCGTCAGTAGGTCAAGAGAAGTGATTGTTCTCCTCTACTTGGTCCTCATTAGACCCCGTGTAGAGTACTGTGGCCAGTTTGGCCCTGCCATCTTCCCCCACCCTTGTCAAGGGCAAGGAAAACATCAATCAACTGGAATGAGTTTGGCTTCTTCATCAAGAAGGTGAAGCCAGGTTTTTCACAGTGGTGCAGGGTAGGAGGACAAGAAACAACAGACATAAATTGAGTAAAACACATAAATCGAATATGACATGCTGGTTCTAAGGAGAAACCCTTTTACTGTGAGGACAGTCAGTGAAGTGGTGGGACAGTTTCCCAGAGACACTCTGCAGTTTCCATCCCTTGGAGGTTTTCAACACCCAATTGGATAAAGACTTGAGCAACCTGGTCTAATCTCATAGCTGAAGCTGGTTTGATGTTGCACTAGAGATTGCCTGAAGTACCTTCCAGCCTGCGATGTTCTCTGGTTCTGTGATTCTATCATTTTTTTTATACATTTTTAAAAAGCTCGTTAGCAGTCAAACTAACTGTCCACTTTGTCCAGTAACCTGTTTCTGACAGGAATCAATGGTGGATGCCTACACAGAAGTGTAAGAACATGGCAAGTGTAGTAGTATGGCAGTTCCAAGCAAGAATTTGTGATCAGACTTTGTGCTGGAACTCTCTCTTGGTTAACACCACAGCTGTCTGATTCACCCAACCACTCTAAAACTTCTCCCCATTCTTCTGCAGTATCAAATGGTTAAGGAAGGCCTCAAGCTAAAGACAGGAAAGAACATGGGGGCAGAACAATGCTACATTTACTTGGTTACTTATTTTTTCCCGATATATCCACCACAAATCATTTACAGTGAAGAGGTACTGGGCTAAACGGACACTCAGTCTGACCTTCTATGGACATTCATACAGAGAGCATCTGGCTATGCACGTAGCTATCAGCTTTCATATTTTTACAAATTTTAGAGTCTCAATGCCACCAAAGCAGTCAAAAGTTAATCCAGACAATGTCTGAAAATCATGAGCACATGCATTCATTTCTCAGGTGGGAAAAAAGTGATTTTCTTAAGCCAACAATGGGGTTCAAAGTTTTATGTTGGCTAAGTAAAGTGCAAAACCCAGGAAATAATAAATTAATAGTGATGAAATTGATAGTCAGGCTTTGCCATTCAGCCAGATGCACATCTATAAAAATCCGGCCAATTTTTTCTTGTAATGTTGCCAGGGAAGGGAAAAAAATACATTACCAGAATATAACATGCTGTATGATTTTGAGAATAACCCTTCAAGCTGTCAGTCTTTTTGCCAAAACTACTGTGCAACAGTATTAAGCAACAGGAGCATGGACTCATTTCAAGCCCAGGTGCTGAGCAATTTGAAATGCATGAGCTCCTTGTTGTGAAACAATCATTCCCTCTGAGGCTCTCTGTGTCCTCATCACTCCATGAACTGTGCTCATGGTGAATGTGCATTTACTTGCCTTGTAGCTAGCGTTCACATGCAAATTTCCAAGGAGAGAGAACTATCTCCTCCTTTCTTTAAAGGATACTGTCCTTTTAAGAAATAGAGCACCATAAAACAGCTGAACTGGAGGGTTCAGCACTTAGGGCAAGAGTAGTGAAGGAAAGTTAGAGAGCAGATAACCTCTGATCCATGCATACCCCATGTACTGGTATCAGGTAACAGAACAAAAAACCCTTCACATTCAGAAAGAAAGAACAACACTGAGAGTCAATTAGGTCTTAGGAATTTATAATAATTTATGACTCATGCAAATAGGGTTTCCTAGCATCCCAAAATTTTAACAATTGTGGGATTTTTAATAGATCTTACAAATCAATTTCAAAAAGAATTAAGGATGAGTAAGTGTATGCTGATTGTTTCTGTAGCAAAGCTCAGATTCATTTTCAATACTTAAAGCTATGTTTATGCAGCATGTGATTCATCTCATCCAGCTTCAGTTGTCTGAAAGTTACTTGTCTAAGTCAAAGCTGGATCCCCTTATACCACTGAGGAAAAATAGACGACTCAAGATAAAACACCTCTCAGGCATGCCTATTTCTTTCTTTTGACTATAAAGTAGAACTAAAACAATAAGTTGAATTTCAGACACTTTATCTGTGATTTCCAAAGTAAGTTGTTGGCAATTTGTTGACTTAGACAGTTTCTCAATCCAGTTGCTTTTATGTTTCTGTAAACCAAGGGAGTAAAGAGTGCAATACAGATTGAGGCGGAAAAAATATGGATCCACAGGTGCAGGGAATACTTTAAGGCAATATTGCCAGCAAATAAGGAATCTTATCCTAACTTTTAGATATTCACATAAGGTGAGATAAATCCATTCACAGTACCTCGCTCCAATGAAGCTGAAGAATGTTGCACTTATTTACTTCAGAACTGTAATTTCATTATCTATTCGAAACATCTGTTTTCTATTGTTAAGTGAAAATTACCATATAGTGGATAGTGAGAATGCTTTAACAAGCTCAGAAAGCAGACCTGTGCCAGAGTCAGGTACTGATCAGTGAGTTACGCTTGCACTGGGCAGCACAGGGCAGTGCTAGAGCTGGTCCATCCACAAGGCACAGTTCAGTGCTGTGCTGAGAGAGCAGTCCAGAAAGGGATTTTCTGCATGCTGTACCACACACAGAAATCGGTCAAAGAAATAAAGCAGAGTGAATGTGTGTGTCATGTATACCATGACAGTGGTCTAAAAATACAAACCAAGTGTATTTATAAGAGGGTGGTAATGTTTTTATTCGACCAACTGATACAACCAGGAGAAAAACAGCAAGCTTTTGGGCATGTAAGCACTCTGCATGAGTTCTCTGTTTTCCCAACTATACAAATTTGGAAAAGCTACAAACAACTGAAGACAGATTTTATAATGGAAAATGTAATGGAAATTTAACTGTGCAGCTCTACTATCACTATCTGTTATTTACTGTAATGAATTTTTACATATATGCAATATATATACATTATTCTTAACTTTGCTAACATAACTTCAGAGGAAGAAAGGAATATTAGTGTTGCAAACACTTAAGTCTTCCAATCACTCACAAGAAATAGTATCTTATGACTTAAAACCAGACATCTTTCATAAATAACAACACAGCCATAGCTCAAGGAAAGAAAGTTGTGACATTAAAGTACTGTCCTACCACAGACTAGACATTTGGCAAAGACAAGTCACAGATGAGTGAAAACCTCAGCCAATTACTTGTTGCTAATTCATGAAAGGAACAAAAAAATCCCAACAACTTTGAGTTCATTATATTATCAATAGCAAATTATCTGAGCAGTTTCTCTGGATAACTGTGTTGGGAGTAAATGACAACACTTTGGCCCGGGGAGGCGCTGCAAGGGTGGTTTCTGTGAGGCAAGAACAGTTCCAGCTGGCTCCAGCAGAGCCACCACAGGACAGAGCTGAGCACCTCAGACAAGATGGTGGCTCCTCTGGAAAAACGTTTTTCAGAAAGTGCAAAACACTACAGAGGCAGTGAGGAAGAGAGGAAGAAAGTGTGAGAAAACTGCCCTGCAGACAGCAAGGTGAGAGAAGGAGGAGGAAGAGGAGGTGCTCCAGGTGCTGGAGCAGAGATTTCCCTGCAGCCCACAGAGAAGACCATGGTAATGCAGGTTGTCCCCCCACAGGCCATGATGGACCATGAAAATTTTGTGCTCTGCAACCTGTGGGGGACCCCACACCAGAGCATGAAGATATTACCCAAATGAAGCTGCAGCCTGTGGAGACCCCAGTCTGAGGCAGAAGAAAGGTATGAGAAGGAAGGAGCAGCATAGAGGAACTGTTATGGACTGACCCCAATATTCATTCCCCACCCTGCTGTGCTGCTCATGTAGCCTCAGGTGGAGAGGGCTGGAGGGATATAGGGCTTGGGAGGGAAGGAGTGAAGTTGAGCCTCGAAAGGGAAGAATGGGAAGCACTGTTTTAATTTTTGTCTTTGTGTTTCTCACCATGAGACTCTATTTTTTAATTGGCAATCAATTAAATTAATTTTCCCCAAGATGAGTCTGTTCTGCCCATGACAGTAATTGGTGAGTGGTCTCCCAGAAGAATAATCTAAGTATCATAATCTTAGTATGTCTTCACCCATAAGCTTTGTTGTTCCTATTATTTCCCCCTGTCCTGTTGAGAAGGGGGGACCAAGTGAGTGCTTGGGAGGGTCTGCTGGCCAAGGCTAACCCACCACAATAATTTGCAGCAGATGAAGGCAATATTAAAAAGCTCATCCAAGTTTCCAGATACTAACTGCGCAGAGCAACAGACAAGACAGATTTATCACTACAAAGACACTTTACAACACAACTTGTCCTGAAATTAACTGTACAGAAAAAATATAAATTGCCATTATAACAGGATGATTTATTTATCTGTCTGTAAGTAGACACAACAGAGCAGGTGCAAGTAGATTAGGTGAGATGCATTAGGCCCCTAAAAGGATATTTTGCGTAGAATTTACATGTGCTCCACTTTCTTTACCCAACTGCTTTTTCCAATTGTAATGATGTGAAATATTTTCACTTTATTTACTAGAAATTCTGAAATCTCATACAAGAATCTGTATGTGTTCCTCAGTAACTTCAGGAAAGAACCATATTAGGCAGTTTAACCTGTACCTAGCATTGTGCTAACTCAAATCTATTTCCTTTTCCCAGTAAATCCTCAATCAGCCGCTTTCTAAAGCCCTCTGTATTGCTCTTCAGAAATTTCTTCAAAGGAGTTCTCTATCCCCTTTGACTAGGCAAAGGAATTTAAGTTGAGTTTAGTCTCTAAATGCTTTAAAAAGCCTGGTCACAGGTATATCCTTAGAAATAGAGATATCAGCATGCAGCGTAAAAAGAATTTTGTACTACACTGAGACTTCTATTTGGAAGTTCAGAGGGGGAGTCACTCATCCCATTAAGGATGTTCTCAAGGTGTATTATGTTTCAGAGGCACTGTAAAGCTACAGCCACTGATACTGTTCTGTATGGTATTTGGTACAACAACTGACTTTTCTAAGCTACTTTTTATATTTTTAAGAGTGTAAGTTCTTTTTCAAAAGCTATCGTTACTTTACAAATATTTTTTTAAGTTTTGTTAATTTTTAAAAGTTTCTTCATGAAGAGAAGAACTATTATATATGTTTTAGCTATTAACATTTGATCACATTTCAGTGTCAGTGGGCTACATCAGAAAACTCTAAAAGAGGAGCCATATGTGAGTTGTGCTGATGTAACATATTGTTACAGAGGAGGATTTTATTTTCATTCCAGTACCTCAGCTCCTCAGAACCCTTGTTTTACATTAAGAAGTCTTAGCCCTGAAAGATTAAATATTGCTAAAAAAATCTTGTTTTGGTGTCAAAGGGTGGCCTGGTGATTGGTGGGCCTATTAGATTAGATCAGCCATAATACCCATGGGGTAGATCTAATACTAAAAAAAGGCTGTGGAAAGGGCAATCCTTTTTTTTTTTTTTCCTGAGGGATTTCCCAAGTCTGAGGTCTGAACGTATTTCCAGTCACTGCGTCCAGCACATTGTACTACGTAGGCAGAGGCTTCCATTCCCCTGAAAGAAGCAAAACTTTTACTATAAAATATACTGAGAAACTACACCTACATGCTATCTTCACTGCATACCCATAAGAAAAAATGATCAAACACAAATATTCATGTAGTGTCAGAAGACACAGAAGGAAATTGTGAAAGGGATTGCCATGACTGTAGCTTGAAGCATTCCAAATACAAATGTAAACTATTAATCATAATAGAAGGGAAGACATAAAAAGCAAATTGTTAGTGAGAGACTGACAAAAGACTAAATAAAGACTTTTGGTCTGAATGTTCCTTCCAGGCAGTATAGTGGAAACTATAAAATACCAAACATAATATGAAAAAAAGCATCTTTCACTACAAGATCTAATCTTGGAAACATAGAAGTGGATGAAGAATAGTTTAAACATTTTAAAATAAAAATAAAAATCACCCTTTCAATCTTGATTAAAAAATGTGTTCTTAGTGCTTCGAGATACTACTCTGTGTTTCATGATTAACTTCACTTAAAGCAGTGGGTGTTCATCAACTCTGAAATAAACGCAAAGGTTTCAGTTTTGGCACATCAAGAAGAAGGCATATAAAATTACTCTGCATCATTTTCTCCATCTGTAAAATATGGACTATAAGCCTTTTCCACTTAACAAGAAGTTTTGAGACAGTTAAATCATTATTGTTTTTAATAACATCTATAATATCTAGAAATTTCTACTTCTATTTTCTATTCTATTCTATTCTATTCTATTCTATTCTATTCTATTCTATTCTATTCTATTCTATTCTATTCTATTCTATTCTCAAGCTACTGAATGAACATTGTTTTTTAATTGAGCCTTCCTTTCACTGAAAGTGCCATTTTACCATTTCATTCATCTGTGGTTTTCCTATTGATATTTTCACTGTCATAAAGATGTTCTTTTATAATAGTGACTGTTTTCTGTATTATCTGTTTGATTGAGTAGATATTTACAAAGGCAGTAAAAATTAATAAAATATTAAGAATGAATGAAAATTAGTGGCAATGAAAGCTATACGAAGATGCTGAATGAAGCATTTGGGCTAGAATTAGAGTCTACAGCATATTGTTTTTTAGGAAATATCAATGGTTACGTAATATGTCCTTGGTAGAAATAAACATGATCCCTGTGTTTTTGACCGTCTTATAACTTAAAAACTTCTATAAAGAGATTTGTTTCATCACTTTTTATACTCATTACCCTGATAGATCCAAAAGCCACAGACGATTTTAATCTTATCAATCAATCCTACTAGCAGAGCTTAGCCTGTTAAGTCTTATAAATTTAGCAGGGCAGGAGTCAGACTTAGTTACACATGGATGCCATAGAATTCATTTATATCAATATGTCTGTAAACTTTAAATGGATCACATATTGTCTTTACAGTGTCTGTTGATGATTTCCTAGGAATAAAGTTGCAAAGGTTTGGTGTCAAATCTAATAGAATAGACTATAGGTGACCTCTTTGTAAGACCTCGGATTTGAAAGATTCCAACTTGGATTAATCCCATCTTTGCTTTCAGAGATAGCCATTAAAAATATCAATGCCAATCAGTTTAGTCATGATGTGAAAATAAGAGTGAGCAAGAGGAAGCAAGGGACATGTACATTTCTGTATATGATGTCCCTATCGCTGCATAATTTATTTTTAAGCATCTAAGAAAATTTCATATCGCTATGCAAGGTTCTATGCAGTAAAAAAAATTGTGTTTCCATATAAGTATGTTTGTGCATGTTCATACATGCATGTAACTGAATAGGACACATACTTGGTGCTTTGAAATGATATTTAGCTCTGTGTAAGAAGGTAATTTCATGTAAACATAAATAAACAGGACTAGCAGGCAGTTCTCTCTCAGAAGTTAAGATTCCCAGACCATTTTTCTAGAGATTTTTTGATATTAGAAAGCACTGCTGTGATGAGAACTTCCTGTGACTATTACTCATCAGTCTTTCCTTGGAAGAAGGAAAAGTAACGAGAATCAGGGTCCTAAGTTAATAAAAGGAGCACATATCGTAGCCTACTGACACATTTCTTAGATGCTGGTGAAGTCCCCAAACTGGTTCATCTCTTTCTTAGCCAGTTGTTTCACTTTGGGCACAATAAGAAAAAGTTCCTTGCCACCAGGAAAGATTCTGTTCCTTCATATCTTATTTTTCTACTAATAGAATGGTCACACATAGGGTGCAGGATATTTTGATCTCATAATGTTTCATGTTTAAAGATAGGAACAGAAATTTTTAAAAAAACTTTTTTTTGCAAAAAGTTTAAGGTTTCCAAGTTTAACATTAATTCAGTGCTGGAATAAAATTAAGACTTTTAAATGGTATACCAAAGAGACCACTCTTCTAAGATAGAGAGACCAATATATCCAAGTAAGACTTGCCACTAGCTCTGTGTTTAGACTGGAGTGAGAAGCAGGAGGGCCAAGTCGAACCACATAAAGATGTGTGTCTTCAGTGTGTCTTTCATATCTCAGGCAAATGGTCAAACCTCAGGACTGTAAAGTCTAGCTTTTTGATAAATTCTCTCTGGCATACTTCTGCAGTTCAGAGACTAAAATATACATTCGTGGTCTAAGAGATTCATAATCATTGTATTTCTTACTTGATTTTGAAAGAAAGACCAGAACCAACCCTTCCAGTTCCTTTCAGTTCTAAATAATGATTATGCAGGGCTGAACTTCTCTTGAGTTTCACCATTTTTTTCATGTGAAAAACCCTCCTAATGAAATCTTACCTAGACTGATGAATATTGCTGGGAAAAAGAATAGAAAGTGTTATCAAGTAAATCACAGCTGTCTCTACCAGTGAGTATCTGTGTGCCACTTTGAGGCAAATAATAGAAGATTGGGTGTTACATACGCCATCTCTGAGAAATGTATGGTCACCTTTAGCTTATTGACTACAGAGGTATTACTGCTACTCTTGACAGTCTCAGATTTTCAGACAGGAGATAAGGTTCATAATGCTTCCTCTCACTTCAAAACACCAAAATGTTGCAGCTGCTCTTCCTCAGTCTACACATGAAAGTTGAAAATTTCAAAATGAACAGCTATGGATTTCCTCAGTGAAAAGAACAGACACGTTCAAATGGTATTGGTGTGTAAACCTCTGAGCTGTCTCCATGTCACCTACTATGGGCAGATCAGCTTACTCCTGAATATCTTTAAAGCCTCAAACAAGTTAGAATCATAATAGACCTATGCAACAAGATTGGAAAGTGACTTAAAACATTTTCAGGTAGAACAAGGCAAAAACTAGGAAATTCTTCAGTTCATTTATGCTACTGTTAGTACTTTAGACTGTCAACGTGCCCAAACTAGCTTTTAAATAATTTGGGAACTGTGACAGGTAAACATATCAGCATAGAGCTCACCCTCAGTGAATGAATCCTACTTCTCAGTTGCAGGAGTTTCCTGATGATGCCTTTGCATTTCACTCCCCAGAGTTCGGCCGGTAAACTCTGATCAACCTCTGTTTCACTTCAGTGTGCTGTATACAGCAGTTACATGGTTAGGCCTTCAGTCAGTGCTTTTGTTTGATGTTTTGATTGAATTTACTGAAGATTTGTTTGTTTTGTGGGTTAAATAGGGGGACTTAACACTTGGGCAGCTATTATTAATCTTCAATATATTCATTTAATCACTCAGAAATAGTGACTAGTGTTTTGTACACCTCCATGACAAAAATACTGCTTATGCTATCAGCTAACTGACATTTCCAAAGAAATGGTATCTAATACACATTATGAAGTAAATTAGATATAATATATACAATACAAATTATAGTAAAAGATATTATTAAAATATTATCATATTACTACATGCAATATACTACACATAATCTTATGAGTCATGACTTACCACATATAACAAATGTTTGACTATATATTGCATACTTATATTACATATTTATAAATGGTTGTTATTTTAATTTAGATTCATTTGACAGAAAAAGGCATTTCCAAAGTATATTTCTATTTTAAACTTTAGTTTGACTAGCTAGAACTTTTTTCCCAGACTCTGAACTAGTCTGGAACTTTTGTATGCTGTGCATTTATATGCTGAATGCTGTACATTTTACTGGATCGAAAATAATGCATTGTGTATGAATACAGTCCATATACCTAACCTTGCACAGAAGCTGGAATATTGACTCAAGTACACAACTATCACTACTCCTTGCAAGTATGGTTATTGAGCCAAAGGGCTTGTTTAGAGCGCTATCTTTATAGAGTAAATGGTCGAGAAAAGAATATTGTCAAAAGGCTTGTCTACATTATGTTTTTTTTCTACAGGCATAGTTGCAGCAATGTACAATATATTTACTTGGTTTAAAACATGATCTGCACCCACACGGCTTTACCTTGGTTTCTAACTGGACTGAATACTGCAACAGTGCAAATCGCTATTTCACTAAAGAAGACTTCACTAGGAGAGTGAAGCTACATTGCTAATAGAAAGTCATTGGTAGAAAAACATTTTCTGTTGGGAAAGATGCACCTAATTTAAGTACTCTTTCTCCTCTCTCACCTGAAATGTTCAGTAGCAAATGCAACCATGTGGTATAAATACTGCCACATTCTGAGGAAACTGAGAAGTACATCGGAGTCTGATTTCTTCATATGACATTCTCCTTAGTTGTGTTTGTAGTGAGCAGTCATCTACGTTGCTGTGCACTCATACGTCCTAGTCTACATATGTCAGCTCCCTTTCACAGAAACCAAGGAACAAGAAGTGAAAGAGGCCCAATACAAGTTCACGTCTCATCCAAAAATGCAGTTCACAGTGCAGATCCACCCAGCAAGTGCTTAAGGGGTTAGGTTCAGGTGTTGAGATGCATAGTTTATATCCTTTATGTCCATATGAGATTTACATATGAGTTTACAAAGCACCTGCAGAGATATTAGCCAAACTCAGGGAAATTCTTGCAGTAGGGAATCATGTGACCAGCCTAACAGTAGAAACATCCAATTCCAATGTAATAATGTAATAGACTTCTTTTCTAATCAATAGAAACGAATAAGTACTTTGAGTATGATTTTAAAACATATATTAAAAGACGTCAGCTGAATCTTGCCCTAGAAGTGTCCATGTGTCCCCTCTGAGAGTAACTGGAACCAAAGATGACTCTTTCATACTAAGCATAGATGAAAGGCATCCCACTTTTCAAGCTTTATTTAGACACCCAAATCAGTATAGAAAAGAGGTCAACATCATTACTAAATCTTTCAAAGAAGAATAAGATCTAGAATGATGCAGTCATTTGCCATGAAAAACAAAAGCTAAAATCTGAGATGCTGTGATTGGAGACTATGGCAAAGCACTCCATGACCAGACCATGTTCTCATTAAAGAAGATGAAAGGCATATCTTCAGGACACTTAAAAATAAGAGGGATTGTTGTTATTCGTGTCACAGCCTCCATATTTTTTAGTTTTACATTTCATTTTCTTTTATGTCATTAATCTATGTTAGACAACTTCAAATTATTTGAGTGATTAGAGAACCTGGGTATAGGTAACACTATTCTGAAGGATCACATAACTCAGTTAATCATAAATCAATCTAATGCTTGACCTTTGCTCTAAAGCAAGCCATAGAAATGTGTGTTGAATTATTTTGCATTCATCAGGGTCTCTGTTTGTAACAAAACAGTTAAGAAACTGTCCACATTTTTCTTACAGGTCCTTTTTTTAGGTTTGGGCATGTTAAGCACAAATAAAGTAAATATTTCCTATTAATACTTGCTTCAACTTGTACTATTGCTTTGGCAAAGTTTGCATCCTTTTTTTTTTACCTTTGGTGAATGTTTATGGACTCAAATTTTACTAGTGAGGACAGTTTTAAGAAACCAATCACACCAATATTTGTGGCTACTAAGTGTCAAGTTCCAAACTTTTAGTTTGTATCATGCAGGCCAGAACCCTACTGAAATACAGAAACAGCCTCATTAAATTGTATGGACAACCAAAAAAACCCCATAACTGATTTTTTAGTCTTATCATAATTAAGCAGTGTTATATCACCATTGACTGTATGTGAGTTGTTTAGGGTTAAAAACAAGAAAGGAAAATGAAGGAGAAGGAGAAGGAGAAGGAGAAGGAGAAGGAGAAGGAGAAGGAGAAGGAGAAGGAGAAGGAGAAGGAGAAGGAGAAGGAGAAGGAGAAGGAGATGGGGAAAAAAGGCAAAAGAAAAAAGGAAAAGGAAAAAAGAAAAGGAAAAGAAAAAAGGAAAAGGAAAATTATGCATTATTTTGTTTAAAAAAAATCTGTTTTATATTTGTATTGGATTTACATGGCAAGGTTTTGGTAGTGGGGGTTGGTGGTGGTGGTGAAGGGTGCTGCAGGGGTGTCTTCTGTAAGACACCAGAAACTTCTCCCATATTGGGCAGAGCCAGTTTCACGTTGCTTCAAGATGTACCCAAAGGTAGCCAAAGCTGAGCCGGTCAGCAATGTTGGTAGCACCTCCGTGACAACATATTTAACAAAGGGTAAAAAACGCTGTGCAACAGCAGCTGGGAAAGGAGTAAGACAGTGAGAGAGAAATAGCTATGCAGACACCAAAGTCAGTGACAAAGGAGGGGGAGGAGTTTTTCCGAGTGCCAGAGCAGAGATTCCCCTGCAGCGCATGAAGAAGATCATGGTGAAGTAGGTTGTCCCTCTGCAGCCCATGGAGGACCACGCTGGAGCAGATAACCACACTGCAGCCCGTGCAGGACCCTACACCAGAGCAGGTGGATGTGTCCTGAGGGAATCTGCAGCCTGTGGAAAGCCCACACTGGAGCAGGCTCCTGGCAGGAACTGTGGCCTGTAGGACTGCACCAGCATGGAAAGAACCCATGCTGACAAGTTCTGAAAGAACTGCAGCCTGTAGGAAGGAACCATGTTAGAGAAGTTCATGAAGGACTGTTCCAAAGCTGGAGCAGGGGAAGAGTGTGAGGAGGAAGGAGTGGCAGAGAAAAAATATTATGGACTGACAACAATCCCTGTTTACAATCTGCCTGCACTGCTCGGGGGGAGGGGGTAGAAGAGTTGGGAGTGAAGCTGAACCTGGGAAGAAAAGAGAAGTGGGGCAGAAGGTGTTTTTGGATTTGTTCTTATTTCTGCACTTGGGTCACAGCAGTCCTACAGGCTTGGGGCAGAGTGACTGGAAAGCTGCCTGGCAGAAAAGGACCTGCGGGTGCTGGTTGACAGCCAGCTGAATATAAGCCAGCAGCATGCCCAGGTTTGTGAAGAACGTCGGCAGCATGTTGGCTTGTATCAGGAATAGCGTGGTGAGCAGGACTTGGGAAGTGATCATCCCCTTGTACTTGGCAATGGTAAGGCCCCACCTCGAATACTGTGTTTAGTTTTGGGCCCCTCCCTACAAGAAAGACATTGAGGTTCTAGAGTGTGTCCAGAGAAGGGCAATGAAGCTGGTGAGGGGTCTGGGGGACAAGTCTTATAAGAAGCAGCTGGGGGAACTGAGGTTGCTTCACTCTCTACAGCTACCTGAAAGCAGGTTGTAGTGAGGTGGAGGTTGGTCTCTTCTTCCAAGTAACAAGTGATAGGACAACAGGAAATGGCCTCAAGTTACACCAGGGGAGGTTTAGATTGGATATTAGGAAAAATTTCTTCACAGAAAGGGTTGTCAAACATTGGAACAGGCTGCCCAGGGAAGTGGTGGAATCACCATCCCTGGAGGTTTTTAAAAGATGGGTAGATGTGGTGCTTAAGGACATGGTTTAGTAGTGTTTTTGGCTGTGTTAGGTAGATGGTTAGACTTGATGATCTTAAAGGTCCCTTCCAACCTAGATGATTCTATGGTTCTTATTATGATTCTTATTATCCTACTCTGTTTAATTAGTAATAAATTAAAATAATTTCACCAAGCTGAGTCTGTTTTGCCCACGACTAATTTCTGAGTGATCTCCCCATACTTATCTCAATTTATGAACTTTTCATCATATTTTCTTCCCCTGTCCTGTTGATGGAGGGGCTCAGTGGTCACCTGCTGACCAGCCAAGGTCAACCGCCCACAATATGCTATAAAAAAGAGTAACATTTTTTTTCTGAGGATCTAGAGCATACATCTTTGGAGGGTGGTTAAACTTTTCTCACAGCTCTGTAGAAAAGTTAATGTGTTAAAGACAGGTGCATGTTTTCTTGAACTTCCTGTTGAATTGCTTGGAATTCACATCAGAAGGCAGTCGTTATTCAGCACTGCACCCTATTTAGTGTGAAAGATCCTTTCTGTTGTCCTAAACTAATTCTTTTTCTCCTAAATTAGTTGAAATTCTGAAAATAGAGAGTCTATATTTTCTATTTAAAGACTGGGATATATTTTGTGTGGTATGCATTTGCTAGAAAGCTAGGCTAAATTCTTCAGTGACTCATTCATCCCACTAGTTTATGAATGTTCTTCCAAATTGTCCTCTGGAGGTACTTCTCTCTGACCATTTCATAAAGAAAAAAAATTAAACAAGAGTTTTAGATTAGAGGCATAGATTTCAGACAGGAAAATGAAGCAGCTATGACCTTTTTTTACAAAATTATAGAGAAGCGTGAGATCATTAAATAAGAGACAGCTAAGGTTTTCCTTTGTGGTTTTTTTTTTTTTTTGCACTTTGACATTAGGAAAACTGAAAGACAACACAGAAGAATACTTTATTGAAGGTTCTTGAAGCCTGTGAAAGTGAAGTTAGTTCAATCTTTAAAGGAAAATTTGAATACCATATCTGTCCCTTGTGTATGCTGATGATTTTGGCACTTATAAATAAAATGAACAGTGCAGTGCAGAATAATTGCTTATTTCCAAAAACTTCATAAAGATTTTTATTATGTGTAGTTACCCTCTGTGCTTGGATGAGTGCTTTAAAGTCTCCCTCAGTAGGCATTGATACAGTAGACCATAGCAGCACTAAAAAAAACATTACAGTCTATTATGTCAATGAGCTGTGCATGAAGAATTTTCTTAGTAGTATTTATTGGCACAATACACTATGACAACCGTAGAATGTATGATTATGCTTTTGATGGAGGAATCATAACAGTTATATTAAGATCACATGAAAATTAAGTAGCAGTGTCCCATGCACTTCAACCAAAATCATAATAGCTCCAAAGGGTCTCTTATGGTCACCACAGATGAAATGTAGACTAACTGTCACTATAATCAGACCAGGTCCTTTCAGTCTGAGGTCTTCTTTATTTTCTTCTACATTTTTTTTTCCCTGTTGATGTTAAAAATTATGGAAAGAACCTCGTGCAACAAGTTTTCATTTAAAACTCCAAAAGCCATGAGACTCAAGCTATCTTTTCTCTCCATATTCAACTCATTTCATTGCACCTTGAAGTATTATAGGGGTCTAAAAAGACTGTGTGATCTTATTGACCATGTGTGCCATAATCCTCCCTAAATACAAAAGCTGTGTAAAAATAATCCAACAAAAGCCAGGAACTACAGAGTTAAGGCTTCTTATTCCATCGCTAATACAATCCACGTGTCTGGGGATTGCATTTGATGTTCTTTGGTTCTGGACAGATTGACTAGTAAAACACCGAGCTGATTCAAGATGAGACGCTGTTATGCGTTTCCTTTTTCCCCCCTTCATGGGGAGGCGGAGGATTGCGCAGTTGTCACAAAGGTATTGCTAATTAGCAAAGTGTGAACTCACCGTAGGTTGTCAACACAAACTCCTTCAATACAATCTGGTCTTAAAAGAACTGTTGAAGTCTCAGTGTTCAGTCTCTCCATAGATGCCTTATGTGGAGTTCCTAATTTTTTTAGTTTTTACACAGCGTTCCCAAATCTCTAGTCACCTCTGAAACTTTCTGAAATCTATACTGCTGTAGGCAACAGTCAACAAACATAAAATGGTTATATGGTTCCTCTTCATAGCCAGAGCAAAAGCCATTACAGATGTTATTCTCTATAACAATTCTTACAGAAGACTGTTGTAAAGGATGAATTCCATGGGTTTCTGTCAATATAGAATTATTTTCAGTGAGATTGAAGTTAGGAAAATGAATCACTTACCCAACAGCCTGAAGTTCCACAAGTATACAGAAACAGCACATAAAAAAATGTTGTTGTGTTGGAGTAGACACTAGTAATTTTGTCAAATAAATGTTTCTTTTCAGAGAATGGGAAAAAAAAACAGTAAAAATTAATAGGCATTTTCATTCTACTCATGTAAGTCTTCATGTGAAACAGTGATGTAGAGTTATTCTTTTTTTTTTTTTGGTTGTTTTATGTTTTTTGGGGTGTTGGTTTTGTTTGGGGTTCTGGGGTTTTGGGGAACAACATATCCTTTTTTTTTCTCCTTCTTAAAGGAAAGGATATTTCACAGTGAGATCTAGTTTTCCTTTGCCTTCTGCTAAGGCCTTTTACATATCTGCAAAGTGGGTGAAAAATACTTTCATAGTTTTGTTGGTTTTAAACTGTGAGCAGACTGTGCATGATCAATCAAAATCTAAAACAGTGGATAATCAGGATGAAAATTTATTTTAAAAAAGAACAAGTCACTAACTTTTTAAATTATACATTGGAAAACTGGAAAAGGCTATGAAGCAGAGAAATGTGTACAAAATATTTTGCAACATTCACTGTTCCATTTGTGGTATTAAAGTTAATCTGGGAATAAATTTTGTCCCTTAATTGATACAAGCAACATTTACCTTTGATGCAACAAAAGATCTCTGTATGGAAACCATTGCTGAAAGCCTCTGTTTATTAACTAGAAGACAATGCCTTGTTAGTCCAGTAATATGGTTTTCCAATCGGCAGCTGACAGCTCTCTATAACCAGGTTTGTAGAAGTTCAGCTCCATTGTAACAGTGGAGTGCAGAAAAGAAGTAGTGGGGGAACAAAACCTTCTTGTAATACTGTCATATAATCATAGAATAGTTTGGGTTGGAAGGGACCTTTAAGGGTCAATCTGGTCCAACCCCCCTGCAACAAGCAGGGACATCTTCAGTTAGATCAGCTTGCTCAGAGCCCTGTCCAACCTGACCTTAAACGTTTCCAGGGATGGCACAACTACCATGTCTCTGGGCAACCTGTTCCAGTGTTTCACCATGTTCATTGTAAAAAATTTCTTTCTTATACCTAGTTTGAATCTCCCCTCTTTTAGTTTGAAACCACTATTCCTTGTCCTATCACAGAATCATAGAATGGTTTAGGTTGGAAGGGACCTTAAAAATCATCTCGTTCCAACCCCCCTGCCATTGGCAGGGACACCTTCCACTAGACCAGGTTGCTCAAAGCCCCATCCAACCTGGTCTTGAACACTTCCTGGGATGGGACCTCCACATGTTCTCTGAGCAATCTGTTCCAGTGCCTCACCACCCTCAGAGTGAAAAATTTCTTCCTAATACCTATTTGAAATCTACATTCTTCCAGTTTGAAGCCATTACCCCTCACACTATCACTACAGGCCCTTGTAAAAAATCCCTCTCCAGCCTTGTAGGCCTCCTTCAGATACTGGAAGCCTGCTATGAGGTCTCCCCGGAGCCTTCTCTTCTCCAGGCTGAACAACCCCAAGTCTTTCAGCCTGCCTTCAGAGGAGAGGTGCTCCAGCCCTCTGATCATCTTTGTGGGCCTCCTCTGGAACCGCTCCAACAGGTCCATGTCCTTCTTACACTGAGATCTCCAGAGCTGGATGCAATATTGCAGATGGGGTCTCACCAGAGTAGAGTAGAGTGGCAGAACCACCTCCCTCAGCCTGCTGGCCACCCTTCTTTTGATGCAGCCCAGGATACAGTTGGCTTTCCGAGCTGTGAGCGAACATTGCCGGCTCATGTTGAGTTTCTCATCAACCAACACTCTGAAGTCCTTCTCATCAGGGCCACTCTGAATCCGTTATCCTCCCAGCTTGCATTTGTGCATGGCCCCACTAAAAAGTCTGTCCGCTTCTTTCTTATAAGCCCCCTTTAAGTATTGAAAGGATTTTTAAGTATTGAAAGGTCCTTTTGTAAAATACACTTTTCCCAAAGTAGTCCAAAATTAATTGAAGCTAATTCTGTCATTTGATAAAGGAAATAATTTGTTTTTTCATTAACATCTGTTTTGATTACAAAACTTCTAAACCAAAATGAATCCAAACTTTTTTAATTAATTCCTTCTGAGCAAAACCAAGACGTATATAATTTGTAGTGTTAGTCAAAATAGTATCCAGCATTTGAAAAGTTTAAATACAATCCAAAAACTAAAATAAAAAGGAAGTCATTCTTTCAGTGGTGGCCTCCCCTCCATCTTCTTAATTATAGGCCCTAAGCGGGCTTTTCAAAGGCTGACAATAATCCTATATAACCCCTTTTGTAGAACATTAAATAGGATCAAAATATTATATTAAAGAATGAAAAAGATAAAAGTAGCAATTACAGTTTAATCTCCCCAGTTACAGAGCTTCTACTTGCTTATTTCCACATACTGCATTTATTGCCCACCGCACCGCTGTTTCCTACAATGTCACAGTAAAAATAAATACAAAATGTATGCAGTTGGCATATAGACACAGTTTTGAAAGACTTACAGCTTTCGTGTTATTCACAAAAGATGTAGGGGAGAAAATGGTTCTGCGCTGTTTGTGACTCCTTAAAGAGTCCTTGAAGAAAATGTAATGCAAATTTTATTCTATTTTTAAGTCACATACTGTGCTCATAATAAGTGAACAAATTATTGATTTTCAATAGGGAGATTATTTAAAACACCTATTTTATGCATTCTGGTTTAGTATTAACTATAAGTATGGAAAGAATACTTATTTAAAAAAATGTAACTTGTTATGTCACTGGAGTAACTGCTGAGTTTGCAGTACTGTGGTTCTGTCATTTGATATCAGTGCCCTGGTCCTTATACTTAAAACAATTGAAATATTTATGAGATTTCTAAGTAAAATTTTACAGTAATGCAGTTTAAAATTACTATCTTTTCAGGTCATTAAGTAAATGTTGTCTCACATTCAGTTGTTCTGCCTTGTTGAAGACAGTCTTGGATCACTATTTCAAATATTACAGTAATTTTCTTGACTTGGTCTGTTGTGACAGATGCATTCCTATGGAAAATGGAATATTAGCCTTCCATGTTAGCCAAAAGAGGGTTGTTCACGGGTACAGCAGAATTAACTGTCTCAATTATTATGCTTCAGCTATGGGACTCACTGCTGCAAGAACTAAAATCACATTACCTTCAGAAATGCCAACAACTCATTCTGCAAAAGAATAAGGAAAGAAAAACAAAAAGCTTAGTCATCAAGTTGAAAAAGACAATGACAAACAGTTCTGTAGTCTCTAGGCCGGGTAAGGTGCTTAAAATATTACAAATAAATACAATATCATTTGGATATAACTTCACTGACATGAGTTTGTACTATGAATGTGGATTCAGAAACATTAATACCTCTGAAAATAGAAAAGACACAAGCTTCAGTATATACTCAGATCTCCTTACCTCTGTCTCCTGGAGTAGTAAGTTAACTGTAAATAGCCTAACTGTATTCATGAATTAAAAGGTAGAGGGATGCACTGGAGTGTTTTGGAAGAGCTGTGACAAAGTCCCAGAGCATGGAAAAGATCTTTTGCCTCTCTTCCGTATTTCCATTTGAAATCTGCATCCTTGGAATGATACGTAGTTCAGTAATGGAAGAATAGGGAAGGAAATTGTAGATCTTGCGATGGACAAGAGTAACAATTTTGAGAGATACAAATGTGGCTGTAGGTTTAGTGATGGGTGAGAGCATTGTTCATGTGAAACAGAATGAACTGATTGTAAAACCAGGTCTGATCTTGCAAGCATTATCAGATACACCTTTTCATTAACTTTGTTAGCCAAACATGTGTTTTGCACAAGCACTAGTAACCCTTGTTCAGTACAAGAGCAGAGTGTACATGCGTTTGTTTGGGGCATGTTGGGATACAGTGTGAAGAAAGAAGAGCTAAAGCTATGATGCTTTTTTCCCCATTTTAGCATTATTTTTCAAAATAATTTTGGAATGTTCTGAGAGGTGACAAGATACTACAGGGAAGTTTAACTCTTAACTTCGAAAAAAATATATCCAGTTAGTCATCCTGACGTATGCCACTTAAGAATATATTAGGTATACTCTCTGGCCTCTAAGTGTTTCTCTAGAAGGTCATAAGTCTCCAATATATCCTTTCAGATGGTACTTGTTGTGCATTCTGGGCTACTAAATCAAGAGTTTGAAGGTGTCATTCATTTCAAGGTTAAGACACTTTCTCTTGCTCAATACAATTAATGAATTCAAGAAAATGAGTCATCTAAACAGTCACAAGAGTGAGATTCAGAAACTTGTCTACTCCTAACTAAGTATGGAAGAATGTGTCTTTCTAAGGTCATATGTGATCTCCACTAGCCCATTCAGGATATCTCAGATAACCCTAGTGCATCTCAGAAGAACTAAGTGTCTATGTTTGGACAAGCAAGTCCCACTCTAGGTCTTCATCTACCACAATGATGGCTTAGATAGCTAGTTCAAACATCTACATCTACACTTAAGTGTAGCTGTCTTAATCAAAACTGAATTGCACACACAAAGTTTCTACAGAAAATGCTCTAGTTCATGTGGGTTGAGGAAGGAGAGGGAAGCGTGAGGAGATTAGGTTTCTGTTAGCACTAGACCAAGCAGGGCATGTATTTATCTCAGGGCTTGCGTTCTGGTAGAAAAAAAATAAAAATCAGAGGAACAAAATGTTTCTTAACTCTCCCCTGAACATGAGAAACCCTCCAGTTCTCAAGTTTTGTGAACTCAGGTACGTATAACCATTGTTTTCTTTTTCTCACACTCTGTACCTCAAAAAAAATTTAAAATATTAGTTTCTGTTTGTCAAATGAAATAAATGTATTATACTTAGTATTATTTCAAGAATGATGCAAAGAAAAAGCAGCTTGGACTTATACCTTAAAAAGAATTAGAATTCTTTAAATTAAGCCAGATGTGGATCACTGTATGGACGCAAACCCTGTGAAGAATGCTAAATCAAGACAATCCAAGCAAGCAATGAAGTCTGACTGGAAGCATCCCAGTACTGAAGACAGAACATAGGAAAACTGTTTCATCCATGTCTGTCTCTCCATAGTCAAGCTAGGGGAACCTGTCGTGTGGACTGAAATGGTAACCTCCCTCATCTTACAAGTCTTGCTTTCTGAGACACAAGTATTCCAATTTACATAAGGTGGACTGAGTGCCTCAGAAAACATGCATTATACCCTGAAGACATACGAAACAAGGCGGATGCAACAAATTCCCTGGATATCAGATTGCATGGAAAAGCAGGAGGAGTGACCTCTTTCTCAAGACATACAGGGTCTGAAATACTAAAACACAGGGGATGACGATGCTTACAGATGCCTTCTCCTTCAGCATTTCATCTGTCTTGCCCATGTACAATAGTCACAAACCAAGTGCTGCGTCTGCAAAATTAACTCAAGATAGAACTGTTTTGGACTGCAAGATCAGAAGCGTTTCTTAGAAATTTTACAACAGGAAAGTGTAATGGTGCATGAGTGCCACAATCACCAGTACATAGAAGACACAGATGTTGTATGAGTGAGGACTGATCACTATTGTGTTATTTCCTGCAATGCAATAAAAAGACATATTAATGTGCATCTAAATGTTACAGGGAACAGTCTATTATAGAGCATTCCATCTCTATTTCTAGCTAATAAAAAAGAAATGCTAGCAAAGGCAATCTTCTATTCTACTCACTCTGGAACAAGTGTGGTCTGTTTTATTTTCAGTGACACTCTCTTCCAAACAAGAATTTATCTGGATGAAAGCATTTTGAAACTATGTCATATGTCTCCCAAATTAGATTTCCACTCAATAAGATGTTGAAGTATAACATCACACAATAGAGTTCCTCACTCTCCAGTTTTCCTTTTCTCCTGTTTCTATGAAAGGACAGATTCAAATTAACACAGGTGAAGGTCAGGAGTCACCTATTCATGTAGTAGTATTTGTCAGGAGAAAAACCTTTCATATAATTCAGTCTATGTGTGTGCAAGATAATCTGTGTAGTTTGTGACCATTGAGGTTGCACTTACATTGAGAGATGATTTTTTTTATTTTTTTTTTAGTACAGATGCCGATAATGTTTTCTATTAATTGTTAGGAGATATGGTAAGGAATTGACAACTGAGACTCTCCAAAGGTTTGTTTTAAACCTCTGTGTGGTCAGCACAAAAACATTGGTAGAATATTTCAGCTTTATGTCTTACAACTTTGTTGTTCAAAGGTCACATAACCGCAAAAGTTAAGGCCACATCTAATCTTACCTGTTGGAATATGCCATTGTGTGATCTGCCTGGTGTCTTTATTGCTGTCATAAATCCAAATTGTCCACCCTCAGACTTGCAGTTGACTAAACCTGCAGGTACATTTTTTTTTTTTTCCCCCCAACAAATGGCACCAAGTGTGGCTGCATTTAGAAAAATTAGTGTTTGAAGGAGAGAAGAAGCCAGACACTCAGGGCTTTTGTTAGTTGTCACTCATTGTTTTAACTTACTCTCTTTGAATATGGTATCATCTTTATTAATAGGAAGTAATGGATTATTAAAATATATCAAAATAAGAGGAGGATGCAAGTTTTGGGTAGAATAGGAATAACAGCTTCATTCGTTTTGTTCCCACTGAAAATTTCCAATTGGTTCCTGGGCCAAGGGCTTTTTCTAATTATTATTAATAAAATAGAAGGAAGAAGGGAAATTTGCATCTACATTTTTAAGCAGATTTTATTGTCAGTAGGCAAACAAAAAACAAAACCAAAATCGAATATAACTTTTGCATCCCATTACAACAGAGGTTAGTTCCCAATCTGTAATGAAGAAGGCATAATGGAATTTTTCTGAATGTAATAGAATTTTTCCCAATGACTGAATTATCATTTGTATTTTATGTTTTAAGAAATATTTTTTCTTCTTTGTTGAGTGTTCAATGTCATCTTTCCTTTTGTCAGAAAGTATATTAAATAGCTCAAAGGAGCTTTGTGCAGAAGTGTTTGCTCTTTTATTCTGTCCCAGAATGCTGGGAATACAGATAGCCTCCTTTCTTTGCAACAGCAAGTGTAATAGCTTTGACGAGAACATAAGAAGGTTAGTTGTGAGCAAAGAAAAAATGCAAATAATATGGGCCTGGTTAGGGAATAACTAGCACAAGTGTGAGCCATTATTACCATGTCAAGCTTTGCTGAAGTAATATCAAATTCCAAAATAATTATTTTGGTATTGATTTGGAAAAGGCTGAAAAATAAAATAAAATTGGGTTACTTGCTACTACTTTGTTGATAATATGATATACAAAACAGCTCTTTCCTGCATATCCATTGGAGATGAGTTCAAACTGTAATTTTAGTAGAAATTACAAAAGGAGTGCTTTTCCTAATTGGGCAAGGCACTAATATCTTATAATGCACAACAGCAAAATCTTTATGAAACCATTGTTGTTTCTGTTTGTTCTCATTTGAAATGACATGACAAGAGTTAAGCACCAAAAATCTATGGGACTCAGACACAGAAGCTGCCAGATGCACAAACTGCAGGACTTAAGGGACCTCAGTTCAGACTATGCCTAATTTAAAAACCTCTTATCTGCTACCACCTAATTTTGGAGGTGCCTAAATTGTCTAGATAATTTTTTGTCAGTAAGAACTTCTATTGCCAGGCTTCTAATGTAATGAAAAACATTGAGTGCTCAGACCACAGTTGGACTGACACGGTCCAGAGGAGCTTGCTAGGCTGATTGAATGGATATGGACTGAAAACAGCACTAGTTCCACATCCAGTGACCCAGTCTTTAAAGGTGCTTAGAACATTCCTCTGCATCATTTAAGTTTATGATTTCAACACAGCTTACTTCAAACTCTCAGTCAATGAAGGTATCAAGCTTTTAAGTCAATTTTATCTCTTTTTAGCCAAATAGATTTAATCATGGGACACTCATATCACAAATAAATGCTCAACATCCCCCCTTCTTGAGAGCTTTCGTGTGAAGCTTAGTAAGGCAGGCAGTCTTTTCTTTCACTGTATCAATCACAGCAGTCTCTGCTGGAATCAAAATAATTAACGTGAAACTTGCCTCAGAACTGCAGTATGAACTTCAGATCAGAATGACTCAGTAATGTCAGGATGCGGCTAGTTGGTTCCCCACTGCTTTAGCACACACTTAAGCCTGCAGTTGTGTGTTATTACTAGAAAGCTAAACAATATGACATTTTAACTTGCCTACAGTTGTAGGTGAACAGGAATTTTGTGGAAAGAAATTTTAAGTATTCAAGTGACAGTGAAATGCCTTAGCCGTAACTGGGACCTAAAGGGCTCCTTTCCATACTTTGGGCCTTTGCCCAGCCAGGCAAGTTTACAGCTTCCTCCTGGAGAATGTATCTGAACCATTATTAAATTTTAGTGGCAAATTTCCTCTGACTTCAGTGAGCAATAGAAGAGGGCTAAGAAAAGTAATTAAGAACCTTCCGATTATTTAGGCATCTGAATGTCATTCATTTCAGCAGGACTCGTGTCAGGCGTGCTGAAGGATCTGCAGTGTGGCAGAACCACCTCTGAACAATGACAATGATGTTTGAAACCTTCACCCAGGGGATCTGAGTACCAGAGCAACATAAATGCGGCTACACTCCTTATCTTTTCCTAAGCTGTTCAGAAGTCAAGCTGGAAGGTCTAAAGAAATCAAATTTCACACAGCATTTCCATTTCAAACGTTCAGTTCTGTCCAGAAAAAAAAAACAAGATCTGTTTACGTTTCCTTTTTTATTATCTTTCGGTGGAAATGTTACATGACAGCTGACCTGGAACCTATCACAATGAATAAGTGCAATGTCCAAGACTTTTTTTTTTACCTGAACCTAACTCACAGTTCAGCTGTCAGTCCCTCTAGCCAGTTGCAGGGCTTTATGGACCTGCAAAATTTGCATAGGCAGCAGTTTCACTAAGGAGGAAAGCAAAAAAGAACCAAAAAACCAAACAGTGTTTTGTCTAAAGTAGGAGCACAGATCACCTTACAACAGAACCAAAACCTACATTGTTGGTAACATTGTCAGCACAGAAACAAATAATCATTTTGGGAGATATGACTTAATTTTCCTTTCCTAACCAGCTCCAAAGGACTAAGCAGGGAGAATAGCTTAGGTCCCTTCTCACTCCTTATCTCTTGTGACAGAAAGCTTTATGAGCATCTATGTTGTGCCTACTGTACTCCAGACTTTGTCAGTATCAGTGAGACGGTAGAGGTGGAAGGTACACAGTAGAGCGTTGACAGCTGTGCTTGGCTGTGTAATTTTCCCCAATGTGTAATATCTGAGGTGTCTCATTGATAAAACTTTCTTTTCATGGGACTACTCTATCTCCTGAGTTATACTGACTGCCCTTCAAAATCATGGCCTGAAGGTAAATTAACAGTGCCTACTGGGCCTACTCTAAATAAAACTACCAGAAAGATGTTTCATGAAAGCATGCTATATGGTATCACGCTGCCAAAAATGAGCTATCCTGCTCAAGATACAAGCTCAGTCAAGCCGGGCTACATTTCAAGACTATAGAATTATGATATTGCCCTCCTTTATAGTAAATCCTACTTATTGCAATCATCGCTTAGTGAGGTGTTCCACATTCTGTGATCCAAATGCTCAGAACCAGTTCTGTCATATATTAAACTGTAATCTAAATTATAACCGCTTCAGGGATCACTTCAGACTCTGATTACAGGTTGCACTACCAAAAATCAGTGATACAGGTGTTAAATTATCATGATAATGGTCTCATGGTGTAAAGAAACAGCCCAGAATAGATTTCAGTTACCACTATAGTTTCATAACACTCTGGAAGATCCTTTAGCGTGGAAGTGAGTGAATTCTTCCTGTTTTCAGAAGCATAGACAGCTGGTCACCTTGTCTCTCTTTGCATTATTATACAGCATTCTAACTCTAGTTGAGAATGCAAATAATTATCACAGTAATGATATGTATTAAAGCAATGCAGATCTGCTTTGGAACTCAGGTAATATGAATTACATTTAAAAATAAAGACTTATGAATAAGCCAACAGAAAAAAAAAAACGTATGTAAGCCATCTAACCAAAGTTTAGATAGCTGCATTGTATATCTGTTTCTGAACTAGTCATACTCGAGTCTTATATATATAAAATGGGAAAAAAGAGAATTTACTGAATGCTAGTCTCGTGACTTATTTGAGACAATTATTTCACTGTTGAGATGAATTGCATCCAACAGTTTCAATTTCCTTCTAGTGACTACAACTGAAGTTGAAGGTGACTGCTTCAGATGCAGATGTATTCATCAGGCCAGATGAATCTCATCCACACTGCCAACCTATCAGTACTTTTAAGTGGCAGTCCCCACTGCAGGGTCAATCCAGTCCACTTGTGGGGAAAGGAGCACTGTTGCGAGACCACTAAAACACCACAAAATTGGAAGTATTTACTCTGTACTGGATGGTTTTAGTGGGAAGGGAAAGAGAGAGATCAAGTCCTTTAGTCTGATAAATCCATGTTAAGAGTTAGCTGGCTCCACAGCGTTACAGCTGAACTGCTCTCAACACCTGAACGAGCACCATTGCCTGTACAGAGCACTGTCATCACCAGTGTGAATGTGCCCTAACACAGCTGTGCTTTATCTGCACTGATAAGTTAAATGTCTCTGAGTTTGTTCTCCAGCACTGAGGCGACTGGCATGGGACTGGCATGGGACAACTCCAGTTTTTACACTATTATCCATATAACTACAATGTTGCTTTCTAAACAGACTGACCACATCCAAACAACCTGCAGCCTTTGTCCCACTCTGATTCCCCAGCCTGGTGAAAATACAGGGGACAGTGTCAACTGTCCAAAATCATTCCCGAGGCTTTCCATCAATTCCATAGCAGAGACAGTGTCTGGGCCTTGAGAGCACTCATGAGTCTTACTGTCCATGTCCAGACCCCCTCAGGGTTTCCCCCCCACCCCACCCATGGCCCAGGACACCCATTTCAGCCCCAGCTTCGCCAGCAGAGTAGGAATCTTCTTACAGTTCCCACTAGACCTGCTGCAGAACAAGAACCTGAAAACAGATTTTCTGCACCAAAATCTCTTTATGAGAATGGAGGTGAACACAGCTCAACTGAGGGTTGGACTGTAGCTGCATAGAGGTTATAGGGATGTCAGGTGTTTCTGTGGGTTGGATTTTGGCTTGTGAAAGAACAATTAAGGCCCTAAATTCCTTCATTAAATTAGTACTTTAACATGAATATTTGCAGCTATCAATTGGTGAAGCAATAATGGAAAGTAATCCAGTTTCCTATTTCCTTTCAATAATTCTTTCAAGAATTTTTAAATATATTCACAGCAAAAGGAGGATAAGACGTAACATTGGTCCATTACTTGATAGGGTCAGTCACCTCACAAATAGGGAAATAGACAAAGCAGAGATGCATAATACCTTCTTAGCATTTGTCTTTAACACCAGTGATGGGCCCTGGGACACACGGACTCCTGTGACTGAAGGGATGATAAACTCCCAGCAGACCTTGAACTTGTTTGAGACTTGCTGCTCCAGCTGGATGCACATAAGTCTTCGGGGCCCGATGGGATTCATCCCAGAGCACTGAAAAGGCTGGCTGATGTTATTGCAGGACTTCTCTTCATTATTTGCAATGTCTTGGGAGTCTGGAGAGGTCCCGGTCAACTGGAAGCTGTCAAATGTTGTCCCAGTTTCCAAGAAGGGTAAGAAGGAAGAGCCTGGCAACTAGAGACCTGTCAGTCTCACTTCAGTGCCTGGTAAAATCATGGAGAAAGTTATTCTGGGAGATACTGAAAAACACTTGGGACCCAATGCAGTCATTGGCCATAGCCAGCATGGATTCACAAAGGGAAAGTCCCGTTTAACCAACTTAAATTCCTTTTATAGCAAGATGACCCACCTAGTTAACCAAGGGAAGCCAGGAGATGTGGTGGTTTTGGATTTTAACAAAGCTTTTTATACTGTCTCTCACAGTATCCTTCTGGATAAAATGTGCAGCATACAGCTAGACAAGTCCATAATACGTTGGGTGAGCAATTGGCTGATTGGTCTGGCTCAAAGAGTTATAATAAATGGGGTTACATCAGGCTGGTGGCCAGTCATCAGTGGGGTTCCCCAGGGCTCAATTTTGGGCCAGTGCTTTTTAATGATATATTATAAATGATCTGGATGCAGGAATCAAATGTACATGAAGTTTTTTCATTATGCTAAATTAGGAGGAGCTGTGGAGGCCTTACAGAGAGATCTAGATAGGCTAGAGAGCTGGGCAATCACCAACTGTATAAAATTTAACAAGAGAAAGTGCTGGATTCTGCAACTGGGACAGAGTAATCCTGTACAATCCACTACAAACTGGGGGACAAGAGGCTGGAGAGCAACCCCACAGAAAGGGATCTGGGAGTTTGGGTTGATGGCAAGTTAAATATCAGTCAAAAGTGCGCCCTGGCCACCAAAAGGGACAACTGTGTCCTGGGGTGCATCAAGCACAGCATAGCTAGCTGCTCAAAGGAGGTGATTGTCCCACTCTACACTGCACTGGTGCAGCCCCACCTCGAGTACTGTGTGCAGTTTTGGGTGCCTCTGTATAAGGAGGATATCAAACTATTAGCATGTGCAGAGGAGGGTGGCCAAGATGGTGAAAGGTCTCAAGGACAAGACTTATGAGGAACAGCTGAGGTCTCTTGGTTTGTTCACACTGGAGAAGAGAAGGCTGAAGGGTGATCTCACCTCAGCCTACAGCTTTCTCTAGGGTTGCAGCAGATGGGGAGGTGCTGATCTCCTCTCTCTGGTGACCAGAGACAGGACACAAGGAAATGAAATGAAGCTGCACATGAGGAAGTTCAGACTGTACATTAGGAAAAGGTTTTTCATTGAGAGCGTGGTCAGTCACTGGAACAGGCTCCCCAGGGAAGTGGTCATAGCACCAACCCTGTCGGAGTTCAAGGAACATCATAGCCATATGATTTAGTTTTAGGTAGTCCTGTGAGGAACAGGAAGTTGCACTCAATGATCCTTATGGATCCCTTTTAACTCGAGTTATTCTATGATTCTATCATTCCATGAATTAGAAACCAGTATGGAAACTACACTGACGTACCAAGACTCAGGTGCTAATAAGCCCCAAATGTAAAAATGTTTTTTATGCTAACCATGAATTATTATAAGCAATTTTCTCCTAGCTTTTTTTTGCCAGTATGAATTTCCAGCAATATAATACCCTTTTGTGAAGGGCTATTATATGTAATATTAATACATTTGCATACTTGCCGTGAAGGTGTTCCCCTTGCTTATTTTTGGCCTTGAAGTTTTAAGTCCCTGCATTATCCATTAACAAGGTGGTGTAAGAATATCAATCTAATCTTCAGAAGATGGACACAAAATTGAGTATGTTGCTGTCTATGGAAGTGTTTATCCCATTTAAGCTTATTCTCACTGAGGTCATTTCAGTCTATTGAAATAGCTTATAATACGCAAAGCAAGACAGACTCAACAAGGGAAAGAAAGAAGATTAAGAAGAAAGAGAAGAAAAGGATTATTTAAAGAGGATGTTCTGTGACGAGGAAGAAGCTTTGAGCCTTGTAAACTGTGAAGTTTGACTTACAACAGCACGTGATACTCATGTATCACAGGTGTGCATGTCCAGATATTGGTAGCATTGACCTAGTGACCATCAATATTTTCTGACTTCATAGGACACTCTGTAGTAGAATTTATAATTCAATTCTTTTCATAAAAGTAACTAAAACAATTGAAACTTTAATTAAAGAATATCCAAGTACATCTTTTTTCTAATAGGCAGCACCTGCAACACATGAAAATGATTTGTTAGAATTGCTAGATTTTTCTAATGTTACAGAGGCAACTGACTGCACCCATATGCCCATTTACTGTGTCTCCTGATGAACAAATACATAGCATTTGCAAGATGATTCATTCATGAAAAAGGAGGGAAAATGAGTCATCCCTTGAAAAAGAAAACTGTTTATAATGTTCAATAGTGCATTATAAACATTAGTTAATGATCTCAGAAAAGATCTACACCAGCACTGGACAAGATAATTAAGATTACAGATCTAATGGCTTTGGCCTTCAGAATATTTAACAGAAAACCATTTTGTAAAAATTACCTCAATGACATATGTAGATGATACTTTATCTTGAGCTGAATATCATAAATTGCATTCTTCCATTTCTATGAGTATATGGCTGTGCCACAGAATGCTAAATTATTACAGCCAGTTTCTCACACCTGCAGAAATAAAATACAGTATTCACCATTCTTATTCTATTATGAAGAAAACTTCTGGGTTTATTCCAGGTTTCTAGATCTAAATCTATGTAGTGACATAAAATATAGCTCTTCGAAACAACAGTTACAGTATATTTCTTCAGACTGCATCCAACATAAGGAGCTGGCTACTGTTAAGAATAATTCCCATTTGTAAGACTTTGAAAACAGTGAGACTCCCATGACAAAGACGACAAATGGGAACAATAGAGCGTTGCAACTTGCACATCTACCATCCAATGCACCTAAGGGCCATTAAAACTCATAATTAAAGCTTCCAAAAAGTTCCCATGAAGTAAATAGATTTAGAATTCCTGTTTTACAAATGAGCAAACTGAGGCACAAAAATAACAATTAATTTGCTCAATGCCACAGACAAATCAGTGCAGCAAATCAATAAGGACCTATAGTTTGAGTTCATGAGTTTGAGTCCTATTTCAATACTTTGAGCAATAAATCTCACGTTTCCTTTCATTAAATTACACTTTGTATTATTATTGTTGTTGTTGTTGTTGTTGCTGTTGTTAGAGGGAAAATAATGTTCTCTCAATTATAAATGAAAAATTCTCCAGAGAACCAATAATGATAAAACTGAAGTTTGGACACAGGACTGAAAACCCTGAAGCTATTTCCAAAGAGAAATTCCAGCATACTGCTTTTTCCATCCTATAATAAATTACCAGCATGACACACTGTGATAAGAGCCAGAGTTTATAACCTAATTTCCATTTTTCAAAATATTTTTGTAGGTCATCCAACAAATGGTTGAAAGCTAAGTTAACAATTCCTGTAGGTCAGTACAGTTAAGCAAGGAGAGAAAAAGATAGAAGTGGAACAAGGAGACCATTCATAGTCACTGATTTCTCACCTCCAGAGAAAGATGTTGGTGGGCAGAAGCACTGCTCAGAGAATTTTCTGTGAAGCCTGGCTGACTTTGTTTGCAGTGAGTGGGAAACATTAGAAACTGATCCTCTAGATCAACAACCGTGACTCAGAAGCCGCAATAACCCTGTGGTCTGCTGCTTTCTAGGATCAGTTAGCTCACTCTTCCAAGGACAGACATTGGACTTTGGATGAAATGTCAGATAAAGTCCTGCTTTAAAACTCTGTAGAAAGAGCAGCACATGCTAAAGACAGACATAATGCAAGCAGGCACTGTACAAGCTCCCAGCACAAGCCTGCCAATATACCTTATTCCTGATTTGCAAAAGTCTTTGTATTCCAGCTTTTCTCCTCAATGTAGGTTGCCAGAAATCCTCTATTACACCAAAGAAAAATAAAATGTAAAGTACAAAATTTGTATCTGGTTTCTTTCTAGTGACCTTCAGATGCTGCCTCAAAGTCTTAGTACTGATGTTAATCAATCCTCACATGGAATCACATCAAAGTCTATTGTTTATAATAAATGTTCTAAATCAGGTTGTATTTGAAAGACAGATAATGATGCAACTTTTCTTTGGAAGGCCTTCTGCTATCTCTGAGTGCAACAGCACATAGCAAAGAGAACGTTCCTCACTTAATATATTAAAATAAATATTTGGTTATGCAATGTATTTAAGATTAAGAGAATACTAATCATCTAAAGTGTTTGAACAAGAACTTTTAACTTTACAAGAGAATGTTGTGGCTTTCTTCTTTTCCTGGTGAAAAACGTGGTGAGGTTATTGGGCCACTTCTGGCATGACCTGTCATACAAATTCCAGCTAAATTTAATGGGTTTACACCAGTCAGTGTGACTTTTTTGTCTAATGAATTAGTCAGAATTCTATCTGCTTTTGTAAAACAAAGATGCATCTTACACACTTTTTTGCTGATTCATACTTGCTGAGTGCTCTTCTTTGAACCTTCTTTTGACGAGTATCTGTGTGCACTTACTAATTGTTTCTTGTTAGTATACTTCAGTTGAGAAGGCAATTAGATACTTTTTGTAATTGACCCATTGTCCTCTGACATTCATCTAGGTTTATTTACCCTATCTTTCCTGTTCTTTTCCTAATAAATATTTTTGGAACAGCCTCTGTTTACCTAAATGCTTATTGCCTTTATTCTACCCCATTTCTTTTATTAATGTGTCCCCTCCATCCATTTAGGGTGCTTTATAAAGGTGTTTTTTTATAATAGATCTTTGTTGGTTATTATATTTTTATTTTTTTTAATATTTGCTTTATGAGGAAGTACCAGGGGTAAGGTCATGCTTCATGAAAACTACTGGTACTGCTAATGATTATTAACATTATCATCACTATTTTATATATATAACTTATTAAAAAGGCACTGATACTTTCTGCCATGTACAGGAAGATTATATCTATAAATAAGTTTAACAAAAGTTCTGGCTTATGTGTTTCTGTGTTTGGTATTGCTCAACTGGTTTACTTGGGTTTCCTGTATGTGAAAATATTAATATTGCATGATATCTGGCTCACCACCTCCAAGAAAAATATGTTACACATCAAATAGTCTGCAACAATAATATAGTAGTTTACAATCCGTGTCAACAACTAGTGCCTAAATCCAGCACTAGTGTATTCCTAGGGACCTGAATGTCAGAGCTAGAGCACAGACAGTCTTTTCTGCAAAACAAATGCTTTTAAGCATATCTTGCATTCTTTTTTTACATAATTAAGAGAAACAAAGCAACAAGAAATCCTGAACATTCTGTAATGTTAATTAAAAGTAATAGACACAAGATAACAAATCAGCAATTCAAGGCCATTGTTGTGGTTTTGTCTAGTTGGTGTTGTCCCTCTAATTAATACCATGTCATGTTTTCATGCTTCATGTACCCAACCGCTATGCCAAGTAGTCTTTGTCCATTCAACCACTTCCCCCAGGGGTTAACGATTTTAGATTCAGTATGTTTTGAATGATAGCATTCATATCCTGAATTCAAAGGGCATTTTATTCTTGCTTTGAGAATTATACAAGCTTTTTTTTTTTTTTTAACACAAGGCAAAACAATACCTGTGCTTTTACTGAAACTATATTTGGGAAACCTCTTCTTGCTTTATCATTGGGATGATTTTATTTGGGCAAGTGCTGTGGTCAGAAACACAAATATTTGCATCCATACATGGAAAACTATTCTAAGAACAACGTTTCATCAGCTAGTAAAGTATTACCTGTCTTAGACATAAAAGATTCTAGTTTCACGTAAAATAGTGGAATCTTTGTCTATCCTTAAAGTTGCATGAGAAGGTAAGTGTTCAAGGACATAAACACTCAATATGATAAAAATGCAACAGTTTATAGATATCTCAGAAGCATCACAAGATGGACGAAATAGGAATTTGAGCAGAGAGGTTGCAGAGGGCAACATGGAACTAAGATCATATCATTATACTAACAAATTTAACATAATTTCAACACGAAAGCTTATGAATATAATTCCCAGCAGAAAAGAAAATTCTGACCCTCATATTATACTTGCATGAAAGGAAAAATATGTTCAGTATAATGTTTTAAGTGGGTCAATACTAGCCGTTCTCAATTGAGAAACCTCTGTTTAACGATGATTTTAACAGCATATACTATTTTAGTCAAGCTTCTAAGACTGAATTTAACATGTGAATAGCACTTTAAGCACATTTGTGTATCTACTTACTACAGTATTAAGCACAAAGACATTTTCAGGCTGTTACAGACTAACAAAAAACATTTTCACTTGTGTCAGTGCAACACATATGCAAGCACTCATACATACTCATTACACTGCTTTCTGCAGCATTTCCAAGTCTTAATGTTTTTTAGAAATACCTCAGTGTTTTTATTTCTGGAAGATTTCATGGTATGATGAGGCCAATTCATGATCCGTGGGAGCTGTTAACACCAGGTTGATACAGTTCCAGTCTACATTCGTAAAGCTGTACAGCCCTCGCTAATTTATGAATCCTGGGAATAAGTGCTGTCCTTCCCAGCTCGAGCTGGATAAAAGATGGACTTTCACGGGGCAGGAAATCCCTTTAGACATGTTCATTAGCCCTGCAAATGGGTAATACATCGTCAGCCTCTTATAACATCAGTGCTGTAGTTCTATCCCCCAAAAAGTTTTATATTGTGTTGTTGATTCAATAGTGGAAAGGGAGTGCATGATATAGCGAGCAATATCAAACTGAGTAACAACACAGTTTGTCTTGTTGTGCTTTAGAAAGCTCAAGATAAGAGAAAAAGGCACCTGGAGGAAGGGGACAGGTAGACGTACAAGAGGAAGAAAGACAGCTGAGGGGAAAGAAACAGTAGAACAAGGACACCCAGAGGGAGAATCTGGTCCACACAATTCTAGGCATCACACCGATGTGAAATATCAAAGTAGACTTCCCTTTATACACTACTGAAGCAAGTCTCCCAGTATTCGTGGCTTTTAAGGTGGCACTGTCAGGTTGGAAAGAATGTTAGGATGTATATGTCAATTTATGGTCTACTCCGTTAGTGCATGTGAATGTGTGTATGTATAAAAATATATATCTCCCTCTCTTTATCTGTCTAAATATGTACATATATATATCTGTGCATGCATAACCAGTTTTCTCACAGCTTCTGCAGAGAACATTTCCCAATATGAGAGACATCTAGGAGATTAGAAAGGCACCTATTACTCTTCATGGACTGTGGTGAGGCTAGATGACTAGTTTAACTAAATACCTAAGCATTTAATAGTTCAAATTAGCTGTGAGCACATAAACTGAGCTCAGACTCCTAACTAGGCAAAGTTGTACATATTTGTACATTTGTTTAAGCAGTTGTGAAAGAAAAGTTCTGAATTTCTGCTCAATAGCTAGGAATAATTATTATGGATTAATGAATTTGCACTAATGTATATAAAAAACCAAAACAAACCAAAACAAAAACAGAACCAAAAAAACAGAATTCAGAAGCAGAAGTTAGTTTTCCTGTTCTTATACAGTTCAGAAATAGAATTTTTGTTGCACTAAAATAGCTTTTATTGTATTAAAAAAGTAAAAGATCAGTTATAGTGGGTTTTAGAATTAGCTACTGGAAATGAGATTAATATCTGGTATAGTTATTTTTTCCACTTACATGTCTTTGTAATAAAGCTTCTTTTTTTATATATATTTCTGAATATAGTACAGAAGTCTAAGTGCATCTCTTCCACAATATCCATAAAGAAACGAACCTACAAAGAAGTCATTGTATCATAGGAAAAAGTACAAGCTATAGTTAAAACTGTACTGTGATAATATTGCTACCAGTTCTTCTGTACAGCACATCTGATTTTGTGATGATGGCTGTATTAGAAATCAACTATCAACTGCTACAGATTTTCTAATGTGGGCATGTATATATTATAGTTAAAAAGAAAAACTAAAAAATGGAAACTGAACAGAAAGAACAAGGTAAAACTTCCTGCTTGAACTGACCATTGCTACTATCATCTTTAAAAAAAAAAAATGTCATGTCTGATAGAAAGGATTCTGCCTCCTGTTCTTTTTATTAACTCGCTTTTAGACATCTTTATATGGGAGCTCTATAGAGAGCTGTGCTGTTTTCTGAGCACTGAGAGGGATGAAAGGAAGTGATAGGTTTTTACTGGCTTGACACGGACAACCTCAAAAAACACAGAAGAAAAAAAAAGCAAAGAACAAATAATACACATGCTGCACGTAAAAAGCCCTCCTGAAGGCATTAGAAAGACTAAAAATTCACAGAGATTTTAACTTAATGCCTACGAGACAGTGACATCCAACTGTTGACAGCATAATGTAATAGGGAGGACAGTGTATTTCTGTCTGATTCACACATCTGCATTAGAAGTAAAGCTTTGTAATGCTTTTGTATCAAAATCTAGCATAAGACAACACAACTTGCCTATAGCATGCAACTGAATGTGATGCAGATAATTCCAAACCAGCTTCCAGAGTGTCCAAAAGTCCACATAGCGCAGAGCTGAAGCAGACAGCAATGCCAAATTGGGTCCCCAAAGCAGAGTAGTGCTGTACCTGCAGTATCTAGCCTGGCCTCTTCCAGCTCAGCAAGAACACCAGAAATGTGCTAGATCTGGAGCTGAAAACTTTAATTTTTATCATTAAAAAAAAGAAATATTTTATCTGAAAAATGAAAATGCTTGGCACATTGAAGGACTTCATTCAAAGGTGTTTTAACACTGAACCAGTCTTGAGCCACTAAAGTAATTCAGATATCACAAAGATGCAGTTTTTCCATTTTGGCTTGGCTCTTCTGTGCCGTTATAGTCCCATGGTCACTATGGTATAATGCTACGATAGTGAAAGGCAAAACTGAAGATGCATTAAAAATAGGAGTGAATGACAGCTTGAGACACCTGTATTTCAACTGTCAGTAGCTGATAAGAAAGGTGTATGCCACACCCTCACAGAAACAGTGTTTTTTCTTTAGATTTTAGTGTAATGCTTTTTTTGATAGTTTATTTTTTTAATAGTTCACCATAAAAACATAAGCTAAAATAAGTGTGTTATGCAAAGCCATAGAGAGATCAAAACAAAATGGAAGATGTTTATATAACAACTGCAGCAAAATTGAGAATGCATGTTGAGTCAAATGTACCAAAGCAGGAAACAGTTCTTTTATGTGTGCAGAGAGGCTTGAAAAATTTTTTAGTTAAATGTTCAAGCACTTACAAAACAATAAATGATTCTAGATTTTAGAAATGTCTGAAGCTATTATTCTCAGTTCTGCCCCTCAAATTACCCCAAATCTTCTCTGTTCCATATATATTCGCATCACTGCCCTGCACACAGATAGGGACAAAAATAGCCTCATTTCCTACTATTTTTTTTTTTTTGTCTATATTCTTTCCAGTCTCACTGCAACCAGATGAGGAAAACTTAAATCCAAAGGAAACTGAGAAAAGAAGTTTCAGCAGAAACTTTAACTGTGACCCTTCACGCTCATTAACTGGGTTTTCTCTCACCTGGTTACAGACTTAGACAAGAAGAAATCAGTTTTGTGGGTTTGGGTGTATGCTTATCTTTACAGTTTGTCAGACCGATCACTACCATCTGTGAAACATTTCTCAGTATTTTAGCTTTTTGCAGATTGAGAGGCATAGTCTAGAAGAGTGAATGTTGTATTCAGAGCCACAATGACTTAGGGAAAGGATCACTGCTGGAACTTGCAAGCACTTATTTTACAAATGGGGATTCACTATATAACAGTACAGAAATATGTCCTGTAGCAAATTTCTCTGTATATACTTACCTTAAATAGGCAAATTGTCAGGAGAGCTTCCCAAAAAGCCATAAAGCAAGATCTAGAGCTGAAAATGCTTTTCTTAAAGATTAAAAAAAAAAAAAAAAAAAAAAANACTTTTGCCCTGGAGTTTTATTTGTATTCAATAGTTAAAAAATTCCTGGGAAGAGATGTTATCCCGTCAGCACTGCTTTCATATTGAAGATTTAAACATACTAGTAATCTGACTTGCAATAAAAGAAAATCCATTGATCTAGTCACACCAGTAATCAATAGAAAAGCAAAGAATAAATAATTGTGACAGAGAAAAATAATAGATCTTCATGGAAATAAAACAAACCCAAAACCTAATACAAAAATTCAACATGTGGAATCAGGTTGTCTTTGTCCTCTACTAAACCGTTCCAGAGTCAAGCACAGTTGATTAGTTTTACCTTTATTTTTGATGGCAAACTTTTGAGCATGTGTAAGGGTCCCAAAGGACTACTGTTCTCTCTGGTCCTATCTATTGCCTGGAGATCCACGGCCCTGATGTGAACACTTTCTCAATGTTGTGGGGTAGAAAGAGATACAGGGGCCAACTTGTGATGTCAAAGGGATCCCCAGACTCAAAGGGAGATTCCGTAGTTATCCCCCAAGTGATTCTGACAGTTTCTTTTTCCTTCATAACAAGAGTCACAGGGACACAGATAATCTGTATTTCTAATAAAAAATCAAGCATTGTAAAAACTGAGTCCAAAAAGTGTATGACTGCTGACAGACATGCTAAACCTGTAGATCTATTGATCAAAAGCTTGGTCATTTATTTCTGGGAAAGGATGGAGATGTTGAGAAAAGTGTGATAGAGAAATAATGCAACTTGCCCATCCTCATGACAGACTGATTCAGAGAAAACCCTGTGAGGGGAATCTTGCAGACATCCCCTTCTCCAGCACAGCCATCTGTGCTTCTTTTTATTTACAGCTATTTCTGTTTCACTCACTATAATGTACTTTCTGAGCCCACTATTTTATCAATAGCAAGGGTCTTCTTAAATTTTAAATTTTGGTTTATATTTTCCCATGTCGACCATATTTCCAGAAGATTTCCTTAGCTGTGACCAATAACAACCCTAGGACAACTGTAGAAATTGCTTACAGAGATAAAGCTTGTTAACCGAACCAACATGCAATTAAGCTATAATAAGTGTTTTGTCCTTAAAGGAACAGGTTAGTCATACTGTCTGATTCTGTTCATTGTTTAATCTCTCACTCCCATCTGCTCTATTTCCTTCTCTTTCCCTGCTCCCCATATCCTGAATCTTCACCACCTAATCTCTGTTTCCCCTGTTTCTCAACATCTTTTGTTTTTTCTCTTTGGTTGCAGCAAAGAGAATTCTTCTGTGTTATCCCACAGCTTCTAAGAAATAAACTACCTGAATACATGGGAAAAAAAAAACTTATAGGAGACCTTCTGACCATGCATCTCTCTGGATAAATATGCTTTAGAGCACATTTTCTCTGAGTGTTTATTTAAAGATATTTTAGCCTGTTATTAAGGAAACGAAGCCATCAAACCTGCATTTTCATTACTCTCTCTTAGTGATTTTACATCTTCAAGGATTCAGTATGTTCAGACTGTAGGTAAGTACTACAATAACTCTAAATATATAACTAAGTAACTCAAGGTAAATACAGTAATTATTCTCTTGCATTTGAAAATGAGCTTCTCCTGAGGAAAAATCAGAGCAGTAGTCTAGCTCAGCTGCTCTGGAGGAACTGATCTCTCTTCACTGGTACGGTAGGGAGCCTCGTCAGATTCGCTCTCTAAGCTAAGTTCGTGAAACTGGTTCTGCCCAAGGCATGAATGAGCTAGTGGGATCAAGCCCTGGAGCTATAGGTTGTGCACTGTATGAGAGCAGGGGGGCACAGGAAATGTCCTTCCATCCTAAGGAAGGGGTTAGCATTTAAACTCACAGACTATTAAAATGAGGTAAGCACAAAGGATTTCATAAAGCAGTACTGAGAAAAACTCCCCAGTGATTTTGCTATGGATTTGTCAGAGGTTGATCACGGTAAAAGAAGTTTAAGCTCAGCAGAAAAGATGTCATGCAAGTCCATTGCAAGGTATTACTAAGGAAAAGACAGCACCAAAAAAACTGCAGTGAGAATGATGAAGAATTTCTTGATGCATGCTCAGCTCAGCTGTGTGGTGCATGTGGAACAGGCCTGATGCATTTGCACTATTTTACCTTCCTCACGCTGGCTCTGCAAACTGGCCTCAGGTCTTGTCCCTGTGATTTCAGGCCTTAAGAAGCACACCTCCTGTGAACATAAAGATTAAAAAAAATAGTATTAAAGAAGTATCAAATATATCTTATGGACAATTAAAGAAACAAACGAAAAATATATTGCAGCAGCAATATATAGATGTATAGATGAATATTTGCAGAATCCTTGTATTGAACAGTTAGAAAGGCTGCTTTTATGACTACACATGCGTTCATAACAAGCTTCTATTCAAATATTATATTTCAATTTAAAATGCTGCTCTTTTCTGTCTAATTTAATTGCATGTGAGTAGCCAGGGAACAAGAAATTGTTGATCACTTTCATTCATTTTTAACCTTTCTCACTCATTTGCAACATAGTGTGTTCCCATGTTCAGGAATTATTTATATATGACTATATTTTATGGCAGTATGTGTTCTTCAGGAGTTATTGTACAAAAATTTGACCTCAGTTACACTGATGCTCCTTCAGTCAAAGAATCTTTACTTGGGTAAATAAGATATGAACCTCATTTGGTGTATTTGTCATTGTGGCCAACATCATTATTAAGGAAACCTAGAACATTATATTTAACTCGACTGCTACAGTAGAAGGTTTTCCAAGTGGCTCTTTTCTTTACTTTTTCCTTTGGGTAGTTCTGTGGATGCTAGTCACAGAATTTTCCTATTTTTCTTCTTGCTGTCTTGCCTTGAGGTCTGGTTGATTTGCCTTGCAGACCTCTATATCCATAGTGAAGTAAGTTGGCAAGGACAACGATATGGCTAGAGGACAGATACTTTGTGTGACATCAGACAAATATACATCTATGAGGCAGCTGTGAAAACTACTGCATGCATTACTCTTGTGTACAACAGAGGTGTGAAACCACAGACATGCCCATCAAGTATGTGCTGTAGTATTTAGAAAGGCTTACATATTTAAAATCCATTGTATGCATACCTCTTGGTATACAGACAGAAACAACCATATCTATGGTTTCCTTCTGAAATAATAATTTTTGTAATACCAGACACTTTTTAAATTTCCTAAAGTAAGAGGAGAGAAAGAGTAGCAAGTATGATTTGTATATTTTTTTCATAAATTTGGAGATTTTTTTCCAGAAAAACAATTAACCTCTCATCCCTCTGTAACACACAGAATTTATTATATTTATTCTTGTACAGATACTAATAAATAACAGTTGTCTACTCTTTCTTCTCCATAAAGGAATGTCGTTTTGATCTGGGACTAAAAAGAGTTGGAGATCCCACCTTTGGAGTTTATTCTGATGGGAGCATCTTCAAAAGCTGTCACTTAACAGGTCTTGGGAGAATGAGAGCAGGAATGAGAGCAGCTCAGAGGTCTCTGAGAACTCTAGGCAGACAGAGATATTCCTAGGGAAGGGGACAGCCTGTCAGCATCTTTTTTCAAGTAAGGGAAGTTGTGCTAGGTCATATTTACATAAGTGTTGTATGACATTTTGTAGTTTAGAACATTTTGGTCAAAACATCATAAAATGTTGGAGTGGTGTTTCTTCCCAGAATGTGGTGACCCATCTCGCTACAGCAATCCATGGTATTGAGACGACGAAAGGCAAAGAAAAGAAAATGTCTCCATTCAGAAATAGAGTGGTAAGGCTTTAGTGGTAAGGATTCAGTTCTGGTCAGGTATATCATGATTTCTCTCCCAGGTGCACTTCAGAAACTTCTTTCAGATAAATACCAGAAGGGAAGCACTGTATTTTACAGGACAGCAGTTACACGAAATAGTGTTGAAAAGTACGGATAGGTTATCTGAGCAGGAGTGAATGCAGCATGAAGGCAGTTTTGACAATGAAAACTTAAAAGAAAACAACAAAACCCAGGACCCTAAAACAGGCCCCACATATGAATGAATATGCTATATGAATATGCTATATTCATATGCTATGCTAGCATTCATATAGAACGTCATGTACATAGACATTTCCAGGGGAAACAACCAGGGGCAACCAGGGGATCAGGCCTAGTCAGCATGGGTTTATGGAAGGCAGGTCCTGCCAGACGAACCTGATCGCCTTCTATGACAAGATTACCAGAATATTGGATGAGGGAAAGGTTGTTGATATTGTATACCTGGACTTTCAAAAAGCATTCGATTATGTCCCCCATACAATTCTTGTGGAAAAACTGGCTTCGCACGGCCTGAATGAGCATACGATCCACTGGATCAAGCACTGGCTGACTGGAAGGTCCCAAAGAGTGGTGCTCAATGGATTTAAATCCAGCTGGCGGCCGGTCACAAGTGGTGTGCCTCAGGGCTCAGTGTTGGGACCATTTCTGTTCAACGTCTTTATTGATGATCTTGATAAGGACATAGGGTGTATCATCAGCAAGTTTGCAGATGACACCAAGTTAAGCAGGAGTGTTGATTCCCAGGAGGACAGGGAAGCTCTACAGAGAGACTTAGATAGATTGGATCACTGGGCCAACATCAATGGTATGAGTTTCAACAAGGGCAAGTGCCAGGTTCTGCACTTGGGCCACAATAACCCCATGCAGCGCTACAGGCTTGGGGAGGTGTGGCTGGAAAGCTGCCTGGCAGAAAGAGACCTGGGGGTTCTAATTGACAAGCGGCTGAATATGAGCCGGCAGTGTGCCCAGGTGGCCAAGAAAGCCAACGGCATCCTGGCTTGTATTAGAAATAGCGTGGCCAGCAGAAGTAGGGAGGTGATTGTGCCCCTGTACTCAGCACTGGTGAGGCCACACCTCGAGTATTGTGTCCAGTTTTGGGCACCGCAATACAAGAGAGATATCGAGGTGCTGGAGCGAGTGCAGAGGAGGGCAACGAAACTGGTGAAGGGCCTAGCAGACAAATCATATGAAGAGCGGTTGAAGGAGCTGGGACTGTTTAGTTTGAGGAAGAGAAGGCTGAGGGGAGACCTCATCTCTCTCTACAACTATTTGAGAGGACACTGTAGAGAGGTTGGTGCTGGTCTCTTCTCGCAGGTAATTAATGACAGAACAAGAGGGAATGGCTTCAAGCTCCAACAGGGTGGGTTTAGACTGAACATTAGGAAAGAATTTTTCCCAGAAAGGGTAGTTGGGCATTGGAATAGACTGCCCAGGGAGGTGGTTGAGTCACCATCCCTGGATGTGTTTAAGAGACGTTTAGATGTGGTGTTGGCGGATATGGTGTAGGGGAGAACTTTGTAGAGTAGGGTAGATGGTTGGACTCGATGATCCCAAGGGTCTCTTCCAACCTAGACAATTCTGATTCTATGATTCCATGATTCCTTTCCTCAGAGAGGGAGACAAACCTTATAGAGAGAATAGATGAGCCCACCCAATAGTTGAACAATATCCTCATGACCTGGATACTAAACAGAGAAAGAGATCTCACCAGCTGGAAAGATCAGCAGACAAGTACCTTGTTGTCAACAGACATATTGCTGCCAAGATAGACCACAGATGATACCTTTGTCTACTGTCAATTTCTATTCACCTTTTCCAGATTTGCTTTTATTTTACTGTATGCCTTTTCTTTCCAGAAAAGTTTGGCTTTTAGAATGTGTGGCTGTCATTTCTTGGGGATAAAAAAATAGTTTCCCTCTTAAAAAAAAAAAATTCACAAAAAAATGTTACTCTGTCTTCCTACTTGGTGAGGACTCGGCCTGCTATTACTGAAACATTTTCTCCTGGAAACAGTCTTTTTAGTATTGAACAACATCTGGCAGAATTGTTGAAATGTTTAAATTTTCATTTTTTCCCCTTAATTTGTCCAGTGTTACCTTCAGACTTTGTTTCTTGTTAAGAATTTCTCCCATAGTTTAAAGAACCTCTTGACACTTTATATTTTCTACTCGAGTAGGAATTTATAAAGAAGGATGCGGCTGCTCTTCAACTGGTAATACATGTATTTCACAAACAGCATGATCTTCTAGGTTGAAGGGTTAAGAGCAGATTTCACAGTCATTTGCAATTTAAATTACACAGAATGGTGTTATGAAGAGTCAACCTGCAATAATTACATGAGGGAGCTCGAGGCCGACGCAGAAATCCAGGTCCTGTTCTACATACATTTGCTGTTGTGGTAAAGGTGGGGTTAAGATTTCCCCACCTCCAGCAGCTTCTTACTGCCTTCTCACTATTTACTATTATTTCAGTCATGATGTCAGTACCACTTTTTGTGGTACTGAAATGTAATTGGAGTCGATTTAACAACCTTGGTTAAAAAAGAAGGGCTTAGAACAGATATAAAAATGAGTAACTGGAAGGAGACAGATCTCTTAAACTAAGTTAAATTCCCAAAGTATTATTACTTTAGGTGACACCCCAAGATGTAGATTCCTGTTCCAGTGGCACTGAAGATTCAAGGGTCACATTGCCACCTGAACACTTCAAAGTTTCCTGTGAGAAATAATTAGTGATGAAGGTACAAAAAGAGCAAAGTACATTATTACAAATTGTATTACATGTTATTGTGGTGGGTTGATGTTGGCTGGCTGCCAGATGCCCACCCAGCTGCTCTCTCACTTCCCTTCTTCAATGGGATAAAGGAAGCAAATAAAATTTAAAAGCTTGTGGGTTGAGATGAGAACAGGGAGATCACCTATCAATTGCCATCACAGGCAAAATAGATTCAATTTGGGGAAAATGAATTTAATTTATTGCTAATTAAAAATAGAGTTAGATGGTGAGAAACAAAGAAAAAAATTTAAAAACCTTTCTCCCTCCTCTCCCCCTCCTCCTCACGGTTTTCCCAGGTTCAACCTCTCTCTTTTCTTCCTGACTCCTATACCTTCTTCTCATCTGAGCAGCATGGGGGGATGAGAAATGGAGTCAGTCCATAACAGTTCCTGTCTGCTGCTCTTCACACTTGTCTCCACTCTTGCGTGGGCCCTCCACAGGCTGCAGTTCCTTTAAGGAATATCATCTTGCTTTGGCACGGGGTTGTCCACAGGCTGCAGTGTGGATATCTGCTCCAACATGATCCTCTTCATGGGCTGCAGGGGTACAACCTCCTCCACCATGGTGTCCTCCATGGGCTGCAGGGGAATCTGATCCAATGCCTGGAGCACCTCCTCCCCCTCCTTCTTATCTCATCTTGGTGTTTGCAAGGCTGTTTCTTATTCTTTTTTCCTCACTCCTCATACTGTTGGGCAACGTTTCACCTTGTCTTAACTAATTTTTTCCTGTGGTTCCACCACCTTAGCTGCGGGGCTCAGCCGTGCCCTGTGGTGGGTCGGTTGGAGCTGTCTGGAACTGGTTGCGTTTGGCACCGGGAAGCCACAGCCTCTCCTCACAGAGGCCACCATGCAGCCCCCCAGCTACCGACACTTTGTCACTGACACACAACATAGTTATCCATAAGCTAGTGGAAGAAAAAAAAAAAAAAAAAAAGAAGGAAAAACAGATGAAAATTTGGGTTTGGGGGATTTTCATTGTTATTGCAGATTGATGCTTATCATTATACTGTCAAAAATATTTAAAATGGTGAACTGAGAGTAAGGACCTGACAAGTTCAGAGGTCTTGTTTTGTATTTTTTGTTCACTTAATCTTGCCAGTAATGCCATCCATTTTGTCTTTTGGGCAGTGCTAATATGTCACTGATTCCTCATAAAAAAAAATTCTTCCCCCCACCACAAGCTTTAATGGGCTTTTGGCACAATTGTAGTCCCTGTCCCATGTCCCATGTAATTCTAGCTTGTGTTAGTTGGTGGGTATGGGTCCCAGAGAGCCACTGCATGATTTGTGCTCTAACAGTCATCAGAAAGTCATCAGCAAGATTAATAAATTTTGCTTTTGCAAGTAAATTCTGACTCTTGATTGCAATAGGTGCAGTTATTTTAATGCAATCACAAGGCCAGAGGAATAAGGATTATGACAGTTCCTCTGGACTTTGTAAGACAAGTTGCATATTAATTATTTACAGTAGTATACATTTAACCCCTTTCTATTATTAAGCTCCAGACATGGAAACTCTTCATATCACCTGGGGTAAGTTGAAGACTTTATCTAAGGGACAGCAGGAAAGTGTCTGTCACTTATCATTTTAATTTTCCTAGTTCTATAGACTTTAAGTATCAGCCTTAGCTTTGCAAAAACAAATTCTTCCTTCTTCCAACTTTTAATGTGTTTTGCATTTCTAATTCCTTTTACCATAAAAATATATTTTGTATTACGCAGCTCTTATTTTCACCTCTATGGACAAATTAGGTTGTGTCTTTTCTGTGTTCCCAGACAAGTGCCAGTGAAGTAATTTCCAAGTGAATGGAGTAGTTAAGAGTGCTTGGCATTTTCACAAAATCACAGAATGGTAGGGGCTGGAAGGGACCTTCGGAGATCATCTAGTCCACCCACCCACCCCCCTTCCCCGCCAAAGCAGGGTCACCTGGAGCAGGTTGGACAGGAACGCATCCAGGCAGGTTTTGAATATCTCCAGAGAAGGAGACTCCACAACTGCTCTAAGTAGCCTGTTCCAGTGCTCTGTCACCCCCAAAGTAAAGAAATTTTTCCTCATGTTCAGATGGATTTTCCCCAAGTGTAACTAAAAAGAAAAAGATACAGAAGACCTTAACAGAGATGAAGTTGGGTTAAACATGATCTGCCTACAGTGAAGTATTTTGAAGATAATGAAGGGAGAAAACTGGTGTAAGAAATTGACTATTGATTATCCCAGTGAAGAATTATGTCATACTCCAAATTAAGCAAAGAGCATAAAAATAAGAAGACTTACTGTACTGTAAAATAAAGCAAGTAATCAGGAAAATCCCAGGGCTGATATAAAGATGAAAACACATAAGAAATTTATTCCAATCTACTCCAATATTCACCGGGACCAACACAAAAGAGGCCCCAGCCTGGCCCATATTTGCATTTGAGCTGTAAGAGCTGGCCAATTTAATACACTGGGACTATTTATTAGAGCTGGGTGGAATTTGTCAGTGAATTTTTAGAAAGCTCTGTATTGTCAAAACTGTAGTTCCATTCCAATGATTATTAAATTATCCATACAGAAAGGAACAAGCTAGTATAAATGAAAAGGGGAAAGTGACCCCCAAAATAGCTAATAAAAATCTGGCTAAAGTGTTCACTGGACTGTGGGGAAAAAAATGCAGAAAAAATGGCTTTAACTTGAATTTCTCACATTGCAGATACTTTGATTACTGGACATTTTAAAGTGAATCTCCACTTCAGCATAAAATCCAGTCTACACTGGAAGAGTTTCTTGAATAGATATTTCCTAATGAAATTCTTTTCCATTATGAAACTCCTAGTGTATTTTTCTTCAGAGCATGAAGTAAGAACGTGTTACTTGCAGCATCAAGGACTGTTCATAAGAATACATCAGTTGTTTGTGGAATACCTCAGCATTTACAGAATTAACTTGGGTTTCAGATTCCTACTATACTTCATATATTATCAGCAGTGAGTTTCTCAGAAAAGCTCTTAAGAAGTATTTACATTCCTGAATCCTAAATCCAACCTTTCTAGGTGCTTTTACTATACTATTCAGAGCTTCTGGGGCAGCTTCAAGACTGAAATAACCTCATGTTTTTACTGTCAGTGCCAGAACACCCTCCTTGTTGGTTTTAGTTAATTTTCTGTGCAAGGTCTCACTTAGCTGCAATCTCTGAGAGTAAGTCCCCTATAACCAAATCCCTCCATATTTAGAATCATTGAATCATTTTGGTTGGAAGAGACCTTTAAGATCATCTAGTCCAACCATTAACCTAGCACTGCCAAGTTACCACTAAACCATGTCCCTCAGCACTACATCTACACATCTCTTAAATACCTCCAGCGAGGGTGACTCAATCACTTCCCTGGGCGGCCTGTTCTAATGCTTGACAACCCTTTCAGTGAAGAATTTTTTTTCCTAACATCCATTGTAAACCTCCCCTGGTGCAGCTTGAGGCCATTTCCTCTTGTCTTATTGCCTGCTACTTGAGAGAAGAGACCGACCCCCACCTCTCTACAACCTCCTTTCAGGTAGTTGTAGAGAGTGTTAACAGGAATTAACAATACTTGCTGGACCTTCAGAAGTGATGTAGTAATAAATGTTTTAAAGTCATTCACTCTTTAGTAGGTACTAGTGACCTATACCTACCGTAATCTACAGGTGGGTTTATCATAGGAAAGGGAAGAACCAGTGTAATGGACCTGTTTCAGAGGAGTTTCAGAGGGTCAAAGGAGTGCAAATGGCCTGAGAGCTATCACAGGGAAGGCAAGGAAGCAGGCTGTGTTCATCAAGAGTTCCAGCTGCTGTTGCAAGTCAGAGTCTTGGAAGAATTGCATCAGGTGGATTGTCCTCAGTTCTGGGGGTATTCTAAGACTGCTCGGGGGAAAGCATGGCCCAGAACGATTATGCCTAATGCTAAGCCATAGAAATCCTCTCTTCACACCACTGCACTGGAGTGTCCTTAGGGGCTGCATTAAGAAGTGACTGTGGCTGGGTAATTTATAGATGTAGTTTGGTATGACCTTAATACCAACAGAGAACTAGAATATGCAATCTAATTTCATTTTGAATCTTGTAGCAGACTTCACTGTAGATAAAGAAGTGTAGTATTTAGCTGGCAAATGAAGCCTAAACCTGTAGAAAATCAAGTCAGTGAATTTCTTAATGACATTTTCCACTTCCCCAGTGACCTTTATCTGATGGTCTAAAAGCACTTTACAAAAACATACATTTGTTACAACCAAAACTATTTGGAAGATTATGTTATTTTGTTTCTTTCCCTGTGGAAAATGTTGACTTCTGTCTGAAAAATTAAAACCTCAAAAAACTCCTAACTAAAAACTTTTGACTAGAAACAAAAACTCTCCATTCAAAAATGCTGCTGTAGATTTTGATGGGAGTCATGTCTGTAATCCCTCATTCTCCAGTTCTCCACAGGGAACTGTGCTTGGTGTTCAAACTGCATCTTCTGTTGTGCTCCAAGTTCCCCCCTTCCCCAGAATGAAGCTCTAGGAGGCTTTTGGGCATCTCTGACTATGCTGCATAAGAACAGAAGTGATAAGCAAGATATGTAGCCACTATTTCATACTCAGAACCATTTTTTCACTTCCTCATAAGCACAACTTTCAGATAGTTATCTAAGTTATTAGAAAAATTCCTTATAGTTTTATAGTTGGAGACCAGTGGTGGTGGTCAACATGATTATAGTGATTCACCCTAAATACCTCCTAGCACCTGGGAAGCATCCTTCAGAAAAGTAAGGCAGTTTTATAAAACATGCTATGTGTATTTCTCTGTTGAGGATTATAGCACCTCATCCCATGACTTTGAGAGAATGAGTTGCAATGACTGCCATGAACTACCACTTTATGTGACCAAGGTCTGCCAGCCCGCTCCCTCGCTTTTACCACTTTGCTGCTCACAGGTATATAGTCTGGCTTATGTCTAGCCCACAGGATTTTCTCCAAGATCACAGCAACTCAGTGGTGAAGCTAGAAACAGCATCCTGTATGCTTAAACATCAGATACACACATCTTGCTATTTCCAACATGCACATTTTAATTGCTAGTGTGTTTTGTGTAATTAAATGGAAAAAAAACCCAAAACAATAGAAAAAATAACAATACTGAGGTGGAAAGCACTGATGAATAAATTTAGAATAGAATAGAGTATTTCAGTTGGAAGGACCTACAATGATCATCTAGTCCAACTGCTTGACCAATTCAGGGCTGACCTAAAGCTAAAGTTTGTTATTAAGGACATTGACCAAATGCCTCTTAAACACTGACAGGCTTGGGGCATCAACCAGCTCTCTAGGAAGCTTGTTCCAGTGTTTGATCGCCTTGTCCACAAAGAAGTACTTCCTAATGTCCAGTCTGAATCTCTCCTGATGCAGCTTTGAACCATTCCCTTCCATCCTACCACTGGATACCTGGGAGAAGAGATCAGAACCTCCCTCTCTACTTCCCCTCCTCAGGAGGCTGTAGAGATCAATGAGGTTGCTCTGCAGCCTCCTTTTTTCCAAACTAGACGAACCCAAAGTCCTTAGCTGCTCCTCACAGAACATGCTTACTGTCTCTTTCACCAGCTTTGTTGCCCTTCTCTGGACATATTCAAGGACCTTAACATCCTTCTTAAATTGTGGAGCCCAGAATAGCACACAGTACTCACACTGCGTGCTCTGTCATTGCCAGAATTATCCAACCAATAAACCAGCTTCTGAAAGGAAAACTTGAAGGACTCAGCACAAAAGTTATTCAAAGACCACAAAGAGGCCAATGTAAGATATTAAAAGAATGAGGATAACTGAAGAGATGACATAACACAGTAGAAAACACAGCAATCTGCTAGGAAGAGTAAAGATGTGAAATGAAAGGAAAATTGCAGAAGAGGTTAAGATAAATAAAAAAGTTTTCCCTTTTTCAAGAACATATTGAACAAGAGGTCATTGGAAGAGACAGTGGAAATTCTAAGAGCTGGCCTAGGTAATTTACTGACTGAAGAGACAGACATAACTAAAGCACAATCAAATGAATTCTTTGCCTCTGTGTTCACACAGAAGGTTTCGGGACAGATGTCAGAAACAGACATAAATTTCCCAGGAGAGCAAGAAAAAATATCGAAGGAGGTAAGATTCAGCCAGAACAGGTGATCAAGGAATTAGAACATCTGAAGCTTAACAGAACTCCAAGACCTGAAAGTATCCCTTGAGGTTTCTAAAAAGAGTTGCAAAAAGGGATGGGAGAAACATTTCCAGATGGAGCTGAAACCTTTTTGAAAACAAGGACAGCATGACTAGACTATATGAACAAATACAATTTGGACTAAATAAGGACAAAACCTGCTTCATTCTGCTTCAGTGAGTGTGGAAAGTGCAATCACAGCTGAATCAGCATGGCAATCCCACAGCATAAACACTGTGAAACCACTGTGGAAGGGAATTTACCTACTCAGAGTACCAAACACACTTGAATTTTTTTAATGTTTATTTTGTGTTTCTTTGTTTTTAGGAGGAATCATACATTACAAGTCTGTAAGTCTTACAGAGTATAGGATTCATCTGAGCAAAGCTAGATTTCTTCACCTGCGCTAGTTTTATACTTCTCAGTAAGCCTTTTGTTGGAAGATGAGGACAGAGAGAGTTAATCAGACTGTGCTTTATGTCTCTTCAATCAGTAAATTACAGTAAATTACATCTTAGCTTGCTGCTGTGTCTGAAACAGTCTACCCTTATAGCCAGTGAAAAAAGCAGGCACTTTAAGAGCTTGAGTCCAGTCAGCCCAAAGCAGATAGCTAAAACCGGCCAGTTAAAGCACACTTAGTGCCTATTTCTCCTTTGTCACTGAAGAAATTTCCAAATGGTAGCTCACATGTACATATTTACATTGTAGATCTCTGAAAGTGGGTAAGGTGATTCCTTCTATAAATATTTTGAAGTTATAAGGTGCTTCAAGACCAAAAAGTTAATTCAGCCAAAAGTTATTCCTTTATTCTTAGATCTTGCTGTTATGGTGCCTTACCCTATTCTACCTGGGCTGGGAAAAAGCTCACAAATCTCATACTTAGAAGTGATGTTAATATGTAAGAAAGGATTTTTCTAGGGAAGTTATTTCTCATTACAGATCAAAACTGTTACAAGGGGAATTGGTAACTATGTCTATCCCAGTCATTTTGTGCCTCTCTGATAATACGTCTGGGTGCTGTTCATTATCATCTACGGTACTAAATTTTAGAATATTCTCTGGCAGAAGTTTAAGCTTCTCCATCTAGCACTTTTCCTGAACAATTCACAATTAATTTACCTGCAATGTCTACAAATGCGCCTGAACTCAATTTATGAGTACAAATAGCCAGAAAAATTAGAGATGGGACTACATTGTAGAAAATTACATTTAAACAAGCAATGACGATATTATTTCATTTGGATGGAGGCACAGGTGAAGTCTATGTTTGGTTCTTATTTTATTTGAACCAGCAAGAGCAGTGTCTTTAGAATGCAACAATGAGAACATACCCTTCTATTATGCAGCACAAGCTGGCATCTGCTGTGCTTGCAGACTCCAAAAGGGTCACTGTGATTGGGTCACTCCAAAGGGCATATTCAATGACAAGAATAAAGGCAAAATCCAGATTATAGTGGACAAAGTTGAGAGAGTGAAGACAAAGCAGTGGGAGTTGGCAGCCAGGGTCTCTTTTTTCCCCCCCCTGCAGTTTTCTTTCTTGTATTCTCTGTGTTATATATTCACTCTGCTGGCTCCTCACTTCAGCCACTCTATAAAAGGCTCTCCATTGTCCACCTTCTGTATGGAAGTGAGTGGAAAAAGATTTCCACGCTCCATAGGTCACACTGCATCCCTTCTGTCTGTGTCCCAAACAAAGATCAATGTACCACAGAATCTGCATAATGATGTCCTTTTTGACTGTAGGTTAAGAAGACAAGGCAAGTTTTCCTTGTCTCAGAGGAACAGCCCGGATGCAGTACATCACAATTATGAAAACAACTACAGGTTGTGTATATATTTTTTATGTATGCACACAATAAACTATGCAAATTAGATTTTACCTGATGTGCCATCAAAGAAAAAAGAAAAAACTTCAGAGACAAACAAACAGAAAAACCACAGTCATACTTTCTATAAAATCATACTCTCATTCTCTGTTTTTTCAAAATTTTAAGAAAACAAACAGTAGTTTTTACTTTTGTGAAACTTGCTCCTTTATTTTCCATATTTTAATCCTTTTTTCTGTCAGATACACAGCTAGAAGAGAAAGGAAATGGATATATAGAGAAAACTATTGTTCTTTCTCTATACCTTTTTTCAAAAATACAGATAAAGGAAAGTTTTTAGTCTATGCTGTCACAATAAAATACTATAAAAGCTCAGAACCAGGATATTCATATTGATAGGAAGAGTACGGAGGCCAGACAATGCATCTCCATACAGTCTTGAAAGCACCATTTTCCTGTAGTTGCTAGCATTTACCTACAAAAAAGTAGGTTTGTTGAATTGCCTTCAAATAGAAGCTGAAAGGTAAATACTTATCCTAAGTATAGTCAAGTTTGTAAGGCTGAAAAAGTGATGCAATAAATAAGAGTTTAAAATACTCAGATTCCTTCAAGATTGTTGTTCAAGTGCTTGCAGTGTCAATTCATCCATCATCCCTCTCATGTAGAGCTGAGTTTTCATGTGGCATGGGGCTACAGGACTATGATGTGAAACCCTAACAGCTCCTGGCTTCTCTGCATGAATGCTGGGGACACAAAGGGATTTTTCATAAGCAGAAAACTTTCATTTAGCTAGAATTTTCCAACCTACCCATCTTCTCTGATAGATTGAATGTCATTTCCTTTTTAGTTAGAAACCAGCCTTCATCCTTGCATGTGTAGGCAAGTTTTATGGATTCTACAACTGCAGAGAGTTCAAATAAAATATAATTGGGAGTCTCCCTCCTCATTCTTTTCTCTCCATCTCTCCTCATGAAGCAAAAGTATTCTGAGTGAAAACTTGTCTTCACCAAGGTCAATGACACAAGTCCTTGCTGACATCACAGGGGGATAGTTTTGTCCTTTGACAATACGAAACTGTCTGAATATCACTTGACATTTCTTCCATTTATCTCTTCTTTATATAAAAATAGATACTAATAAACATTTCTTAGCATTGGCTTAGAGAATGATTTCATGTCACTTATTGCAGGCTTTAGTTGGTACCCCTAGAGCGTTGATCTTTTTCCAGCTGTTGCAGCTATTCAGAATCTTGGGTACTGGACATCAAAGAGGAAATGTTTCTGGTAAATGTAATAAATAAAGGTAATGGTGCAAAGCTGTGAGAGGGTCATAACATTAGTCTTGAGGAATGTACACCAGCAAAAAACACTTGAAAAAAAAATCAATAGAAAGGTCTCACCTTCCTTCAGACATCTAAGTGAGCAATACTTTGGAGAGAAAGTACATAATTTGGAAAAGTCACTGTAACAGTCCTGTGGCTCTTTCAAGTGGGGAAATAAAATAACATACCTTATTTTGCAGCAGATTTTTCAAAATCTAAAGGCCCTTTCCTGTTTTCTTTTCTTGCACAGACATGTTTAAGCACTTACAGCAAATGCTTGGTGGATTTTGTCGTCAGAGTCTGCCATCAGTCCGTATATTTTTAGTAAAGTACACTGGAGATAGCAAACTGTGCATAAACTAATACAAACAAGTTTGCTACTCTCTGCTAGTGACTCTGCTTTCTCTCACCTCACAATATTAATTCTGGGGGTTTGTTCCATCTTTAATTGTTACAATAAATCAGGGAGTTTATATAGCAAGTTAGCCTCACATAATAACCAATTTTATCTCCTTATTTGTTTCTTTTATCATTTTGGTTGTAATTGATTTTACTATTTTTCCCCAAAATTAGACATTTGTTAAAACAGCAATGCTTATAATGGTACTGGGACTGATGCTCCACCACTGAGCAATCAGGTGGAGTGAGATGACTAACATGGTGTATTGGCTTCAGTGAGAAAATGCCATGCAAAGCGTTTTGCAAAAGTTAGTTCAGAACCTCTCAATTTTGAATGTTTAGCCACTTATAGGAGAAAAAAAATATTTTAGAAGTTACTTAGGCATCTAATTTCCTAAGACATCAAGTGTAATGGAAAGATGATTAGTGCTGAGCTACCATTGAGTTTTTGTGCAGAAGTTTTTAAGAAAATCAGTGAACAGGAGGACCATGAAAAGCCAGAAAAAAATATTTTCATGAAGCCTTATCTCCCAATTAATTTATCTTGTTAGTTCCATCTTCTGGGTTTTTCTCTTTTCTTTCATAATGTATCTTAAAATCTTAAACATTATCTTATCTCAAACTTGGAAGTATCTATCAAAGATCCTATCAACTAGGCTCCTGTAGGAGATCATAGAATGGTTTGGGTTGGAAGGGACCTTAAAGATCATCTAGTTCCAACCCCACTGCCATGGGCAGGGACACCTTCCACTAGACCAGGTTGCTCAAAGCCCCATCCAGCCTGGACTTGAACATTTCCAGGGATCCACAACTTCTCTGGTCAACCTGCTCCAGTGACTCACCACCTTCACAGTAAAGAATTTCTTCCTAATAGCTAATCTAAATTTATCCTCTTTCAGTTTAAAACTGTTAGTGTTCTGTCACTACACTCCCTGATAAAGAGTCCCTCTCCATCTTTCCTCTAGGCCCCCTTTAAGTACTGGAAGGCTGCTGTAAGGTCTCCCCAGAGCTTTCTCTTCTGCAGGCTGAGCAACCCCAAGTCTTTCAGCCTGCCTTCAGAGGAGAGGTGCTCCAGCCCTCTGATCATCTTTGTGGGCCTCCTCTGGATCTGCTCCAACAGGTCCATGCCCTTCTTAAGTTGGGGGCTCCAGAGCTGGATGCAGTACTCCAGGCTGGATCTCACAAGAGTGGAGTAGAAGGGTAAAATCACCTCCCTCGACCGGCTGAGGGTATGAGATGAGGGTATACAATCTTTAAATTATTTTATTTCACAGCATGCTGTTAAGGAAGACAGATGTATTTTACATTTCACACATGTGAAACTAAAACAATGAGAAGCTAATGAATAGACAAAATATATAACTCAGGCATCTAACTTGGAATACACGTGTAACTTACAAAGAAAAATTCCAAATTTTTATGCTTAAGACTCCCATTCAGTGTATCTTAGAAATTCCCAAATTCCAATGATACTTTACTTTGTTACCTGAAAAAAATCACCCTAAGTAACTGCCACTGAATTGTAGCACATGTACTTTAGGCACCTAAACTCTAACAAGTTTGAGTAACTCAGCACCTAGCCATTAAATAAAGCTATTTGGAGACACTAGTCGTTCCTTTGCTTAAATTCCCTGGGGGATTTGATCTTACAGACACTCTCAGAGCACGTCAAATGTGCATCTTAAAATTCTAGCAAAGGGGGCAGAACTTGAAAACAAACATAGCTGAAAGACCAAAAGATTAAGTTAAACACAGGGAATTTGGATGCCTTAAATTTTTGATGCCGAATTCACAGAGAGGTATCCAAACTCTACCAAAGTGACTGGAGTGATGTGGACCACAATCTTTCTAGCATCTTGCTTGTCTAATACAGTGCCACATGACAATAGCTAAAAGATAAACTAAAGGTTTTGCCATCCCACCCGTTCCAAGGACCTGATCACTTGCACAGCTCTGAGGAGGTGTCTGTACTAGGGATGCTCAGCCCAAGTTACTCTTCTGCACACAGATACTTAAAACTGTCTTTCAAAACAGGTTCCAAATCTGGAATCCCAATGACACGCACCTCTCTCATATAAAAAGAGAGGTGGGATTTCAGACATTCCCTTCTTTCAGTGTCTCCCAGTGTGTACCTCATTCATCCCGCTCCCCAGCACGTTGGATGTTATGCCATTCCTACAAACCTAACCATTTAAACACTACAGTAAGTTTATGGGTGAAAATGAATTCATGCTATGCTTAGCATTTGGAGCTCTGTAGATGAGGAACAAAGACATGGTTTGTTCTGGGATAGTGGTAGTCTGGGGTTTGGTTTGTTGCTTATTTTGTTTTATAGCTGGCCCTCAGATCTTGTTTTCTGACTTTATTAGTTCATCTAGTTAGGGAATAAATAAAAACAAATTATGAAGTGTTCAGTTAGGCTCAAAGGGTTATAGCACTTACATTTGCCAAGCCTTTTGTTAGCAAGAGCAAGGTGCATCTCAGTATATTTCCAGTTAAATTTTTAAACTGCAGTTTTAATTAGCTCACAATAACTTTTATTACTTTAAAAGAATATGCCATAAGGTAGGAGTGAAAAGGGGGCATTTAATAGTGGAAAATCGGTGATATAAATGGGATTTCAGATGTCTTTTTCCTCAGTGAGATAGCATCTATGTATTATTTTCCTACTCTTTTTTTTTTTTTTTTTTTTTTTCTCTCTAGCATGATCCTAAAGTCTCACAAGCTATAATACAGTAATTCCCACTTTGGCATTTATCCTTTCATAATGTAAAAATGCTGTTCTGAAAAGTTTGGGTTTTTTTCTAGTACTATTTTAATTTACAATTACATAGGAAATAATAATGTTTCTTAATTTTTTCTTATATATTTTACATATTTCACATATTTCAACAGTCTTTCTAAGTTGATAAGGCTGCACTCTTATACCTCATAAAATATGAATCAGTACTAGAGTATGTGCCCTCTTTTGCTTTGCTGAATTTTGCAGTTTTGCTGCTGATTTCCACAAGAAAGCAGTTTGAGGCCTAGCTGCAGGTAAAAGAGATCATTCTTTAGCCAGTACCTCTTAACCAGTCCATAATAACCTGTTGGGGTGGGAAAAGTTCAAGCCAAAAGCTGTTGATTTCCCTAGAGCCAATCAAAATGATAGATGCAGTGGTGGAAGATCACAGCTGACTGGGTTTAGTCGTCTCATCACTAGCTGCAGATGGCATGTAATTTAGGGATGCCCATTTGGTAAAATTTACCAGTTTCTCTTGAGATCACACATATGGGTTTGCATTTAAAAAACAATTGTACCAGGAATAGCATTTTAAGCAACAGATGTAAGTATTGACAGTGAAAGGGTGCCCAAAAGTGGAATATATCCACACCAGAGAACGGAAAGAACTTATGTTGTGCTTTATAGCACTCCATGTGACATTTTACCTTTTTTTTTTTTTTAAAAAAAGGACAGAAAATAACCATAAAATCAACGAATACAACATTTGCCAAACCTCCTAAATTAGATATGAGCTTCTGTCTTTACAGTTCATGGGTTTCAAGCATTTAACATCTTTTTTTTTTTTTTCCAACTTCATATCTCAAAACCAGAATCTCAAATCCCCGTATAGCAAAGAACCATCCTTAAAAGAATTATGAGTTGGGCTGATCTCTTTGCTTGCTTTGAAATCTAGATTTAGCTAAAAGGAAACACACAACCAGATTATTTGCTGTAATTTGTCCTTAACTCAGAGCAGATATTTTTTTCAGTGTTTAGACTTTGACCAAATGACTGGCATAGACTTTCAGCCAGTTGTATGACTAAAATAAAATAAAATAAATTAATAATTAGTTCTGCAAAGCTATCATATCAGTAAAACAGTGGTCAGGGTAAATCATAATACTGAACTAAGACAGTTAAAGGAACAATTATGGTCACAGTAAAAAATCTACCAAAAATAATCTCAATTTGTATAACACAGATAACACAGCACCAAAATTACTTTCACAAGTCATTATAACCTGAATTCTGCTTTTTTGTTTAAGTGTAGTTATGGACATTTCTTGATGAGAGGAAGCCATCTCTTCAACAATGTGAACTGTTAAGTCTCTCCACTCTAACATTACATATTAGAAGATAACATAACTAAGAGGTTAGGTTTGAACATGTACCTTTCACAGTGAATGGTTTTTCATTCGACACAACTGTATGTTATCTTTTTCTTAGTCTTCTAATTAAAAGAACCCAGGCTACAACAAGGCATGCAAATCATGATATTACTAAACAATATTCTGTTTTTTCTGTTCTTGAGTCTCATGACTTCAAAAAAGTTTGTTAGAATTTGGACTGTTTTTATTTGTAAGGTGGAAGGATGGGGAATAAGTGCTCTGCTACAGATCCAGTGAATGTGAAGTTAGTTCTACAAACAAGAAGAAAAACTGATCTCAGTGCCAAAATATTTATAATACCATTATGAAAGGAAGAAGAAACAATAGGGAATTCAAAATTCTATAATACATAAGCATATCAGTTGGTGTCATCTGTGTCAGGGGTATATGATAAAGATAATAACACATTGTGTACTGATTGACTGGTAGTGATATATTACTGAAAACTAGACGAAGCAAGAAGTCCTGTGACATTTCCAAGGACAGTTCCTGATAACAAATAAGAACATGTCTTGAAAAGCGGTTGAAACCAACCCTGCGGTCTGGACGAAGACCAAAGAAAAACTGAGTCTTCTCAGGGACAAAAGGTTACTTGCGGTGATGAAAAGGAATCATCAGCCTTCACCCTCATGACCCTCAGCGATCACCACCAGCAGGCACTGCGCAAGCGCAGTTGGGAGGAGTTTATGAAAATGATTTTTTAGAGCTAATTTTAATAAGAAGTGGGGACGGGTCATGTATATGTATAGACGCATTGGGAAATCTTATGATTATGTGATCAAGTACTATATATATTTGAGAAAACCGCTGCACTGGGTGCGCACAATTGTGGTGGGGCGACCCTCCATGCTGCCCAGCACTGAGTAAAACATACCTACTTTACAACCTTCTCGGTTGTGGAGTCTGTTTTCTGCACATCATCATCCACTTCTGATATGTTCTTATATATATTTTTACCTAGAGCTTTTATACCTTAAGCTGTTACATTGACAAACTACTAACATGTTTTGAGTGTGCTACTATACAAGTTCAGAAGAGTCCCATATGCAGCCATCGTGAGCCCAGGCAGAGCGGGCAGCTCTTATATTGTAAAAAAGACATGTGTATTAACCTAAGGACATCAAGAAATAATAATTATGGCTTTTACTTTTTTTGTTAGAACAAAGCAAAAATAAGTGTTAGAAGAGATTATGGCTCAACTCTCAAAAACATACGGGCATCTTAATCTCATATAAAACTGATTCTGAGGACCATTACGTATACTACAATATAATCTGTACAATCAAGGTAAAAAAGCAAATGTTTTGAGTGACCATAATAAAGTTAATTTCATCTATGGTTTCAGTTAGCTGCTTCTGTTTCCTAGATACTTTTGGGTAGATCTTCAGCTGCCAAGAGCTGGAGAAGACAGCATAACCAATCTTCAGAGCCTGAGGCTGGATCGCTTAATATTAAGTGACTCTCAGATTGAAATAAACCCAAGTGTTTAAAGCTATGCATAAAGTCAGGGATGAGAAAGACAAATAGTGACACACACTACAGTCAGTCAAAACTGTTCATAAATATAGACTGCGGTCTTGAATTTAGACATATAATAACATTTAACACATTCTATAAATTCTTAATATATGTAGCCTCATAATTGTTTACCCCTACTATTAGTGCTTTTTAATAAGCTGCTTAGGATCTTTTGCAAAATATCAAAAGAAATGATGTGCCAATGAACTTCTGAACCTTTGTTAATGAAGAATGATATAATCAAAGAAAACAAATTTATGGTCTTTAAGGCACCAAGCAGTCTGGAGTTCCTCATAGGTCATGTCAAAAGGGGCATACCACAGACAAGGAGGAAGGATTCCAAGGCTTGAGAATCTTGCCTAAAAATGCCTTTTAAGACCTGTTAGAAATGTATTCAGTTATGTCTTGAAACATATAATTTCCATGTCAGAAAGGGAGGTAGTTTGCAAAGTAATATTGGAGGGAGACCTTGCAGGGTAATTGAAGAAACTGAAGGGAAAGGAAACCAAACAAGAGTGAGAGCCTCTGTAAACCTCCCTCATAGCATCAAGGTCAAATCTTGTTGCTGCAACATGAGAACTAGATTTGCCTATCTATGTTCAGGATGCTTTTGGTGCACTTCTGCTTGTGAAGGGAATAAAATAATGGATCCATAACTACAGATTGAGCTTTGAGTTGATAGAAGAACTGGGATTATCTCCATTATATGGTACAGTTACACCAATGCACTTCAGTTTACATTTTGTCCTATACTCTCAACTGGCCAATCCAATCTAGAACCTAAGTGCTTAAAGTGATACGTTGATTAAACGTTAGACACTAAAACTGCAATCACAGTTCAGCTCGCATCTGATTTCAGAGGTGATCCAAATTCTGTAGAAGCTCCAGTGTTAGATGCTCAGCTCCCCTGTTAATCTAGGGACAGGTTCATCCTGCCTACTTCCAGACACCAAAATTAGGCACCTGCTCACCTTAGATATCCTCTTTATGAGTTGGAGGCATCTAGACACCCACAGAAAACAAAGCTCCTAAGCTTTAGATTCTCTGCATTAAAACAGACCAGTTTTACTGTGGCTGAAAAAATCATCACACCTCAGAGCTAGGATTTGGATGTTAGATGCCTTTCCTATTATGCTTCCAAAAAGGTTGAATTCAGAAGCTTTCTACAGAGCACATGTAACATATCCCATCAGGACCAGTTTTGTCCCAAAAGCAACTGTCAGAGCTCCAATCTTAGTTCAAAATGAGCTAAATACTAGTACAACTCTGTTCCCTAACAAGCAAGACATGTGAGCTCAAATTCTTTCAAGTCTGATAGCTTTCTAACACAATTCTGCCATAATCCACCCCAAAGTCCTTAACTAATGGGATATAGTCTATCTGAAATATTGGTACAGACATTCTTACTGTTGACACTGATCAGGAAGAAATTCAAGATTCATTGGCATAGACAGTATTTATTATATGTCACTTAGACTTACCCTACCTCTTTTCATGCAATTTTCTCCAACATGAGGCATCAGTAATATGAGGCTGCTTAGCACCTTTTCATTGATTAGATCAATATCAGCATCTAGACTATTGTAGCTGTTTCTTTTAAACCAGGTGAAAGATGTTTTAATGAGAAAAAAAGAACTCGGAAAATTATGGGTGGTAAGTGTAGCAGAAATTGTTTTTAATATTAAAGATAGACTAAAGGAGATAAAATTGGCAGAATTGCCTAAGAAACAGAAAATGGGAGGATTTTAAAAAATGCCAGCACATTAACAGAGAGGTTCTTCAAGGTTTCACATTAAACTCCATGCTTTTTAATACATTTTATTAATGATCTGGAAGAGAGGATTATGCAGTGAGGTAGAAAGATGACACAAAGCTGTCAATCAAGACCAAAAGGTACTGTGAAGAACATTAGGAAAAGAAAACTACCTGCTATCCAGTTTTACAGTTTTTGGATTCACAAATGATAATTGATTTAAAATGACCTAAACCAACAGTCAAGTTGTTTAGAAGTGGATACACTCCCAGAGGGCTCAGATAACATCACAGAAAGGGGTAGAAAGACTGAGGCTATACTGATGGAAATAGGAAGAATATGCTACAGCACATTCTGTGGTTTGGGATTTGTTTGGGTCCCAGCTGGAACTCAGGAACTCCTGAGACCTGGGCATCTCTATCAGTAAGTCAATGAAATACTTGATCAAAAAGGTCACCAAGGTGTTTGGAGGAATAGTGTAAGAAATAATTGATGTTGTGGTAAAAGCTATTAAGCCTTCCCATAAATCAGTAGTATGGCCTTACCTAATGAATGCTGCACAAATTACCACCCCACAGAACTAAAGACTGTAGAATAAAGACAGGAATAACCAGAACTCAGAAAAAAATCTCACATAAAGCATAGCTGAAAAAAGTAAGTTTGCTAGAGGAAGGACAAGATCCAAAACCAGCATGGAATTATCTTAAATATGAAATTTGTGTCATGGGTGCACTAATAGGTTTTAATGGCCTGGAGTGGCCTTTCTTGGCTGTTTCACTGGCACTCTGCCCACAGGCCCAGGAGCCAAATTCCAGCTCAACCTTGGGCCTTCAGACACTACTTGGGCTACATTATAGGAGTACCTGTCTCCAGCCCTGTCTCCTGGATGGACCTCTTCCCTATGCTGTGGGTAGCCTGCCTCATAGATGGATCCCTTGGACATACTCTGCAGCTTGCCTCAGGCCTTGTCTCTGTCCCTGTGTCTTGTTGATAGGATCCCCCGCATATATTTTGGACCTGACCCATTGTTTGCTGTGTTGGGAGCTGTTGGTGGACCTTGCTACCAGCCCCCAGCTCTGCCCACTGTGCTCAGACCCTTTAGGACTGCATTGCATGAGTGAGAGCACTCCCTGATTTGGGGTCACCCCTGGCTGGTATCCCCTCAGGGAGCTGACTGCTACCGCAGTTCCTTGTTCAGCTGGAAAGTGCATCTTCAGATGTCTACATTTAAGATAGCAAAACTGGCCTGAAAGTCCTCATTTCTTCTACAAAACACACTTTATTTCCTGCTATGGAAAATGTCTGGAACTGCCAGTGTCTGGGCTAACCTGAGTATCTTGGTAGCTCTCACCCTAACCTGTTTGGGATGCATAAATGAAGAGTAAGTATAGGATAGGTCTTCCAGATATGTACTGAGAAAACCTAACCTACATGCATAGTAATAATATCTGTGCAAAATACAGACATTTTCACTTAAAAATGGACTGATGTTTACTGCCACCTTCATAATAGTGTGCTGCTACTTTTGCCAGAAACAGAAAGTTTCAGTCCGTATCTCAAGCAGGGGAGAATTAGAACAATTCCCAGTTTAGGAAAGAGAAAGTTACTTTTGAAATTCTGTTGAAGGTGGACCCTGTGACCCTCAATGAATGGAAAGATTTTCACTTCTCATTAAAGCAATATTTTGAGTAAGAGACATAGGTTGTGACATTAGTCTACTTCTGCATTTTACATTAGAGCCACTGAGTAAACTCCTGAAATTACCCTGAAAAAATTCAGTCATCCTAGACTGCAGCATCTCTTGCCTCTCTTCTACATATCTAATTCAAGATCTGTGTGTCTGATTTGCAGTAGTGCTGGAAGCTGTGCTCTGAACACATAAAACAAGTTTAATGCCAAGTGCTTTGAATAATCAGATACTAGCTGTCTCAAATCGGGCATTTGACTAGAACATGCTTGTTCTGCTGGTCTTCACTTGTAAAATAGCCTCCCATTAACACAACCTGGCTGGGGTGAAAACGTATTGGTTGTTTAGAGTTTGAGACTCTAGAGAAGAAACAGTCTCTAATAAAATTAATAACTCAGTGTCCAGAGCAGGGTCTGAAAATTGGGCACTAAACAAGCCTTTACATCACACATTTTGAATAATGAGAATAGTAAATAAGCATCATCCCCAACTAGGGAGGACTAAGTGAGTGACACAGTTGATTATGTCAATGAAGACAGTGTCACAGGATCAGTTCCAGTTGCTGTAAATGACAGATAGAGCTTGTGCCTTACCTTTGGATGTTTAGCAATTCAGTTACCCTGAAATGAGTGTTTTATAAATGAATAAATAGAGTGTCCTTGAGAACGTCCAGGGAAAGTTTCTTTCCACTTATGTTTAGACATCTGAATATAAAACTGAATTAAAGCAACCTCACTGCTAACATTTTATAACTTCGTATTGTTTAATTTTTGAATCCTGAATGATTATCTTTCAGATACATTTTTTTTCATACAACGTATTCTGTATGCAGATGAACCACTATCTGTTGACATCCTGAATTGCATTCTAAAAAGTGAAACAGATTTCTTCTTATTATTATTGTACAGTAAGGAAGAATCCCAGCCATTGCTAATATCCATCACATAATGCATTAGATTTTTTTCTTTTCTAGCTTTATAAGCTTATCTCTTGAAGAAATGTAACACTTGTTACAAATATGATCCTCCATGGTTGGTTTTTTCTGAATTGCTTACATTAATAGAAAAACATTAAGGTCATGTGAGGAGTTACAGTGCAGAAAACAATTCATACCTTGTTTGCTCCTGGCTTTTTCTTTTATTTTGAGGCTAAATGTGTCTTACACTCTACAACTTGTTTATTTTACAGCTCCATTGCATCTTTCACAGCTGTTTCCATGGAAACCACACTCTAAATTGCAGATTTTAAGGTTAAGTTTCTTCCGTTAAAAGCGGCATCTTCAAGTGCTCATTACTCTGCAGGGTGGGCAATGAATCTCTTTGGGTATCACTCTAGTCATCACCGGACTCTCAGGATTCAACTAGTTGCTTTGGCTTTACTATGCTGACTACAGTACATTCACTTTTTGACTGAAATTAGTTGGGAAAAACAGCAACAAAACATTCTAAAGGTTGCAGCTTAGGAAAAAAAAGAGACATTTTCCACACAAAAAGTGATATGTTGAATATGTGTTTTAATTTATAGAGAAAGTTTGAGTATTTTCTTTCTCATTCCTGCAAGGATCTCTCATTTATTTTTCAGCCCTTTCTGAGTGGGTGAATTAGTTTACCTTGGCCAAGAATTCAAAAGTTGTTTGCGCAAAGACCACTCCCAAAATGCATCATAGATGATACCAAACCAGTCTAAGTTTCTGTCCCAGTCCTCCCAAATCACAACAACCCCAACCTCTCAAAATGATCCTACCCACCAGAGGCATATCTTCAGATTCATACTATGGGAACACCAATCTAGTAGGCTGAAATACAGCCCTCACATTATTTCAGACACTTTCAACTTAAAAAAAAAGAAGTGTATATATATATGTGCAAAAGTGAGCCAATGTATCTTGACGTGGAGCTCAGAAGAGACAGTGAGCCAAATGCTATATTGTAAGGTTATGGCAAATCATATTTAGAAGGGACTAGCTCTGAAAAGTTTAGACACAAGTCACTGTACTTGGCCCTGGAGAGCAAGAATCACTCCATTTCAGTGTGTAGCTACACCTGTCTTTTAAAACCATCTGCATTAGGCTAAGAGAAATTACCCAAAGTTCAATTTAGTGCATTATGCTAATTTTAAAAAAAAGACATGAACATTCATTGTGTTTGACTTAGGACAGAACATATTTGAGTTTTACACAGACAGATGTATGCATCATAAAAGTGTATATATATTTATTTAAATAAAACTAGTATCTCACACAAATCATAGAATCATAGAATTGTCTAGGTTGGAAGGGACCTTGAAGATCATCAAGTCCAACGATCAGTTAAAACATTGCAAAACTTGAGGTAGTTTTTATTTAAACAATTTACATGGACACTGTGATAGTATGTGGTTTATTAGATTATATTTCTTTAAAGAAATTCAAAGATTCAAAATAAACCTAGCTCAAGTGGGAGATGAATGAGTTCAGTATCAAATTTAGTCTATAAGTTGGCATTTGTGAAAATCCTACAGCTCTCCTCAGAACATTAGAGGGTCCATAGCAGAAAATAACAGGGGACTCATTTAGCCCAGCATCCTGGGGGCTACAACGAATGATATGAGGAAGATGACAAGCAGGGCAAAGATAAAGTGACACTTTCTCTGGTATTGTTTTCCTGTTCCAGGCATCAACTGTCTGGGGCTCCCTGAACTGGAAGTTTCATCCAGGCCACTGTCTTTAATAACTACAAAAGGACCTTCACTTTCTGAACTTCTTTTTTTGTAGTTTCTGAGATTTATCAACATCCTATGAAAATAAAATTCACTTTTTAATTACCCACTGTCTGAAAAAGGTACTTCTTTTTGATCATTATAAAGCTGTTGCCTGTTCATCTCCTGAGGTGCTCTTTAGATCTTGAGTTATGAAAAAAAGTGAATAAAAGTTCCTTATTCGTTTACTCAATATTTTTTATTATTTTAGTGTATTCTTTTTTTTCTTTTTCTTTTTTTTTTTTTGTGTGTGTGGTATTTTGGGGTTTTTTTACTGGTTGTCTTCATTTCCTAAATCAGCTTTTCTGGATACCCTTCAGTTTACAATTACTGTGGATGACATTTTTCCCATGTTCTTTCAGAAGAGCATTTATAAAGCCTAACTTTAAAAATTTGAGTGAGATATTCTACAACAGGTATCTCCTCAGGCTGAACCTTTCTCTGATCTGAACTACCTCTCTCAAGGCAGCTGCTTGCTATCTTGAGACAATATAATGTAACAATCCATAACAATCCGACTAACTTAGAGGATCAGTCTCCCATCAGTTTTATGACCCTGAAGGGTTTGGGCACTAGGTCTCTTTCAGATACTCATACACACTATCAGGGTTGCAATAATCTTTTTAAGACTTTCTCCTGAGACTCAGTAATGCAGCTGTGCTGGAGCTTGCAGCTCCCACAAAATTTGCAGTTTCAGAGTTTTTCCCAGAGTCTTGTGGATATCCTGGAATATAGTTTACCTCTTTGAAGACTTGTGGCTGTTAAAGAAAAAGATAAATGTTTCACAGAAATGAACTTTTTGACACAAAAATAGTCATCTATACTCCTTACATCATCAAAGGGAAGCAATGATGGTCAGGTTTCTTCTGAACCCATGTCCATCATCACTAATGAGCACTTTCAGCAAACAGATCAAAGACTTCCATGAGGTAGGGATGGAGAATACATTCCCTCAAATCTCCAGTATAGAACCCCTTTGATAAGTTTTGTCATAGCTGGTCAAGGCAAGGAGAAACACACGCTGTCAATATTGCTTAAGAAGAGTAACCTGACTAACAGCATGACTACTGCAGGTGGCACTAGACATAAGACTAATTATTCACAAGGTAAAACAGAGCATAGTAGCTTGAAAGAATATAATACAATCTTCAACAAATATATTTTTCGAGCTATAAAACTGTTTGTTCTGCAAATCGTATGCCTTCTGGTTTCTGTGAAGCATCTCATCCTCACAATCCTCTTACTTCTTATTGGCCTGGATTCAAAAATACTATGTTCTTGAACTTCCAGCATAAGGTATCCTCTAACAGGTTACTTCAAGTATTTTGAATTATTACCCCCACATTCACAGACACACGCTAATTAATTACATTGCAGGACCCAAAGGGCATCACACAGATTCTAGAGGAGACCCAGGACTGAGTGGTTTGTGTCCCATGAGATCAGTCTACCCTGGAAGGAGACAGATAGCTCTGAAAAAGGTGACTGTGAGCCAGTCTGTGCTTTAGGGTGCAGGACCAGCCTCAAACTTATTTTATTTAGGAGTATAGACATAGTCTGCATGGTCTGGGTTAGGGACATATACACAAGTGCACTTAAAGAGGAACATATTTTCCACAATATTAGATGGCAATAGCCTCAAATGGCATACTTTAGCCACTGTATGATGTTATGCCCTAGCACATGATGAGAGAATATTACATTTTATGATGAATTTTTAAAGCATCAGAATGGGAAACAAAACAAAACAAAAAAAAACAAACACAAAACCCCCTACAAAATGCCTAAACATTCTCTTTGACATCTGTGTGTTTATATATTCTTTGTACAGCCTTAAACTGTTGGTGATAACAGACGTTCAAAACCAAAATTACACAAAGAGCACGGTACTATAAAAAGCATAGCAACGGCAAAAAAAAATGATCCCTAAGGATTATTTTAAATAATGATGCATTTGTGTTGCATAAGCAAATATACTTGTCAAATATTTATGAACAGAGTAAATGTGCCCATCCAGAATCTTTGTTAAAACAAAACAGCGCCAAGAAGCCTTCCATGTAGCACTCTGATTGTAGGAGTCTGTGAACCTACTGACTTTCTGGATCAGAGCAGGAGTCTGTTCAATGTGATGTTCTGTTCTGACATGTTCAGTGCCAAATACTTCAGTGGAAGTTGCAATAGTTCCCCAGAATGAAAAGTTATGGAATAAGCTGCCCATTGAAGAGGTTTTCTCTTGACTGTCATCATTGGGAAATTGTAGCATTTTCTGGGGTATGAGGATTTCATAAATTCATCAATACTGAGGCTGGAAAGCATTACTATAGTCGGTCTAGTTTAACCTTCTGCATATTGTAAAGAATTTTTCTCCCTAATTTCTCTATTGCAGAGAATTTTTCTCCCTAATTTCTCTATCACGTCAATAAAAAGCATAACTAAATTACTAGTTTTTTGTATTTTTAATCCTATTTAGTAGAAAGGGAAAATTTCCTTTATCTACATAAATGAGTTAAACTGTTTTATTGGAGGTTTTTTTTTTAATTTTATTTTTAAAGAACAGTGATTGGTATGGTTGAATAATTGTGTCATTATTATTATTTTAAATTATAATTTTAATATCATCTGCTTAATGTTCACTGAATGCTCTCACTGAATGCACATTATGAACACAAATTTTCAAATGAGACTGATTTGTAAGCCTAGAAGATATTAATTTAGGAAAATCTATGCCATTTACAGTTCTGCAGATAAATTTTCCAGAAGCTAATCCATATCCCCCAAATTATTTTTAAAATGCCACATTCCTTCAGTCTACTGTACCATCTGTCAGAATGGAAGATTCCTTCCTGAAAGAAGGTGAAAACATCCCATATGGATCTAAGACTTGGGTCAGAAGTCTGAAAGGAAGGGACAAAAGGGAGATCCTGTTTCTGATAAAGCCTATGCAGAAAAATTTCTCTTCATTTGCTGGCAGAATATACTCTGAAAGCATCAGAAAAAAATAAAATGCGCATTGTGTTTCTGGGCATTAAATTTATTTTGTTCATAGCCCATTTCTCTCTGTAATAAAATGTTAAAGGAAATAAACATTCAGTTCACCCCACGTGGCATATTAGGCCCTGTGTAGTACCATATAAAGGAGTTAACGTGATTTTTTTGCTGGGGGTTTATATCAGGACTAAATATCGCCCTGTAGGAACCTATGAAGTGCATATTTAGCCACATTCTAGATCTAGTACTAGCCTGGAATTAATTTGATACACAAGAAAGGGACTACAGCAAGGAAGAAGTGAACACTTTATTTCATAGTAGCCGCTTCACTTTATGGCCAAAGAGCAAAACACAAAAGGACAGAAGAAAAGGAAAGAAAAAATAGCTAAAAAATCAGAAAGGCTGATAAAAAGTTGCTGAAGGTTTTTCATAGCTTTGGCCTACAGAAGAAAGGAATTTGATGCTGATGAGTAAGGCAGACAGCAGTTGTCAAATTCCTTAGCACTTGAACTCCTTCCTTGGGTACTAGATGTGAATGTAATTGAACAACTAAAGAGGACCTTCTACATAATTAATACAAATAACACATTTGCAAAATATGCCACTTTCTACTCTTTTTTTTTTTTTTTAAGAAATAACTTACTCCCTGGAAAAAAAGTCTGTTATTCTGGAGCATCTTTTTTCACCATAATGTTAGCACATCTTTTTGGCAGTTTATTAAAGTTTCAAGAAGTATTCATGCAGATTAGCCTAAATATCTTGTTTTGCTTTACCACCAGATTTCTGTTAAAACAGAACAAATCATTACATTCATTCATCATCATTTGGCTGTGAGGTTCCAGGATGCCAAAAATAGGAAACACTTGTGGAATCTACAATAATTGAGAGCAACAGTAAATTACATTTTAAGTGCTCATCAAGGTGAGAACGAGGCACTTCATGACTCTTCGTACATCCTTGTTAGGAATTTTGCCAAGCTAGAGGAATGCACAGGTTCATACGGAAGTTGCTAGCTTTAACCTTCCTGTGAATGTGTTTGTGCTGTACAAACCCACTGATTTTTTTTAGAGATACCTAACCTAGTTTTAAAAAGAAAAAGAAAGAAAGAAAAAGTAGATTGCGGTGGATGAACAATCATGTTAAAACCTCTAATATATGCTGCTCTTGTACTCCAGTTTGATAATTTAAAATGCAGCGTGGATACCTGCTTTGTTTCCTTTAGGGTTCAGGCAGGATGAGATGTTGCATTTAGCTGTAGTTCGCTACAAGAAAAGTTCCCTCTTTAAGGCACAGCATCAATGTCTTAACATTGAATATTGCCAATAAAGCAGCTGTTGCTTAGTTTGTCAACATATGCATATGCTATACGGCTAGTAGAAACACCATCATAGAACAACTGTCTGCTTTAGAAGTTTCACTTTCTTCCCAGTTTTTGCCCTTGTGCAATGCAATTCAAGGAACTGGAACGGTTTGCCTTTGGCACTAACAAGACACATTTAGCAAGGTACAATTTTTGGATTATCCTTTAGCTGGCACACCATCCCTTGGTCTTGCAAAATTCAGTTACCTTTCCAATTATAAAACCTACTTGGTTTCCTCTTACCATAATAAAGATACCAACTTATCCGCACAGTACATGAATTGTGTTGCTCCTTTCTGTATTCTACTGTAAGTTTTGCAAGTATTCCACTATGCCTGGAACCAGATAATTTTGGCCTGTGCAGTCCCAAGGGATCCATTTGTATAGTAACCAAGATGGGAAGGGCTTGGTCACTCATGCTCACTCTTCAGTTCCTTCTTTAGTGTCTGTGGAACATGAAGAATGAAAAGGAGATATGCTCTTTCTAAAACCTCTTGTTCTTGTAGAAATTATCTTTTTTTTTTTGTCTTCTGATTGCTTGTCTCTCTATGTATTCTGCTGCAGGTGGCTCCAAAGCAGTACAGCTGAGTGGGGCTAAGAAGCAGATGGCAATAATTACTGAAAGACTTTATATAGAAGGTATCCAGGGAAAACACATGGATTAGAATACAATGATTTATAAAAATGTATATGGAACTTTGTGTTAGACTGAAAGCAAATTGCATTTCTAAGCTGCACAGGTCCTTGTTGACTGTGGTCATGGATTATCAGGTGACTTAGATAAATCTTGGGGAAGCGTAATAGACATAGAGATCCACTTTGAGATACTCTGAGTGGAAATTGCTTCCCCTTTCATTCTCTCAGCAAAGGAGACAAACAGCTTTATAAAAAAAATTTAAAGGTTTTGTCCTATACAGATAAAAATCCAAGGCCTCCCACATACCTTGTTTCTTCTCTTTGCTATTGACATAGATTTGGTTGCTGAGTTCTGAAGCTGTTGAAACTAGAAATATCAGTCAGAAATGTTACCAGAATATATTTTTGAGAAAGAAAATCTGGTATTCTTTCTCCGTGGAACCTCCCATCATCTTCCTATTGTCTTTTAAAACTGATGGACATCACGTTGAGAGAAAAAAACTGACAGAGAAAAAGGTAACCATGAGATAATGCTACAGAACATCTGAGATAATGCTTGATACTCATGTGTATTTAATTAAATCCACAGCTTTCTAAACATCAGCTGCATTCAGTGAGACTTATTAGTAGAAACCAGAGTGTATTGTCAGAGCTCTAACTTAGCAAAGGTACCTTTGGTGTCCTGGAAAACACAGCTAAGTGAGAAAAAAAAATAAATTCAGACATACTAACCATCTACTTGATCTCATAAATAAATTCCTCAGAGTGATGACTGAATGTAAACCAGAAGCAGGTAAGCTTAGTCATTTCAAGTTTAGAATAAATCATTATGTCTAATTTTTGTCTGAGTTTTGTTTTGGAGAGGAATTGGAAGGATCAGAAAGTTTCTGCTATCAGTTATTCTCTCTCTTTTTTTTTTTTTGACAATGAGACTTTAATGCTGTTGTTCCCGATTTACATGTATTGATTTTTGCAAATGAATCCTGTGACGAAGAAATAACGTTGTTATAAAGAGGCAGAACCGCAGAAATAAACAGTATCTGTTTATTTGTTATGATGGGAGACAGAATGTTATGAATTTGTACAAATATTTCCCACAAAGATATAGGAGAGGGAAGACAGATGTTAACAATCCTGTCAAACAGGATTTTACCAGATAGTGATTTTGGTGACAAGTCAGTAGAAAGCATATCAACCCATTCAGCCTTTTCATGCACCTGGGATGGATCCTAAGGGCACTGTGTCCCAGTGGGGCATCATGATCCATGGGGGCTGACAGGGCAGCACATTACCAAACATGGCCCATCTCACTCCCCCCACCGAATGCAAAACTTAGGGTGATCCTCAGGCCATAACTCCTACCTACTCATATAATACATCTCTAGCCTCAAGTCCAAGGTCTAGCTTAGAAGTTTTGCTGGACTCACTTTACTCACATTTCAGCCAGCTCCTCTTTGTAATCCACAGGGAATTTCACAGAACCACAGAAATATTGCTTGGACAGGACCTCAGGTGGCCATCTAGTCCAACCCACTCCTTGGTGCAGGGCTATCACCAATAGTAACTCAATCAGAGTTCATTCTGTCTAGCTAAGATTTTAACACCTCCATGGACACAGATTCCACAACCTTGTTGAATAATCTGGCCAAGTGCAATACTACCCTTCTCCAGAATTTTTCTTTATGTATGATTTTCTTTTCCCAAGCTACAACTTGTGGCCATTGCCCCTTGGTATACCATCTGTCAGTACCAAGGAGACTTTGGCCACATCACCTTTGCATCACCCTTCAAATAGATATAAGCAGAAGCCCTTAGTTTCTTCTTCACTGAGCTATATAACCTCAGTTTCTTCAGGTGCTATTCATGGTGAAAATTCTGTGGCCCTGATCACCTTTGTAGCCCTCCACTGAATCATCTCCAATTTCTTCTTATCTCTCTTAAACTGCAAAGTCCCAATCTGGATGCAGTATTTTACAGACAACCTTACTGGTACTAAGTAGAAGGGAAGAAAAACTTCCCTTGATCTTGTGGCCAGAGTCTCTCAATATAGCTCAGTATATAGTTTGCCTTATTCAGGAAGACAGAGCTTTGTTGGTTCATCTCCAACCCAGTGTACACCGTTATCCTGAAGCTCTTTTCAGCAGGGCTTTAACTCAGCTAGTCCCTTCCTAACCTGTGTTGATACATGGAATCCTTTCTCCCTAAGTCCAGAACTTTTCACTTTTTCTTATGGAACATCATGAGCTTTCTTTTGGTCTGGTGCTAAAGTTTATTGCAGTCTCTTTGGGTAGAGTTTTGACATTTGTCATGGCCACAGTTACTCCTTCCAGTTTGTTTCATCTGCAAATGTTCTAAGTGCAGTCTGTGCTATTATCCAGGTCATCGAAGATGTTGAACACTACAGGTCCCAGCATGGAATTCTACAGTACTGAACTGCTCACTGCTCTCCAGAGGGACATTTAACCATTGATCCCTGTTGTGGCTGAATCCCTTTAATTTTCAACCCACATAACTAACCCACCTGTTTTCCCAACACATACTCCCTCAGCTGTGGGAGAATGCCCAAAAATCTCACTAAAGTCAAGGCAAATTCCATACATCTCTTTCTCTTCTCATATATCCAGTCATTAAATTGCACAAAGATAACAGATTTGTTATGCACACTTTACTGCTGGCAAGGCCATGTTGAGCATTCCTGATTACTTTTCTTGTCTTTAACTTGCTTGGAAGTGGATTTTAAGAGCGGGTGATCTTCCCGGGGACTGAGGAGAGACTGACCAGCCAACAGTTTCTTTGATTCTCCCTTTTGCCTCTCTTGAAGATTAGTGTTTTATTTTGTTTTCATTTGGGTATCTTTGTTTTGTTTTTTTTTCCAGACAACACGATAGGCAGCAGCCTCACAAAGACACCAATCAACTTGTCAATAAAATTTATCAGCCCCATGATATGGAGTACGCCTATCTTCTACAACCTTTTGTACTAAAAGTGAGAATCCCTTTTCCTCCCCAGACTTTGCTGGTACACGCAGAGGTCAGTTGAGTCCTTCAGTGTTTTCAGTATTGTCCATGACTAGGCTGTCTTACCCCCATCCTTTCATTTTCCCTGATATTTTTTTTGCAATTGGCATAACTATAAAATCCCTACCTGTTAACTTTTATGTCATCCACGAGTCTTAGCTCCAGTTGGAATTCTGCTTTTCAGATCTTGTCCCTGTGTGCCTAAGAAATTCTTCCATACTTCTTTGTTGCCTTGTTGCCTATTTTGTTTTTTCCAGCTCCTGTGGACTTCCTTTGTTTGTTTAAGTTTACTGGGGAGTTGCACGCTTAGCCAAGCAAGTAATTTGCCAACATTACCTGTGTTCCTGCACAGCGGACTGAGGACCGACTTTTTAACAGGGCCTGTTGCGACAGGACAAGGGGTAATCGTTTTAAACTAAATGAGGGGAGATTCAGACTAGGCAGAAGGAAGAAATTTTTTATGATGAGTGTGGTGAAACCCTAGCACAGGTTCCCCAGAGAGGTGGTAGATGTCCCATCCCTGGAAACATTCAAGGTCAGGTTGGACAGGGCTCTGAGCAACCTGATCTAGTTGAAGATGTCCCTGCTTATTGCAGAGGGGTTGTACTAGATGCCCTTTAAAGGTCCCTTCCAACACAAACCGTTCTATGATTCAATGATTCGATGATTCTATGTTTTGATGATTCGATGATTCTGTGATTAATTCCTGAACTGTCTTTAAGGTCTCTTCAAAAATCAGCTAACTGTCATTGATTTCCTTCTCTTTCATGGTAGCTTCCCAAAGAGTTCCAAAGGAACATCCTGAAAAAGATGAAATATGCAGTTGTAAAGTCTGGAATCCAAAATTTGCTGCTTACCTTCCCATTCTACTTCCAGGTCCTTAACTTAATCTTCTCAGAGACACTGCAACCCAAGCCACCCTCTGAGACCGCCACCAGGTCTTCTTTATTTATGAGTAAAGCATTACCCCTGGTCATCTCTGCCAGCACGTGCATTAGGAGATTGTTACCAGAGTAGTCTAAGAACCTCCTGGACTTCCTGCCTAATGCTGCATTTCCCTCCCAGCAGATGCCCAGCTCATTGAAATTCCCCATAAGGACAAAAATCCCTGAGTATGACAACTTTGCTAGATGGGATGAAGAAGAAAATCTAATTCACTACACCCTCATGGGTGTTATCTCCACATCCCCAGTGTTCCCTTCCCCTCTGATCTTGAAAGACATGCTCTCAGCAGGCAGGCCTCTAGATTCGTGCTTGAGTTCTACATAAAGGAGATCCTTCACACAGAATGTCATTCCCCGTTCCCCTTGTTTTTCCCAAGTAGCCTGCATCCACCTGTAGACATGTTCCAACCACAGGTGCTGTCCTACCAAACCTCTGTGATCTTTACCACACCATAGCCAAACTCACGGTCCTGTATTTCAGATGTTTTAAGGTCATGGTGGGTATTTTATTTTGAACTATGAGCAATAAAGAGGAGGAGGGATTACTCCACGTCAGTTTATGCACATCAGTTGGGAGAACATTTGATAAGCTAGACTTCTCTTCAGATTGACATGGAGTAATTTAAAGAGCAGAACTGTGAATTTGTTTGGTGTTTTGTTTTTTTTTTTTTTTTTGTGAAGTTTATTTCACTCCTTTATTACAAAATATATATTTAAAAAAAAAAAAAGATACTGGCAACTTTTCTTCTTTGAGATACACGATTTACATAAATGCTTTGGACATGAGTGGGCCAAAGCATTCAAGGCCAAAAGTGGGGTTTTGCTTTATAGTACCAGTAAAACTGTTTTAGTGACAGATAGTGTGCTTGGCATCCAAAAGCTAAGACTTATGGACATGCCTTAAGACTATTCTGAGGTTAAAATCATCTGATCCCAAGTGTTTGGCTACATGATTGCACGTCATAAGAATCCATGGTTAATGGGAGACAATATTTTACATGCTTATAAACTACTGTTATTCTCTATGTCCAATACCAGAGTTCCTAGAAATACATTTCATGCCCAAATACAAGGAAATTTTTACCTACAAATCACGTCTGATATAAGCCAGTGTGTGTATTAGAACAGTTCTAGAAAAATTTGTGCCTGTTTTGTAATATGCTGTAAATAATTTTCATTCATGTAGTAACTACACAAATATTAGTTATAATGAAACTATCTGCATGGACAGAATCAGTAATTTTTGCTATTAGCATATAAATCTCTATTCAACTCTTTGGCTGTTTGTTTTTTTTTTAAAAAAAAAAAAAACAAGAGTAGAGGTACAATTACACCATTCCCGGAGAGCTTCAAGTTTTCCCTGAGGGTATGAAACCTTTCCTTGGCTAATACAATAATACAAACTGAAGTTTGGTCCAAAAATCCCCATGAATAAATATAGTTTGTCTGCAAGATCTGCCATTCAGCCATTAATAACCAATGTCTTGGTTTTTACCTCCAATGAAAAAAGAAGCTCAAGGCAAGACAAGCTCTCCATTCTTCCCAAAACCAGCATGGCAGCAGAGATGTGGCTTTGGATGAGTCCACTTGGAGCACCAGTTTCAGTTTCTGCTGCCTCTGGCAGCCATGTAGTAGATGTTCAGGGCCATGGAATACCATAGGTGACATTTGGAAACAGGCCATATAAACTTAGTACAACATTTTCAATTTATCATAGGATAAGAAGGGGGAGAATGAGAGCAGAGCTCCTGCCATAAGCTCTGAAAAGGCAGGGAACTTATCAGGTGAAATAACTTAGATTAATATTGATTAGTTTAATGTTGACTTAGAAGAAAAGGACAGTATCACCTGGTAAACAGTCCAGCTTACTTAGTAGATCTCACTATGTTTTCCTTGGAGATGTCCCAAAAATTGACTAGGGTGAGCTCTACTTGATTGGATGATTGGATCTGGTACAACTACATACTGTTGTAAATTAGTTTTTGTGTACACTGAAAATTCAGGCTATATCTAAGCTGTGAAACTCATATGTTCATATATAGTTTACAATTTTTCAGTGTCTACCATCAAAGAAATTATAGTGTCTCAAAGAAAGTAAATCTGTATTTTATTTGCCTTGGGAATGGCAAGAAAGTAAGAATGTAATGTGAGAGAATAATTTACAAATTAAATTGAATTAGTAAAACAGAAAAAGACAGAAAGTGTTCTGTTATGTGGAAGTGCTGATTATCATCCAGTCTTTATATTTGGTTAAGATAAGGGCATCTAAATACTTATCTAGATTTTATAAGTATTTCTTTAATCTGCAAATATAAGCAGAAACCAATCACAGGGAAATAAATAATGTCTAGATACCATTTCAATATTTGTAATTTAATGAACTGTACAAAATGAGATTCCAGATGCACATGAAAATGGAAAACTTTTAATTACATAACTGTGTAGTAATATAGAATCACTCCTTTGTTATAAGTGAATATGTCTAAGAAAAACATTTGGCTCAGAATGTAGTTTAGCTGAATCTGTGTGGCTCAGTTTTAAATATTTTACTTTCCCGTGATTCTTCTCCTTGTGCATGTGTGTGTTGCTGGACTTTTTAAATTTTAATTTCTTCATTCCATTAAAAGATAGGCACCTTTTCATGATACTATTCTCCTTACCTCCACAGAAACCCAGGGGAGAGCATATTCCCTATTACTCTTTAAAACAACTTAAAAACCTTGGCTCCTATAGGGACTACATTGTCACATTTATCCCTGCTCTACTGTGAGTGTAAGATGCTAGGTTTTTTATGCAGCATGAAATAGAAATCAAGCATAATCAAATGGCTTTTATACAGCTTTTTCAGTGCAACACAATTATAAATGATCTTGAATATTATTCATGGAGAGGTCAATTCATTATCTTAAATCAAGACTAGTAGTTACAGTGATACACTACCTCTTTATCTAAAATTCTTTTAGAACAATATTCTTTCTGCCAGAAGGTTTGACTTTGAAAAATCCATAGTTTAAGCAACTACCTGAATCATATAACAAGACTCAATTACACCAGGTGGTATTGACTGATATATTTGGTAATGTAATAAAGATGCCAACCCTGACAAAATTTGTTAGTTTGGAAATAGGGCAAAATGCCATTTTATTGCAAAGCTAATGAAAAATATTGCTTACGGAAGGATGAGACCCATCTCAAGTAGATTTATAGGTTACAATGTTTGTATGATCTCAAATATTTCAAAAAGATTGGAAGGCTTATGCAATGGGTGATATGACTATTGTCTCTGCAGTATAATGAACACAAGAAAAAGACGAGGGGTGAGCTCTGACATTCAGACTTGCACGGTAGAGGGCTAGAAGCTTTCTGTGTAGTAAAACTCTTGAACAGAACATACTGCTTCTTGAGCTTGTGCAGGCACTGTCATGGCTGGACCACCACCTGGATGTTTTGCAAGCTCCACAATTCAAAGAGATACTGCTTGGGGGGATTAAAGAGTGTGAGTCGGATTCAGTGAATCCAAATCCCAGCAGAAGTTTGGCAGAGGACTGAGTCAGTTCCTGGGATGCCAGCATTAATGGCTGAGGGCCAGACACTAATCTCAGATGCACGGCACGTGTCGCCTCCTATCTCGATTAAGCCACGTCTGTGGCTTACACACAACGCATAACAGCAGATTTTCTAAGGCATATGCTGCTTCCAGTGCCATACGTCTTAGTTTAAAACCTGGTCTGTAAGGTATGACTATTTCTTTTCCTTTTTCTTCAGTTGTTTGATGAAGAAATAAAAACAAAAGAGAAGGAAAGCAAAAAACTGTTAACAGCACGCACCCTGTTTTACCCCTCTGGCTTCTTCTTCATCTTCTATTCCCCTTCTTCCAAAGGATTCAATCTGCACCACACCAAAGACGCAAAGGAATTAAAGTAATAGTAGAAGCAGCACGGGAAGATTATTTTCTTTCATTCGTTCTTCAGTCTATGTAAGACATGACAGGATTCTGTAAACTCACAAGTATTTACTCTTTAAGCTAATTCTGCAGTGTTGTAAAACAACATGCAAACTGCAGGCTAGAGAGAAATAAGAGAGTCAGCATAGCAAAACTCGATTAGAAAGTTTGATTTGATTATCTGTTCCTTATTTGCATCACACTGCTGTTTCACTCAGAGCTACCTGACTGGAATATTTTCACTGCAATCCGAGCGTGGAAACTGAAGCTATCGGCAGAATAGCAGGCTGCAGGAAGCACAGCGTTTTATGCTGGAACATTCCGGCACGCTAATTGCTGCTTTGAAAATGATACTCCAAACATTTTCTTGCTGCATTTTGTCTCTTGGTTTTGATGGAAAACGTCCAGAAATGATGTGGTTGAGCTTGAAGATGAGAAATGGGAGACTGAGGGGCTGAAAGGTACCGAATGAGTGGATTGATGCAGTGTCTTAATGTACTGGCCTTGAACTATACAAACTTGACGGTAAATTCAGCCAGATTAAGGAGAGTGAGAATCAATCAGTTTCTGATAGCTCTAAAAGTCACAATAAAAGGGAAGATGGTTTTGTATTTATTGTCTAAGAGCTACACAGAAGACCCTCTTGTGCAATAATAATTAAAAAGGCTCAACTAGAGAGGTTAGCTTGAAAAACATGGAAGAAAAACACCTGACCTTTCTGTTCCTAGAAGAAAGCCCATTAGCTGAATGATTGATTTAGTGCTTAACGTTTTTCTTTTTTTTCTTTTTTCCTCAGAGTGTATTTTTCCTTTTGGTCTCATTCTCTACATTACATGAAACACTCCAAAATATTTTAGCCATTGGACACTTAGCCCAAATTGGGGAGGGGTAAGTGGGAGGCTAATTAAAAAGTCCTGTTGTATTCAATTTCACTTTCAATAAGCCTCTTTCCGCCGTTCACATTCTAGCAGGACAGGCACCAGCAAATATGCTGCTTTTGATTATTTTTTAAATAAAAGGAAGAATCTGTACAGATTGTGTATCAATTTTTAAAACCTAATGTCTTTTTACTGATGCATGACCACCAAAAGTAAGTTAGAAATTGCAAGAAGGTGACGCCCCTCTGCTTCTGAAGTGTTGTAACAAGGAATGCTCTTTGCTGTCACTGACCCTGGTTTTGCATAAGCCTCTCTCATGCAAACTGGAATCATATATAATGTAGATGAGATTGGTAGGGCCAGAAACCTTAATTTATTTATTGTGTAAGTGCAATGCCAGCCACCTCCTGTTTTCATTTTACCAATCTAATGCCAGTCATTTCCTGTTTTCATTAGACCATTGTAATGCTAGACTCCTACTGTTCTCATTAGTGCAGGACTGTGTAATGGCAACCACCTCATGTTTTCATTATAACAAAACTGTATGGTGCCAGCTGCCACTTATTTTACTTTACAGAATAGCATTTGAATGTAGTCCATACTCTTTCCAAGAGAATATATACAGAGATGCCAAGGACCTCAGAAGTCTAAGGCCCCTAAGAAAATGTTGGGAAACACCCTGTCTTGACTGTTTTGTCACTGAAAGAATGGCGGAGAATTTATACAGAATACACAGAGAAGAGGTTAAAACTGGAGTTAACCTGCTGTGGAACGTGGTTTAATTCTGCCAACTGCATTTCTGACCCGTAACCTGTCTGGGCTTCCAGAAGAAGATAAAAACGTGGTTGTAGTAATTCAAGATCTGGATTAGACTTTTTGGGAAATCCAAGTCAAACTCCTGGCTCCAGCATGTACTGCTTGTGCATACTTGTGAGAGACTGGAAAGCCAAATATTTGCCTCAAAGCTTGCTTGGTATCTCTGCAAGGTAAAAACGACCTTGCCTATCTTTGCAAGGTGCAAACGACCGTGTATCTCTGCAAGGTGCAAACTATCAGGACAGCAGAGGACCATTCCCCTGCAAATCAGGCACCACCAAAACCAGCAGCAGAAGACCATTCTCCTGCAAATCAGGACAGCAGAGGCCCATTCTCCTGTAAATCAGGACAGGCAGAGGACCATTCCCCTGCAAATCGGGCACCACCAAAACCGGCAGCAGAAGACCATTCCCCTGCAAATCAGGACGGCAGAGGACCATTCCCCTGCAAATCAGGCACCACCAAAACCGGCAGCAGAAGACCATTCTCCTGCAAATCAGGACGGCAGAAGACCATTCTCCTGCAAAACGGGCACCGCCAAAACCGAGCCCCGTCTGGGTTGGACTGGCAGCCCGCCAAGGTCTTTACCTGGTGTATAAAAAGACCATGGAAACAAGCTGCGGTGTGCACCCGCCACCGAAGAATTGAAGACTGAGGACCAACGAGACGTCGCTGGATCCATGGTGGTGACTTTGCTTATCTTTCTGAATGCTTGCTTGGTTTCCTTCTAATATTTCCCGTCTTTCCTATCGCTCCATTCCCCTGTACCTGTTCAATAAAAACGGCCCGACTGGCGGCATTTGACCTCGTTTGTGTCTCAATCTCTCTCTTGGGATCGTTACGAACCTCCCCCGAGCCCGAAGTCGGACCGGGACTTGACAATACTGCAACCAGTAAATTCCCAGTTTTATTACTCAGCTGTGACTGGTTTGGAGATAATAAGATTTTTTCTGTCCAAAACATTGGATTGTTTTGTTTTGCTTTGCTTCTGTATTATCTATTCCATAACATTTTTTCACTATTTATCAGTAGTGCTTCAAAAGACGCTGTGACTCCTTTTCTGGGGTCTTCAAATTCTATTGTAATGATATTAAATAGTGCTAAGAACTGCATGATGACACAGAAATCTTCCATTGAGAGATCTTAAAAATGTAGTTTCTTTGAAAGCTGGAAGGGTTCTGTTACTAAGGTGCAGTTAAGTTGTGGTTACGTTCCAAAAGATTATGGTTATTTTAGTTTTTTGAAGTAGGGACCAGAAGAAAAAGCCCCTCTAATTCTAAAAGGAATAAAAACATAAGATGTTGTGACAACAATTTTACTAAAAAGTTTTCTAGTTATTTACTAAAAGTTTTCATTTAGATGCTCAGGTTTCTGCTGATATTGAACATTATAGATATCAAAAGATAGTGTCATTGCTCTGTAAAAACTATGTAACTGCTGTGTGGATGTCCTGTAATATCGTCACAAATAAATATCTGGTTTACGTAAGGGGCCTGTGGCCTCAGTTCTATAATGAATGAATGAGCTGTGTTTTAGTCATGAGGCAGAGCCACCACATCTACTGGTACACGTACATCTGCTGTCTCGATTCTGAAGCCTTGGGAGCTTGAAGTGCTTGCTATCAGGACGAGAAAAAGCACCACAGTGAAGGCCCTTATTCTGTACCTGACCAAAATTATCAGTTCTGCACAGTGACTTTGGTTTTAATTATTCATGTGATTCCAGCTTGTCATGTTTTATCTGTTGTATGTTTTAATGATTTATAGCTTCACTGTAGCTTGTGAGGAAAGCAAAAAAGCTCTATGGACAGGTACCATGAAAATAAAATTTTACTGTTATTATAAATACTGGTACTTATATTCATTTCTCTAGAAGAAAAGAGCTCTTCATATGTATTTTTGTTCCTCTCTTCCAGTCTTGATGGAAAAGTTGTGGTTTCAAGAAAAAGAAAGTGTTCTTTGTCATTCTCAGATTGCTGTATTATTAACATCACTGAATAGAGTAATTGACAGATGTGTATAAGTTTTGTTAAAATGATTAAAAGCTCTGCAAATCATAACCTGTCAGTGTTCCCCAGGAAACAAAGACCTTTCCATCTGTTAGGGGACTCTGTAAATGAATGTAATGAGTCACCTATAAAATGACAGCTGTCATCTGTAGGATTTGAGCCTTGAAGGAAGTGCAAAATATAATGAAATACGTATGAACCGTCGATCAAAAAGTATCCTTAATTTGTTATTATTTTGATCAGTTCACTGTGGGCAGGGTATAATAGCTTGTAATTTCTCTGTGATCTCTAGTATCTGGATTACGACCAAGTCAACAGAAAGATAGATATGTTTAGTGACGTTACAGTTTGATAAGGCACTATATGACTGCATATATCTTTGCACATTCTCTGTCACAGTCTTCACAATGAATAAAATTTTATGAGGATAGTGGCATGCGATAGCAGCACATTTGAAAATTACTTCTTCTGAGCTGTAGAAACCCAATAAAACGGAAACCGAGGGATGGAACTGAGGGGTGTGTGTGTGTGCACTTTTGGTTCACCTGCGAAGATGGTGCACCTGTATTCCCTTCCGCTTCAATATTTAAGTTGTCTTCATAAAGGTAAGTGATTCGTCACTCCTTTGCTTGTACCATTGTTTCCCGTTTCTGATACATCATCTGAACTAAGGCAGGTGGAGTCATAACATTTTCTGTGAAATAAAATGTAAATTCTGCTATGCAAATGGACCATTAAGAACTGAATTAGATTAAGCAGTTGTTATAAATCAGCAATTATACTGCTTTTTTTTTTTCCTTTTTAAATAGCAAGATTCCAGCACAAATAAAATCCAATAAGTCTGCAACACGTTGTAGGTAGTAATGCTAGTCACCACTAGAAGAGAAATCCTAGGGCTGCTGATGTGCCTTACTGAATCTAGTATATATTTTACCACTGCTTGGATGCAGTCTTTAAAGCTAAGGATGCTGAGCAAAGTGCTTTGACTCGGCTGGAAACACAGTATATTAATTACAGCTCATAATAACTTCCATTTTTAGATAAGTGTTGCATAATTGTGCATGTTATGCCAAATAAAATCCTCAGTCTGGACATACAAATATAATTATTATAGAAATCCCCAAACTGAGCAAACAGGTGGTTCTTCAAATACAATTCTAACTGAATTTTATCTGGCTGCAAAAATGCATTCTATACTAAGCAACACATGCACTGAATGAGGACTGGTCTTTCTCCAGACCACACTTCAATGACTGCAAATATGGACTAGCATTTTCTAGTATGCCTTACAAATACTGAGGATGAAGGAAATAAAGTAAGTGAATGAGGAGAGCTGGCACCCACTTACAAGAAGCTATAGGATTCAAGATTTGGCAGCAGTACCTGCTAGCTCCTCACAGTTGTGTTGTCATTGCCCATAGAAGCTTGAATTTCTACCAGGCAGGAGGTGATGTGAACAGCACCTCAGACTAGAGGAATTACTGGTTATCAGCAGAGCTGTCTCAGGTTTACATTCCTGATCCCACAGTAGGCTTGGCAAATCTCCGTGAAAGCTTTTTGAACAAGAGCACTTGATTCAGATGTCCTCCAATCGTTCCTACTTCTCCTGCTGCTGCGGTAATAAGGTGGTTCCCTGACATTTCACCTCTGCTAAAGGGATAAGAAGTAACAGGAACTGAGAGTCTGCCCAAAGCATCATATTCTCTTTCCTCCTCCAGCTTGATTTCTGCCTCCAACCACAATAACTTTTGCAGTTGCTGTTGTTTTAAGTCTTACCAGTCCAGAGAAGAATATTAATAAGTGCTGGAAAATTAATCTCTTTAAAAAGGTGATTTCTTTGGATATTACAGCACTGAATGGACTTACTAGCATTCTACAGGCTTTACCTGGGTTTCTAGATCTTCCATTCCTCTCTCCTATTTTAGTCTACTGGAACAGATGTATTTAGAAAAGAATGGTGGTGTATTTATAGTCATCAACAGTGTTATTCAACTGAGTTGTAGAGGAAAAAATGTCCATGAACAAGGTTTTATATGCCATTTTTCCTGTATTTTTTTTTTCTTTCGGATTCTGGAGACTACTTTTCAAAGCCTGTTTCCTTTTCAAAATGTAGTTGTTCTTTTCCTTTTAAAGGATTGTTGTGTCTTACTTTGACACGTACAAAAAGATTAAGTCAACTGCACAGTAAGTTCACTTACTTACACTGGTGCATGGAAGTGCAAAGATTATTATGGAAGCATAATTATCAACCTCTGGAGTCTCTTACAGAAGAAGATGGCACGAAAGAAGCCCAGAGTCTGGACAGTGCTCTTATTCTGGAGCTTTCTACTGCTACAGACTTTGAACTGAGCCAAAGCCTCAATGTTTTTAAGAAGCTTATCTTGTGGTCAATGATAAAGGCTTATTAGCAGTTGCTAATCTCTATTCTAAATCTCTTTTAGCACAATGGTATTCTAATGTTATTAAAATCGTTTCACATGTATTCTTTTCTGCTGTATTTACTATATTCACTTAGTCTTATACAAATCCTTATTAAATGATATAGCAGTGGCTTATATTCATTTTGTTCTCAATTTAGAATGAGACACAAGGGAATAGAAAATCATTCTTATAGGCAATACAGCTCTAAGCATAGAAAATCAAAGGGTATTCAGAGTAAATACAATTTCTCATCTGGTCTAAGACAGTCCCTAAACATGTACTCATAATGAAATACATTGTTATGAACCATAATATAGTTAGAAGATATTAAATGCATTAGTTAGTTATCCAGAATACATGTATCAGATGATTTTTTCTTATTATTTCAGTAAAAAAAATCTACAAAGAAATAATTTTCACTAAAGATGAAGTAGCTGTATGTTTAATTATCAAGGAAACATCATGATTTAGAGCTGATGAGTTTAATAAGTGTGACACTTCTCAGGATCTCCCACTGAACTCACAATAGCGGATTAAGAATTTGTTCATAAAATAGTGTTTTATTTGGAAAATAAAACTATTGTTTTAATATATTTTAACAACTTTTATATGATCAAATTTTAAACCAACAAATTTTAAGAAATAAATGGAGGTTTTATCTGCAAATATCACGATTAATATTTTTTAATTCGTTAAAGACAGATGAGAAATCTGCTCTAAATTCTCTACATGAGACAAATTTGTAAAGTAAAGTATTTTAAATGGACATATTAAAAGGAGGGAGTGGTAAATAATAAAAGGGGCACTTGCAGAAGTCGTTATAACATGCAGCATCATAAAAGATGCCTGTTGTAAACAGGTTAAAAATATAGATGCATGGAGCATTTTCCCAAAGACAGTAATAACAGAAATAGATAAATGTAATTTTCTGGTGGTCAGACAGATACGGTGTTTCCATTTTAACGTTGATGCCAGCACAGTAATCCATTTTTTATCACTTTCAGATCAAAACACTGAAAAGAGTTCTGTACATGATTGGCCCTAAAATGATGGAAAATTTGCAGTTATTACCAAATGTAATTGCAAATTTTTTAAGGAGTATTTCTTCTTGCGAACATATTGCAAATATGTTTTCTGTACTGCACTAGCAATCAGCTGAGTTCCAGATGCAACTTCAATGTTGGTTTTGACTTGGAAAAAGTTGAGGATAACTGATCCCCTAGTTCTCTGGCAGCAGTTCAGTAGGCGCACTTTAATACAAATTCCTTAGAGTTAGTGTTCAAAGCACAAAATGCAATATGTTTTCAGAAATTGAATTGTAATTATTCCATTTCTCAGTAGGTCAAAATCTAAATCTGTTGTCCAATAATCTATGTTTCAAACCATGTCTATACTCTTGCCTGTTACCAAGATAAATTGCAGGATGTTTATGGACATTTTGGAGTCTTGTCCAAACAAAAGATATTCTCTGTAGCCCTAAAGGATTAGAGAAGCCTTAAAGAACCATGGAGGGAACCATGTCAGAACACTATTTTCATGNAACCTTTAAAAATATATATTAAAAAGGAACTGGTCTCCCAATCAGAGAAAAATGTTTCCCCAAAACTTGAACTAAACATTTTTGTGAGCCATGCACTACAGGGAACCATCAGCAATAAATAAACCAAGATACTGTGCTCTCTTCCTTGAATCATAACATATGCATTAAGGAATATACATCTCAGAAAATTCTTAGATGGCTCATTAATTCCCTGTTCCATTTCTGCATGCACTACTGATACTAAGGTGACCTTTCACAAATCAAGCTATACATACAGCAGAGAGCCGTACCCTCTTTCTACTAGAGAAATTTCATTTTTAGGGAAACATTACTAACTGAAGAAATAAGCTTTCAGCTGCTTTCATGTCTTAGACTCAATAAAGGATAAGGATAGGGTATTTATCCCATGAGTGAACACCCTGAAGCAGTTATACGTGGTTGGCTTAAAAGGAGATCTAAGAATCCCTGTTTGACAGACTGGCCATTTTCCAAATGAGAAATCAATGACTCTGTATTCTCGGTAAAGAAAAGCCAGGATGGTTTATGACTTGTTCTACATATACTGTGGATCCAGCCAAGCTCTGAATTACACACTGTTGAAGACAGCAAGACAGCAACATCCCATGTCCAATGAGGCCTTCAGCAGCATAAGGCACATTCTGGCAGGACTCCGCACAGACAGTGGCTTGCTAGATTTTGGAATTCAGCCTGTAGAAAGACAAATATACGTAGCAGGAGAAAGGGAAGAAAGCAATGGGGGGTTTCTGTGCCTAGGATACCCAGCTAAATAGATGCAGGCTGGTTTTGATTCTGGCACACACCTGCAGAAAACGTGCAACGGGTAAAAGGTAATTCTGCTTGAAGGACTAGTACATATCTTTGAAATACCTGTAGTATTCTGAACAAACTAAAATTCTATTTAGCTCTCAAAAGCAGTGCCAATGTACTTAATTATTCTTAAAAAAAACCCCAACCAACCAAACAAAAGAACCCCAAACCAAACCCCCCAACCCCCCAAAAAGTCTGGTGTGGAGGATTTACACTGTTTGGTATGTCATTTCTAAAATCACACAGGAGCAGATAAAAAGAGCCCCACACTCTGATGGATTGATCGTGATGCTCAAACAGAACAAAAAAAAAACAAACAAAAAAAGAGGTTAATAAAAGTGTTAAATTATAACAACAAAGAACCAGACATAGAACTTAGTCATATTTTTCCCAGCATTTTGTCACATTGTTTACAGCAACATGAATAAAATTATTTACCTCTATTACTCAGGCTCTTAAGAAAGACACATTTAGGGAAAAAAAGAAAAGCAAAAAAGCAAAACCCCCAACCCTTTATGTTCTTCAAATTTTTTTCTCCACTTGTATATTCAAGCAGTGTTTTGATCTTTCATGTTGGGTTGACAGTCTTTGAGAACTTATACCCTCATTTATAATGCTTTTGGTGAACTCACACCAGTGTACTAAACCAAACTATCCTTTATTCAGCTCCATGTTTCTATGAGCAAATAACAGCCTGTAGGGATTCAGCACATCAGCTGCTTAAAAGATAAACCTACCCAGCTTGATGAAAACTCTTCACCACCTTCCTGTTGAGAGAAAACGGTTACACATTTCTAATAAATGAAGCAGGAACTGTCATTTTTTTGGCAAACTGATAACTAGCTGTAACAGCCGCATTGCCACAAGTTGCTTTTCCAAAGTAATTACCATCAGGCTCCCTGTGGTATGCAGTGTTTAACACATTTTTTCTGTGTTAATGAATGCAAAAGCAGGCAACACCACTATTAGTAATTGCTTTTTATTCGTAGTCCTCATTTTCCAGATAGGTCACATTAAACACAGCCATTAAACAATAGCGGTTGAGATAATCCATACAATGTATGCTGCTTTTGTTTGGTTTTTGTGTTGTTCACCAGTCATTGGTGCAACTTTGAGCCATATGGGGAGACAGGGGCTGATAAATGCGAATGCCAACCTGTATCACAATTGGGCCAGAGAAGTCAAAACCTTAATCGGGTTTCACTCCATTACACTTCAAATCAACAAATCTTGATAGCCAAAACTCCCATTTAAATTAATGCAATAATAATCACTGCCTGATGTCAAAAGAAACTAATTAAACAATAATGAGTGGGTGTATATTATGCTAGGCTTCAGACCCCTTCTTGACCTCAGCAGTTTCCCTTCCATTGGACAGAAAGCAGCTTGAAAGTTTATTTGAATGATGTATCTTGCTCCACTATGAGCAACATTTGACTTCCAGGGGTAACTTGGACTGGGAGGACTGGGAAACCTATATCCTCAAGTGGCAAATCACAGTTCAGGAGAAACTCTTTCCTGATAAATATGCCAAGTAAAAAAAAAAAAAAAAAGTCCTGATTTGATTGGGCAATTGTTTAAGGAACTCCCAGTTGATGGCTTTTATTAATTAAAAAAAAAGATATTGAACGCCTTACTTGCTTTTCACAGTGTACAGTACAATTTTATTAGTTACTTAGCTTGCCTCCCTTAACTCTGCCATTCTTTTTATAATCATGTGGCAGATATTTTCTTTCAGTCTTATAAAATATGTATGTAAGGAATGAGAGAAATAACTCATAAACTTTATCTTTAATTGCTACCTCTTTCTCCAGTGGCTACAGTAGAGATACCACGGAAAAAAAAATACTTTTTTAATTCTTGTGTGTGTTGTACTTCCTTTACTCACAATTGTGTTGATTTTGACTGAGCCAGCAAAACTCACATGGTATAACCTCTGCAGGTTTACAGGTTTGGTATGTATCCATTCTAAATTATGAAACAGATTTTTTAACCTGGGATATCCTTATTGGAAGCAGTATGCCAGAGATCTACAACAAACGGCAGTTGTCAGCCAACTTAAATAAAAGCAAGATTTCCTAAATTCTTCTATAAAGCTGTGAGTCATGAATTCTGAATTACCTCAGAGTGGTAAATAAATAATCACTACTAAATACAGATAATGTGTTAAACAGCTAAAGCTAGTAAATCACTAGTGACAGAGAGCCTTAAGGTAAATTCCTCTTACATTGGCACAGCCCTTTCTCAGAATGTTGTGGTTTTATGTCTTCAGAAACATACATGAATTGTACAATTGGTTACTCAGTGTTAAAATCATTTATAAAATACACAAATCTCCATCACTTGACTGCATTTACATACTGGCTTAGATTTTGCTGAATAATGGATCTCACTGGCAGAGCTAAAGACTTGGTGCACAGACACTGAAGTGATGGGCACCACAGAAATACGTATAAAAGACTGATCAAACAATAAGAAATCCTCTCCACTATGGAATTTCAAGCTATCAAGCTATCAAGCAAAACCAATCTCGGGTCTTCTGGCCAAAAAAAAAAAAAATAAAATTATATAACACAGACAACACCACATTTTAGATACATAAATTGTCCAAAACATGGAGAGTAGCTTGATAAAACATGTACAAGATCCTTTTTTTACATGTAATTGTAGACTTTTTTAACAGGAGGAGCTAAAAGCAGACTGTCAGAATGGTTGCCTCCCAAAGACAATTAATTGTAGGACTGACTAGCTAAAATCACCATTTAGCAGCAATCCCAATGTCAAAACAGGCAGTTGGGTCAACTTTCTTTCTCGAACTGATGAAAACTATGGCTTCGTGGAATTTGAGATTGCCAACCTCTTTTATATATGTTTGTATAGTACAGATTAAAGTTAATAAACTCAATACAACATTTTTAAATGATGTGCCATAGTGGTATTTCCAACAGAGTACCTGAAGTATGTAAGGGACAAATCCTGAGGTAAACATTTTATTCTTCTGCTTCTTCTTGTTCTGTGCAAGATCATTTTGAATGTGGGTTGTTTTCTCAACTTTCATCTGAAGTCAATTTTGAATTTTTCAAATGCAATAAAAGCACCCTTATAAAAAATAATAAAAAGTAGAAACTATGTCCCAAGTTATTCTACAAATACTTTTCAGAACAAATGAAAATCAAACTAAAAGCACCCTCCAAAATAAGCAGTGTGTATCTAGAACTGCAATAACCAATCGCACATTCTAAAGAATCAGATGAAATACTGCCTGTGCCACATTGGCACTGACATGTTTTTCAGCTGCATGAACTTAATAGCAAAACTTTGAAAACAGTGGCATCTCTTAATCAATTGAATATTCTACATTAAACAGGCTCGGTGCATGTGTCTGGGGGCAAAAAAAAAACCAAAACAAACAACTGAGGAGGCTCCAGATGTTGGTTCGAGTGTAAGTTTTGTTATTAAACATGGGTTTGCCATAGAAGCTTCTACAAGGACTCGCACATAACCATGACTGATGGATGCATTTGTAGGCTTTTCAGTTAGCTCCATCAGCTCACTCAAACACATTTTGAACAGATTATGTATGCAGTACTTCGTAGACCATACATTAAACAAGAGACTTTGCTCTGAGGCGCTGCTTCCCACAATCCATTGGGAAAAGGAAGCAGGAAAAAACAAAACTCATAGAGTTCGACAGCTACCGAGGCAACACTTGCCATTTACAATATAAGCCCAAATATTTTTGCAACACAACTATATATTAATTTAATAAAATACACAATATAGCTCTTATACACTCAACAATTTGGCTCATATGCACTGAATCTGCAATAAATCAATAAAAATATGTAATTTGATGTAAACACACTGAATCTTCTTACATTTGCACATTTAAATGATCACGTGATTTTTGTGGATGTCTAAGACATTTTCACTTTCCTGAGCTATTTTAGTGTCCAAAAATGAATAAAAAAGTGTTAATAATGTTAATTTCTTTTGTGTATTACCCTTAAGGGTAACTATATTTTTTTAACTTTTATTTTATTTCTTTTTTTAAAACTTACTTCTAACTATTTATAGTTTTGTTGGACACTAAAACGCTAAATAGATATTAAAATCTTCTTTTTCTTTTTTATCAAGTGAATTAGCTTATGTGTGTGCAGGACAAGATGGACTATATCATTTTACATTTAACCTTAATATGATATGAAGTGTTTTACTAATGATCAGGATATGTTTTGTTGAATAATGATCTGGAATGGGTTTTTTTGTTTTCTTATTCTTTTTTTTTTCCATATTTGTGGCAGATAACTTTGTACATAAATGTTTACCACAAATGAATGTTAATGTTTGGTGTCACTTGGACTACTACAAGAACTCTTTTTAGGACTTTCAGTAGAAGCCTGTGGTGACTGCTGGAAATCCACCACAGATCAGAATTATTCAACCCTGTTTTTCTTGGGGTTTATACGTAAACAGTAAAGTCAGCATCAGCTATTGAGGACAGTCTTAAAGTATCAGACGTATTTCCATTCCACCTTTCTCACACCTTCCTATCAGATTGTCAAAATGGCACTGTCTTTCTTTCTTTCGTTTTGTTCTTAGTGTACTTGACTCTGTCCTAATGAAAGCTTGGTCAAAATGAAACCAGTGTTATCTGTCAAAAAGAAAGAGCAGTGAAAAGAACATACTTGTGGGCACTTCAGATGTTCACTAAAAGCCTTAAAGCAGCATTGGTCTTCCTTCATTCCTGTAAATCTGTTAAAACCAGGGGATTTATTTATTCATTTACTTTTAATCAGCAGAAGAGGAACATAACTGCCAGCCTGTCCTTATTTTCCCCCTCACTTTCTGACGGCCACAGGGTCGCTTCCCCGACAGTCCTGCAAGAGCTTGTCTATTTCTCTCACAACTTCCTCGGCATCCACCGACTCCCTACCTAGATCCCGGGCTGAACGGTCTAACTGCTCCAGAACAGAGTCCATCTCACTCGAGTCTCGGCTCACTCGGGAATGCACATCTGCAAAGGCCCTAGCCATCTGATCTGATGCAATGAAGGGAGCGTCTTTTGACTGTTTACTAGGCGATAGATACTGACTGTCAGTTGACAAGTACTGGCTGCTTGGTTCAGCCAAGGCTCCTGATTTCACTTCACAACCATCCAGTGGTCCTTTTGTTGAGGTGCAAGGCTCAATGCATGTCTTGGTTGGGCTGCTCGATGCTGAGGGAACCTCCTGAAGCAGAGGACTCAGGGCACGTTTGGCTTTTAAGTAAGGTTTAACATTGGCAATGAGAATAGTGTGCTCTCTCTTGTCTTTCCCAAATGTACAAAAAGTCTTTTTCCCAGTGGGATTCACAGTTTCGTATGTCTCAGTCTCAACATTAGCTTCAACTGTGGGTACAAAGAGATTTGTGCGATAATCTGCATTCTCAGCCTGACTGGCTGCAGGGAACTGTGGCATCCAACACCTGTCAGAATGACCAAGCACTCTGCATTCATCTGTGCAGTTAACACATTCTTCTTGCTCTGTAAAACAAAGGAGAAATAGAAAAAAAAACTCTAATTATAAGTGGATTTCTTTAAACTAATGGATAAGCTATGATCAACACGTGACAGGCTTACTTGACATCTGTTTTCTTAATTATGGAGAAAAAGAAGCAGCTATAATTAAAATATTTCAGAAGGATTGCACAAACCTGTTAGTTGAGACAATAGATTTATTTAACTCTGTTCTCTACGTATTAAAGCATTCACACAGCCCAATGGAAGTAAAAAGGGGTCATTAGAGAATCATTCTCAGTGGAATTGAGCTTCATCTGTAAACTAATCTGCTATAGAAATCTGTTAGGCTTTGTTCTGTAAAACTCATCCTAGGAAAGAGTGAACAGTACTTAAGGAACTCAAAAGGCATTATCAGGATTAATTTTTCAAATCAAATAACTGAGCAATGACTGCCTTTCTGGAAATACAAACACTCATAAAAATCAGCAAGCTGCCTTTTCATTTTTGTCACCTCCATTTTGTTTATAATTGTTATGTTTGTGACAGTCACAAAATAAAAAGGTTTTCTTAAAAAGTCTGCTTTTCCTGCTGAGAACAGAGAACGAGAATTTTCCATCAGTATGCATTAAATATAAGCTTGTCAAAAAGTGCATATTGCAATTTTATTAGACGTGAGTACGGATCATGTAATCAGTTTTCCTCTTTTTTATTTTGGTGTAAATAAGTGAAAATGGATTTGCTCAATACATACAATTTGGAAGAATGACAAACTGTGACACACTCTTTGAACTGATAATGTTTTCAGATAGGATTTCTATATTATTTTTTTCAAATAATATAGTTAAATAAGATTGTTTTATTCACTACATTTTAAGAACATAATTTTTGATATTTTCTGTTCTAAAATTCAAAGACATAAATAAAACTTTTTGCTTTAAAAACCTTAGTTTGCCTGTCATTTTACAACAATAGAATATATTTGTGCCAACATTTACCATTTTATAATTGTACACATGACTCTAACTCAACATCAGGGATAAGAAAAATTCCAGAAATACCCCTGAAATCTGTTTTTTAGGAAAACATAACTCCGATCCAAGTTGTTGGGTTTTTTTTCTTCTTCTTCTCAGTACTGTCTAGTCAATACTGATAGAATAAATCTTATCATCTGTGGGTTTCACTCAGCTATACACTGGTCTTTAGCTATTAAGTATTTTCTTCCACAAAATGGGCAAATGGGTTAAAATATTCATTTTATTTGACAAATTTAGTATTTACAAAATGCATGGAATTCCAGTTAGACAAAAAGCTAGGAGTAAACCTTTAAATGTAAGGATGAAACACACACAGAGACACGCACAACAGGTCCTCAGAAAAAAAACAAAACAAACTTGTTGACCCAAAGATAGGGAAAAATTAAGTGATAATCATCTTTCTAAATTAGAAAATAAATTCCTAATAACCTTATAATATCACCACTATATTCATGGACAGTCGCACTGCAGAAACCTGACACAGAAGAAACACCAAAGGTGATCTGTGAGACTTCAATAGTGTAAATAGCTTTGACTGTTTACATTTCTAAAAAGACATGAATACATGTGAGTTAAATTTAAATAAAATTTTGTTATGTCACAATGATCAGTTAAATCGGGGTGACATAATTTACTCAGAACTGATACTTGTTAATGATACAGTTCTGCGAAAAAGTGTCATTCTGTTTTCATGCTCCATTCATTGAAGAGTTGAAGATCTAAGGCTGGTGTAAGCCCTAAAAAAATATCAAAGGCAAAAGAGAATGAGATACAGAGAGAGGAGAACACAGTGATTCTTGAGGAAAAGAACGTAACAGAAACTTTTTAAATATAAAATTCGTAGAGGTGAGTCAGTCTCACCTCTGTGCCTGGTAAGATCATGGAACAGATCTTCCTGGAAATATATTAAAACATACAGAAGACAGGAAGGTGATTAGAGACAGGCTTCACCAAGGGCAGATTGTGTCTGACTAATCTGGTGGCCTTCTACGATGGAGTGACTGCATCAGTGGACAAGGGAAGGGCTATGGATGTCATCTACCTAGACTTTTGTGAGGCCTTTTGATATGGTTCCTCGCAATATTCTTGCTGCTAAATTGGAGAGATAAAGGTTTGATGGATGGACTGTTAGATGGATAAGGAATTGTCTGGATGGCTCATGCAAAGAGTTACAGTCAATGGCTCGATGTCCAAGTGGAAACCAGCAATGAGTAGTGTCCCTCAAGGGTCCACACTGGGACCAACATTATTTAATATTTGCATCAATGACACAGACAGTGGGATTGAGTGTACCCTCAGCAAGTTTGCAGTTTGCACCAAGCTGAGATGCGCAGTTGATCCCTAGAGGAAAGGGATGCCATCCAGAGGGGCCTTGACAGACTTGAGGACCGAACCCCTGTGAACATCATGAAGTTCAACAAGGCCAAGGGCAAGGTCATGCACCTGAGTCTGGGAAATCAGTACAGACTGGGGGATGGATGGATTGAGAGCAGCCCTGTGAAGAACTTGGGGATACTGGTAGGTGAAAAATAGGACATGAGCTGGCAATGTGCACTCACAGCCCAGAAAAATAATTGTATCCTGGGCTGAATAAACTGAAAGAGGGGAGAATTAGACTCTAAACAAGGAAGAAACTCTTTAACATAAGGGTGGTGAGACACTGGAACAGGTTTCCCAGAGAAGCTGTGGATGCCCTGTCACTGGAAGATTTCCAAGTCAGGTTGGATGGGGCTTTAAGCAACCTGATCTAGTGAAAGATATTCCTGCCCATAGCAGGGGGGTTGGTACTAGATGATCTTTCAAGGTTCCTTCCAAACCAAACCATTCTATGATTCTATAATATCCAAGAAGCAGCAAGCTGCACATTGGCTTTAGTGTACAAGAAAAGTTAGAATTATCAGAATGAAAAGCAAGAGTAAACGACAACCCCAACACTGGGACTGTAACACACTGACAGAACTGAGAATAGTTTAAGGAAGAGATTTAGATTTGTGGTGTTTGATTTTACTTCACTTGAATGAGATGGTATCCATAACCACAGAGACAACATATGTGGTGACAATTGCTTAATGAAAAGGGAGCCATACAAATAAAGGACATTACTATACACCTCATTCCAACCATTAGTTCACTTCCACTAAAGTTCTCTGTATCTAGTTTTCCAGAGCTTCTACAGCATCAAACAACTGCTGCTTAAAACAGGCAAGTTAAACTGCTACTTTGTCTCTCAAAGAAAAAGGGAAACATAAAACTCTATAAAGCAAAACAATGTATTTTAAAAGGCATATGCAGCGAAAACATTGGAAAGGAAAGTTCCAAGCTTTATCATGGAATGGGCAATAATTAATTCTAGCCAGATTTGATTATGTTTTATCACACAAATCTAACAGAAATAAACAAACAAACAAGTGCCCCAAGCCCAACTCTTTCAATGTTAATTCTAGAAATTTAGAATTTGAAAATACTTAAAATCATAGAATCGTAGAATTGTCTAGGTTGGAAAGGACATTTAAAATCATTGAGTCCAACCATCAACCTAACACTGCCAAAACCACCACTGAACCATGTCAATAAGCATTTCTCCTAATATCTGTCCTTAACTTCCCCCAGTGTAACTTGAGGCCATTTCTTGTCCTATCACTTGTTACTTGGAAGAAGAGACCAACCTCCATCTCTCTACAACCTCCTTTCAGGTAGCTGTAGAGAGTGATAATGTCTCCCCTCAGCCTCCTCTTCTCCAGGCTAAACAAGCCCAGCTCCCTCAGCTGCTCCTCATAGCAGCTGGACTTGTTCTCCAGACCCCTCACCAGCTTCGTTGCCCTTCTCTGGACACGCTCCAGCACCTCAATGTCTTTCTTGTAGTGAGGGGCTCAAAACTGAACACAGTATTCAAGGTGGGGTCTCACCAGTGCTAAGTACAAGGGAACAGTCATTTCCCTAGTCCTGCTCACCACACTATTGCTGATACAGGCCAGGATGCTGTTGAACTTCCTGACCACCTGGGCACACTGCCGGCTCATATTCAGCCGGCTGTCCACCAACACCCCAGGTCTTTTTCTGCCTGGCATCTTTCCAGCCACTCTTCCCCAAGCCTGTAGTGCTGCATGGGGTTTTTGTGACCCAAGTGCAGGACCCGGCACTTGGCCTTGTTGAATGTCATACCATTGGCCTCAGCCTATTGATCCAGCCTGTTCAGATCACTCCGGAGAACCATCCTACCCTTCTTGCTATTAATTAATTTTGTTGTTTTTCTTTTCCTCCTAATCCTACAGAGGATCCTTTGTGGAAAACTCAGCCTCTAGCTTTAAATGTGGACCTATATAGTAAGGAGAAATAACAGGTGTTTTGTTCAGGATGTTCTCTAACCATATTTAAAATTATTTTTCTCTTACGGAACTTGATGACAATGCTGAGTAAAAATTTTCTGGCACTTTTTAAGGTTTCCCTAAGCAATTAATCATCTTTCCAGCTGTTTTATTTTGTAAACTTAACTATCCTTTGTATGAATTTTTTGTAAATAATTTTCATACCTTTCTAACAAAAGATGAAAATAAAAATGTGCTGCATGTTAGCTACCATAAAGTGTTCAGGACTGCACAATCAATGGACTACCACTTCTCTCTGTTGCTCTCTCTCTCTTTTCAATTATTCTGTCAAAGCAGGACTTCTCTTTGCTCCTTTCTTTCTCACAGAAAAAGAAAAAAAAGTAGCACTTCCTGCAAAACTTTCTAACCATATTTAATGTGTCAAGAGCTCATAGTGTACTGGGAGACCATCAGTGACCAACAGTTGGGGAGATTCCAATACATTACAGCCTATTTCATTAAACCACAGAAAGACCATCTGTAGAAGTGAAACTCTTCCTGCCTTCCAGGTAGTAGTTCTGTGTCATATTATTTTAAAATACACTAAATAAATGTTTGTATATTTATACACAATTCTCTGCTATCTACACGACAACACATATATATATTCATATGAAATATACAACTGTGAAATTCTATTTCAATATTGCCTCTTATTCTAAAATTTGACTGAACTTTATTTGTTTCAAAAAGATTAATAAAATTATTCCCTGAATTGATATTGAAATGAACAAACTTTAGATAAAAGGTAAAGATCAGAGAAGATCTTAGCCACTGGAAATAAGTTAACTACAGTAGATATTCAGTACTGTGCCAAAAAATATGCTTTGAGATTGTCAAGACTGATTAGGTTAATTTTGTTACACCCAAGTCATGTTCTAAGATTTTAAACTTTTAGCTCTTATGCATGTGCGTATATATGCATTGGGTATGGGGATAACTCTTACACAGTATTTACATTATTCATTACTGCCAATAAAAATACAGTTTGCTCATAATCTCTAAGTAAAAGAAATATATTTCATATAGCATATATATATTATATATATTGCATGCCATATCTTCCTTCCCCTTCTCATTTCCTGCATTTGCTAAAGCAGTTTTTATACTTGCATTCATACTCACAGTATTGACTAACTTTCCATTTCTGCTCCCTGGGCATCCTAGCTGTGACTGAATTAAATATGAAGCCAAAAAAGAAGAAGAAACAAATGCTGAATGACCTTGAAGTGAAAACGACTTGCATTGCATGAGCTTTGGTGCTCTAGTCTTGAAAATCTGTGTCTTTTCACTTCACTCTTTTATGTCACATCATAGGAAACAGATTTTGAGTATTGATTATCATACATTATAAGCTGCTCCTCTCACCATTAGCTTGTAATTTTGACTGCTACAGCTAGCAGACAGTGAAGAAAATCGAACAGACACTTTTGTACTAGCAGCAGAAACTATAAACACAAAGTGAACTATCACCACCAAGGGCCAAATTAGTATATATGAGAGAATAGAATCAATTTAAAAGTAAATATATAAATACATATATGTAAAATAGGTCATACACTGTGCTGTAGAGCAAGATGTGCTGGTAGAGTGATATGCACCATCGGTCTTTATCTCCATACTTGTCTCCCTCCTGTTGAAAATAAACCCTTAACAGTGCAAGTGTGTGCAATAAACAGAAGCAGCCTAGAGGTTTTCCTAACTCTCTGGAGCTTTAAGGGTAAACAGTCAGAAGTGCTTTATGCACTTAGGGGAGAACATACACTAAAATAGAACTGCTAAATTATCAGCTGTACAAAGAAAAGGAAACAAGCTATCTGGAAACAACAGTCACCTAGATAGGAAATGTATACTGGATAGACGTTTAAGGTGGTGTAGGATGAAAGTTATGTTGGCAACGTATAAAATGCAACGCAAGGTATGTATTTTGGTGCAACATAAGACATATCTTGCATATTTTATTCTATGTTACCAGAGGACCTATATTTAACATCTGCCTTCTGTAGCAAGCTTAAAGCAAAAGATAGTTTTATTGTGCTATCTTTACTTTCCTACGCTTTCTTCATAAATATTATGAACAGAATTAAATATGGGTACTGATTTCACCCTAAATATATTGCACTATGAAGTTAATTAATTGTTTTAGATAGCTGACTCCTTTCAATGGCTAAAACTGAGATATCTTAGTTTGACTCACTAATTATATGAAATTTGCATAATGATAACAAAGAAGAAACTCAAGAATTATTTCTTTCTAAACAGTGACTCAATGTAGCCAAACCAAGTTAATAAATACAATATTTTTTTCTAATTTAATTGGACTTTAATTATTTAAATTACACATAAGCACACAAAGCAGACAAGCAAATGAAAAGTAAACAATACACGTACATAAAACATCAACGTACAAACATGTTCAAGAAATATTTCATGAACTATGTTTATGTGATGAAGAACACTATAGTCTGGATCAAAGTACTCCACACGTAAAAGTAAGTGTCCAGGCTTACATATAGGGAAAATCAGACATTAAATATACATATGCACATCTACATATATGCTTTTACATATACGTATAAATGTATGTAAATATATGTATATACACATATGTTTAAAATCTGATTTCCCCTATACACAAGCCTGGACCATATACCTAGACCTGTACAATCGTATTCCTCCCAAAACCTGTAAATGATGTTATCAGATTGTATTTGAAGTTAAAAAAGGCAGACAGAGTTCAGATCATTATAATTTTTAAGATCTGACCTGGTAAATGGTCATTCAAGTGCATACTCTTCTAAGAACTCTCTACTCGCAAAATATAAAAAATGTAGCTTTGTATTACCATATGCTTATCGTTGAAGGCTAAACAAGAATATGGCTAGGTAAGTACATGAATAACACTGAATATTTTAAAATGTCAGTAGCTTTCATTATATTTGATTGTCCTAGGTAATGCTAACCTATCTTTCAGACATCTTATTTATTTCCTCTTTTTTTTCTCTTTCAACAGGTGACATCTAGTTTTTACTATTGCATAAACACCTCCTCCTAACTGACTTTTTTTTTTCTTCTTTTCTATAAATATGGAAGCTAAAAAATAATCATTAATTGTCAGGGATGGCTCACTGGCTGACTCAGTTGACCAGAATGGCTATCAACTAACAGCTCCAAATAAAACTGGAGGACCCATTCCAAAATGTATGTCTTCTTTTTGAAGCATACAGTTTCACACTGATATGATCTACCTTCAGTCTTGAAATACTGTATTCTTCATTGCATTACAGAGTGAACAGTAATGCACATGTTTTCAGACCCTTGTTTCACATTACAAAAAAAAGATCTACCTTTGAATGCATGCATGGAGTTCACATTGACTTCCCTAGGAGACAGATTCATTTCACCCTTGATGTTGTGAATTTGTGTTCATTATTGAAAATATTTCCATTTAGAATTCACTCAATAATGAAACAAGGTGTAAAATCCTCTGTAGCTTATATTTCTCTGGTCTAACCACAAACACATTGCGTAAAAAACCCCACCAGTACTTGCTTTAGACTAATAAAAGATCTTTTATGTATTTTAATACCTTGAATAGATATGAAAGATCTGTATTTTCTGTACATATGTGTAAACAGATGGACAATAAATGGCATCTAATGTCTAATAGAGAATATAAATAACTCTGCCTTCCAGAACTTCAGTAATTCTACAAAACTTCCCAGAACTGGTATCTTACTTTTTTATGGCTTATGGTGAAATGGTTTTATGGTGAAATGGTGTTTTACTTTTTTTATTTGAGACAGGTGATTGCTTTTACTGATGAACTGAAAAGACTATAAGTAGGTATTTATTACAGGAGAAAAATAATGGGCTGCCTTGACATGTCCTAAACACTGGGGCTATGTGACACTTCTGATGAGAACAATCAGCTAAAGTACTACTACTGTGGTTGGATTCCTGTTTAATTACAATTGATTTTGACATAAATGAGCAGAGGTAAACAAATACTTCTATACACATGCTTGCTGTTATTAAACAGAGCTGTCTCCAATCTGAGTATTTATATTGGCCTGTCTGTTTAAAGGCTCCTTTCAGTTAGGCAAAGCAATTATGTAGCTCAGATTAGCAAAATGACTGGCAGTAAAATGAGAATGGACTGCCACTTTTTTAAATCTCTTGGATCTCATGGTCTTTTCCTGATATTATACCTACAAGCTTCTGAGGTCTATAATTTTTACAGTTTCCCCGTTGTTGGTTCTTGGGGTTTTGTTTGTTTTTTTTTGTTTGTTTGTTTGCTTCTTTTCTGGACACAGGATAAAGAGAATATATTTTTCATACTGACGTGGCATAAAACATTTCAAAAGCAATAAAGATATGGTGGGCCTATGGGTTTAATTCTAGTTCACATTTGTCCCAAACTGTAAATATTGGAGGAATATTTCAGGATTACATGGAGCACTACAGAACATCTAACATTTTTCTTATGGAAGTATGCTTTAAATTCATGCTTACAATTTAATGGCAATCACATATTTTTTCTTTAAAGACAGCAGAAGAGCAAGAAAACATTTCTGTTACCTGAAAATTTTCCATCCTCACAGCGGGCTGGTCCACAGATCCCAACAATGGGTCTTTGGCCTCTGCCTTGCTGTTCTGGAGGCAAATCAGACCTGTGAGTCACAGACAGGGATAGGCTCTGCTTCCAAAATTCACAACAATGTCAAAACTTCCACAGCCAAAAACCAATTTCTATCTGTGGCCCAGACACAGCTCACGGCCCTTGAAATTTTTCACTGTGCTTCTCAAAGGTACCAACACAGAAGTTCACAGTTGGCAGCGAACTGAAAATGTCTGACTAGTAAAAAGGCTGTCTCATTTCTTCCTATCAGAGGAGAAAGAGGAGAGGCTGAGAATGGACACCCAGTTTTGGTTTCCAACATTTGCCTGTAGGTCAGGCTGGCACCTATTCTAATCTGCAGTAAAAAGACCATACGACAGTAATGAACAGATATTTTGGCCTCTTCCCCATCCCACCATAAAAAGCTCTTCCTAGCCCAGGGCCGTGGAGAGGAAAGGTACAAATGCTAGCTATGCCAGCCCTGTGCTTAGCTGAGAACTACAGGGAAACTTTAGTGATCTGACAGATTCATAGTTTTAAACAGCAAATCTTTGTTGTAGAGCCCAAAAGTTGTTTCCTGGAAAAGAAGAGAAATAAAACTGCAGTAATTAACAGAAAAGAACAGGCTTATGGATCTGTTAGAAAGAACATTTTTAATATAACATGTTTTCCTACACTTGATAAGGCAGTTCCACAGATTTTACAGTGGGATTGTTTCAGTACTGGCACCTAAAAATGCAATGACTTTTAAATCTGAAACCTAACTGAATTTGTGTAAGCATTTGCAGAATTTGCATAATATTCACATTCTTTTTTACTAACTTTATTGCAAGCTAGTCATAAATATAGTATCAATAATTTCTATGTCTAATTTGTAATATGTATTTAATACTAACACTGTATGTTATACTGTGGCAATGTTTAGGAATCCAGTCATTAACCAGGCCCACTCTGAGGCATCCTATACAAATATTAATAGATTTTACATTTAGAGACAAGAGTTAACAAGTGATTATGACTAACAAAAGCAATGAATGGGAAGGAAAGACACCATTAGTGAAAATATAGTCATGCTGTTGACATTTCCTGAAAATACCAATATAAAAGCTCCATAATTTAAAGAAGCTATCCCCATCTGTCACACCGTCAAGCCACCAACGATTAGCTATATATTACACCACTGAGCCTTCCTCACCAGTTGCCAATTATCTCAGTATACGAATCTTTAATTAAAAGGCACGAAGCTTTTTGCTGTGTAAGCTTGTCTCAAATTTGGATATAACAACTTGTTTACAGACATTGACTGATGAGGGTGCCACTGAGGAGAGAGACATGACGGGCTTTTGAAGAAATCTGTTTCTATGTCGTTTTGACGGCTCTATTTACATCCTGACTATAGGAAGACTCTCTTGAATGGAAGTCTGTCAGGTTCTGTGTAAGAGCATGATTTTGTCCAAAACAGAATCAATGCAGTAAAGCTTTTCAAATGCTATCTGTTTTCCAGTACAAAGTCTCAAAAAAAAATGACTAAAGGCTATATAGATGCTGACCCACTCAAAATCTGGCCCCTTTGGTGAAAAAGAGTAGTTTCCTCCACATTCCTGCCAGCATGCTTGGATTTACATTCAAAATCTCTTTTACCAGACATAATGAGACCATGTCTGTTTTATACTGATAGATGGAAAAGCCCACTGGGTATCATTCTCTGCTTCAAAAGGTTGATGTTGTAGATGGGTCATATACTTTGGACTTCGTGGGAGGTACAATGCATCTGACAAAATGGGAGGAAGAACACTGTTCATTATTTTGCTCTCAAAAACACCCTGAAGTCGTCCAGGCATCTTAAGGAACTCGGACATACAGATACAGAAATATCTTCTTAGGAAAAAAGAAATTATTTAAGAGCTTCATATAGAGTCTCCCCTATCCTATGATAAGTAACGTATTCATTATTGTTTGATTAGATGGTGCCCTAGACTATTGTTTAGCAGATTGTTGGGGTTGTGTTTTATTACCACCTTCAAAATAGATTTGCAGAATGGGATTACCCTTATGCCAGTTTATGAAGCACCTGCATTCTCTTAGGAATTTGAGTTTCATAATGCTATTCTGCTTAGCTTTCTGCCTGGATAGTACTCCAATTAGATCAATCAGAAGGAATAATTAAGGATGCCTTTTTCAAATCTGACTCTCTAACTATAATTAGTTTGGCAGAAAGAATTGTACATGTAAACAGATTCAATACCATATTTTCAGTTTCTCCATGAACTACAAATGAATTTCTGAAAGACACTTACTGAAGATGACTTCAGAATATTCACACCTTCCTTTCCCCAGATCCTTCATCAAGAACCTTAAGTTCCAGATCACTTTCTTATATTTCAAGGATCGAGGAGATTATAGATATTAACACAAATACAAAAAAATATCTCCTGCTAGTTACTTCTATTTGCAGCAGCTGAGCTGCTCAACTGAGAGTCATCTTTTTACTTGTCATCTTTGCATTTGTTATAGCTTCAACTTTTGTATTGATGTCAGAGTACTGTGATGTGACAAAACATTTCTTTAAGAAAAATTGGTAATTTGGGAAATATTTCCAAAGATGATGTCATTATGTGTTCATTCTTTTCACTAATATCTTCACTTTTTAAGCCTGCTGACTGTTAAAAGATATTTTTCTGGTCTCTAGCAACCCCTAATCTGAGCCCTCATCGTGTTCTTATAAAAATGTATTTTAGTCCTGGAGACAGAATTAAAGGCTAATTACGAACATCACCACCAAGTAAGATGCAGTGAGGGTAATTTCTCTTAGCTGGGCCCTCAGCTTACTTATCTGAACACCCTACAAAGGAAATCCAACAGTGAGGCATTAGGTAAGTTAAACACTGTTCTGGCAACACAAGTGAAAGATGCAGCTGATACCTTTAAAGCTGCTGAAGGATTCAGAATATGTCAGTCAGTGTCAATCTATTGACTTCCTTTAAGAAAATCTTTACTCTGTAGAGGTGATGAAAGCACTACACCCCTAGAAATGAGACAGACATGATATAAAATGCAGTAAAACCTTTTCTAGACACAGATCATGTTCAACTTTCTTGGGGTATTTAAAGAGACCTTTCCATTTACTGGAACTTATCACTATAATATTTACTTGATTTACAGTTTCCTTTATGCTTTACACCATGACATGATTTTAATGGGTCCCCCCTCCCAGCTTTTTTTTTTTTTTTCTATTGGAAAAGAAAGGCAAGAGAGCTGTACAGTTATTATTGGCTTGAATTCTTAGTATCACAGATAATGGGAAGCAGAGAAAACTGAGCCCCAATATCTACTGCATGCTTTTTCAAAAACAGTCTCTGGGTTACCTAATAAAACCGTAACTTTTCATTGTTTTTCTGTCAGAGAAACAATTGCTTTAATTCCCAAGGAGAAAAAAATTGTATGTGAGGCACCATATCTGAAAGCAAGGCTCAGTCTGACGTTGAATAAATTCTCTAAGGAATTAAGGTAAGAAAAAATTATCTTATGGAAAAAAAAATCCCAAGTGTTTTTTTTTTAAGTCTACCTATTATAGCGCACGCATGGTATGTATTCCATTTCTCAGGTATCTAAGAAACAGTTTAGCAGAGCTCTAAACTTATTTGTAAGCTCTCAAGTGACTCTCTGCAGTTCCAGCTGAAGATGGATACAAGGCAGCTAATTTGCTACCACCAAGGGAAAATGTTATAACATAAAAACATTCCCTCCCTTAGCTTCAAAACTGTCGAGCGCCTAGGGAGCCCGACTATTTGTAGAGTTGATACTATGCATATGCTTCCTCTGTAACTGTTACATGCATACATCTGGCATCTGTCTCTGTGTTAAACAGACTTAATTGTCCCTAGTATTACTATGTAAAAAACCTCTAACCTAGATGATTAATGCAAAAGAAATAAATGAAAGGATATATGTGATTTTTGTAGAATAATTTTTGCATTATTGGCAAGATATGCAAAGAGCGCTGCACTATGGCTATCAGCAAAATATTTTAGCTCTGCCTTCTGAATAACTTTAAATAGAGATTACGCTCTTTTCTTAGCATGACATTTGGCACTTGTACAGCCTCTTAATCAAATGGGGTTGTTTGAGCTGGAATTCCTTTTTCATTCCCCCCTCCTTGCTTGATTGTTGATCCTCCCTCTTTTATCCACATTCAGACTTCATTTAATCATTTGCCAGACGTAGCTGAACTGATTCTGAAGATATGTCATCTGGATTTTTTTAGGTGATACAAGGGGGACTCTACATGTTAGTACACTATTCAGCTCACTGTTGCCAGCAAAGTCAAGACTCAGGCAAAGCACCTGATTTCAGGTTTCAATATATTTTTAAAAGATCAAAGAGCATGGCAAATCTTGTTCTTTGGTTAGGCAGACCATGCAGAACAGTAATACTCTAAAAGATGGAGGTAGCTGCATAGAACTAATACTAAATTGAAGGCCCTTTGAAGTTATTTTAACCTTTGTGTCAACGTTCATCTCAAAACCCCACAGCAAAGTAAAAAAAAAAATGTTTCTAATTGGGAAAACACACAGAAATAAGTTCTTCCTGTAAAGTAAGATGAAAAAATGCTGGTGATTTGATATCTGACATCATTCGTGATAGCAAAAATGAAATATGCTTAAGGTGCTTCTTGTACTAAGATTTATTTCTTTGAGCAAGACTATAATGCATAATCTTTCCTAAGGCAATTGTACCTGCCTAAGTTTATTTAGGATTCAGGGAAAAGGCATTCCTACAGCTGACATCTTCTGAAGAGCCTGAGTTCCTCCTACCATGTGCACTAAATCCTAGTGAGCAAGAAGACAGGCCATAGCTTTTTCACTCCTCCTGTGTAAGCTTTATTATCATGCAACAGGGAAGCAAACCAGAGAGAGCGTCCATCTAATCTGGTATTTAAGGGGGAGCTCTTGTCAATCAAGAGACTGAAAAAAAACTCCACAGGAAGTAGACTCAGAGGCTGAATATTAGTTTCATCAAATGCCTAACAGCAGCTATAAGAGAGAATAATTTCATTCAAGAAACAGAGATAGCCACACAATCTAATTCCTGACAATTAAAATTAGGCTAGAATTCTTATGCTGTCTCTAGAGGCAATGGAGAAAGATGGATTCAAAGGGCCATTCAGAATGTCGGTGATAGGCTCCACATCTAAAACACTTCCCAGGTGGGCCTACCTATGAATGTGCATGGAGTTGATGTCCTGAACTTATCTGCCTCTATGTCAGAGATATATACCCATTGGTCTGGCTTTTCCTATTAGCTATCTTAAGCTTTTAATTACTCAGAAAATCGTCTGGGTCTAAGGGCCTGATATTCCCTAATCTAATGTAGATGGGATTTAGATGCGTAACTCAGCATCATGCATCCCCCATTCCAAGATGTGCTCCTAGTGCACATCGTCCTCCCATTGGTGGGAAAATTGTCCCCTTGCAAACTAATAACTTAGTGATTTCATGGACATATAACTTCTGGAATTTCCATGGAATATTTGTGTGGTATCCAGTCAGATCAAGATTCCTGTTATTTTTCTACTGAGCTATTTTCTTGCAAAAGTAAAGCAATATTCCTTCTCCCCTAGTACTGTGTTACCATGCTTATACCAAGCTACTACATTTTTTACACAGTTAAAATTTATGTCAAAAAGTGCTGCATTTTGAATGCCTGAAGGAACACATTGGGATCTGCTGCTCTTCACTGAGACCAATTGTAGCTGATCCACCCTTTTCTTGCTGGTGCAGCTCTAGGTCCAGCTAAGTTCTTGTCAGAACAGAAGTAGCAGGGAGTGGCTTTGCTGATGTATAAGTGCTGCCACCTTTACACAAGCAAGATGTTTGACCTGGTGTGAAGTGTCTTATTTTGTTGTATTTTATTTTATTTTATTTTATTTTATTTTATTTTATTTTATTTTATTTTATTTTATTTTATTTTATTTTATTTTATTTTATTTTATTTTATTTTATTATTTTATTTTATTTTATTCCCAGAAATTCAGCAAAAGAAATCCAGATTCTGATCAACTATACTTTGTCTGCAGAGGAAGTTGTCACCTTAGGTATGACCAGAACATCATCCTAGCTCCTGCTGGAATTTAAAGGCAGAGGCAGATGAGAGCCAGCATCCTTCTTGCCAACTGTTCTGTCCAGCTGTACCTTTTTTTTTTGCAGGCCAAGCTCTGTCGGCTCACAGATCTAGCTGAATCCTAAACACAGCAAAGTACTGGATATCTTGCAAAGATGCTACATTCCAGTTTTCCTTTTCATCTACAGTTCAAACCTACAAATCTTCTGCAAATATTACCAAAGCATATGTTTATCTTTTGCTTAACTAAGAAAATAAAAGGAAAGGAGGTTCATGAATCATAGCCCATATTTATGTACCCCTTTTTTCATGCCTACCTGCCTGTCCTGAGAGTACAGAATTTCTAGCCTTGGATTTTAGAGTCAGACTTTAAGTTATCTGAGATGCCCAAAAGTAAATCATAGTATGTCACTTCTCTCCTTTCCAAGGACAAAATAAAATTTATTGATTCAGGGCAGCATACCTTGAATTCCCACCAGTTAGTGATTCCATGCTCGGACACAATTCTGATCTCAAAATTCTTATTTTAAAGGTTTAGTAGGACTGAGGTCTTCCATGCATTAAGTCTGCAGCTTTCAACACCAACTCAAATATTCCTTCTTTAAACAAATTCTCAGTTTAAATTTGGCATGTGCTTTTTGATTCAACAATGTTGAATAGGTATTTCTCAGAGAGTCAGGCTGGGATGATAAACAACTGTCAACAACTTTGTTCATAAAACATCAGTCCTCTGAAAAGCTGACACACTTATTTAGCAGTTAATTTTTCTTTAAACATAATCAAGTGGAAAACCGATGACGGTAATCCTGTAGAGTGCATCTGCATTATCAAATGTTCCTGTGATATATTACCACAGCTACTTTTAGCTACTACAGCCTACTGGTCTACATGATATACAAATAAATTCAATTGCAGCTTGATGTTACAAACTGCCTTCAACATTTTCATCCGCAGTTCATTGCACCTGCATGACTTCAAGAAGTATTTCAGAGCCATACTGGACAGACTAGTAAGGCTAATATTCACTACATATATTAGGATACAACAAACATTGGGGTAGATACTTTCAGTTTTAGAGCATGCTTTTTTCAGTAGAAAAATGCTAAGGGCTATTAAAAAGAAAATACAATAAAACATTATATAAAAAAAAATATTAAAATAGCATGGGAAAATAGAGGGCAACTCTTTAATAGGTTAACCATTCTGAATAAAAAGACGTTATTATGCAAGACTGATATTCAAGGAAAAAAAAAAAAACACCAAAAAAACTCCCAAAAATAAAAGAGAAGAAATCATATATTAAATCTAAATGTTTATGTAAAATGTCTTCTTTAATGTTTCCTAGGATTGATTCATTAGAAATCAGTTTGTTTGCAATCTTTCTTTGAAAAAAATAATATCTAAAGTAATATATTTATTTTGCTTACTGTGAGAATCTGTTTTATAAAACAATCAGCAAATGTTATCCTTGAATATAATTGCTTATTTAATTTCAAACAGGAAATCAAAGTGAGGTAAAAATACAGAATAAAACATTTCACACGGAGAGGGATATGTATATTTCTGTCACTTTTTATTTCCTACCTTTGGAGAGGAAAATATAGCTTTCTATAAGCTTTCAGTGTCACAGTTAGCCTGCTCTAACTATGATGACAACATGCATCTTTGATGACATGGATGAATACATCTAAAATTCAAGTCTTCCTTCTAGCAAAACTGTAATCCTGTACAGAAGGTCAATGACAATCTGCCTATTAGGGCCAACTGTTTATAAGTAGTAAGCAGCATTTTCTTCTTAGGATTTTTCTCTCTGCTTTGCTATCTGATTTCTGCAGGGACATGCATCTATTTACAACACTAAATCCTGTTGTTCATCTTTTGCGTCTAACATATTCTTTGTTCATTTCCTAGATGTAAGCAAACAGAACTGGTGTTATTGTTAGCATTCTCCAAAGACACAGTCAATGCAGACACAGGCACAGATAGTTAATCCCCTCCTACTTATTATTCAGCAATCAGTGTCTGCCAATAGGATTTGGGAATCCCAAAAGACAATATTTAAAGGGAAGGGTTAAATTTAGCTTGTTTTGTGACATTCTCTGTTCCTGGGATCGTTCATCATATTCATGGAATCTATTCCATGGAGGGATCTAAGGCTGCCAATTAAAATAAATTAAACTAGATGGACAGCCATCTGAGTGAATGAGATCACTGTCATGGTCTGAAGTAACTTTATTAATGGTGAGAAGATATGTTGGTACAGACAGTTCTTTAATCTGCTCCAAAGGCCCACATATTCCTTGCAGAACGCTGCATTTGGGAGGTATAACCTCTAGAGCTAAGCTCCCTGAGAAGCGATCATATTAAAAGAAACCTGCTGGGGTACTTGATTTAACATTAAAGTGAATTTATCAGCTACTCCCAACTTTTTGAAAGACTAATTGAATTATCAAAGGCTGCAATGGGGAATGTCAAGCCTTCTGAGAACAGATCTCTAATATAGATAAAATCCTTAACTCGTGACATGTGATTATCTTAAAATGTAGTAATAGCCTGGGTGCTAAAACACACCCGAATTTAAGATTCCTTTTGCCTGTCTAAAGCCTCTCTCTACCCACCAAAATTATGGGAAATGCCAAGTGTTTAGGATTGTAAAAAATGCAAAATTATTTTAAAACACCGTATTGTGTCCTCTTTCAATGCTATCAGGTGTGCTGTTTGCTCACTAGGGTAAGTTCTATCAAATTTGTTGTTCAACTGTTTACAGTATATATTTTAATCTTTCACTTTTTATAGACTTTCAGAAAGAACATTTCCCTCATTTTCAGTGGGATCAGACATGATTAAAATCACACATGAACACATCACCTTCCTGAACTAGGACATATAATAGTGACAGAAAAGCTGCTATTAGTGTAGACATTAATTTCAATTGTGAAAATTAAACATTGCTCAAAATTTTGCAAGATAATTATCTGATAATTTATTTTTGTTTTCTAATGACATTTCTTTGATGTACTTACAGGTTTGGAATTTTAGAACAGATCCTGGCAAAAAAGACTGGATTGGGGGCAGGTGAGTCTGGCAAAGTTACAGGACAAAGGCAATTTATTATATCCCACTGATACTTTGTCAGAGATCACCTTCATATACTGTCCTGGTTTGAGGTAAAACTGGACCAATTTTGTTCAGTAACTTCGCTTCTTAGCTGGGCCTCTTCTAACTACTGAAATTAACAGCAGATTTTGCAGGCAATGTTCGCTCTCTCAGCGTGATAAGACCAACGTTTACAGGTGATGCTCAGGCATGGTATGCGGAGAGGCTCTTGCTTATACTTATTGCTATAACAGCCAAGGCCAACCAACTTTGTTACTTGCTACATTGGAGGGTCGGAAGCGGAAAGGTGCAGTGGGGTCCCACCTGCAGGGAAGAGCGGACAGGACAGGACAGATGACCCAAAACTGACCAACAGGGTATTCCATTCCATCTGCCTCATGCTCAGTATAAAAGCTGAGGGATGAAAGGGTTCTCTCTCTCCCTCTTTCCTCTGTTTTTCGCTCTCTTGCTCTCTCGCTCCCTTCACTTCAATCATCTGCCTTTGGTCCCGATCCTGAAGGCAGATCCGGAATCTGGTTCCCGTCTGTCACTGAGTCCAGCCTGGGACTGCCCCAGTGCCAACCGGTGTCATGATTGTCATCTTGGGAGCTTGATATGGTTTTGTATATATTTCATTATTTCCTTTGTATTTTATTATTAATATCTCATTAAAGTAGTTTAGTTCCTTCTAAACTCTTAAGTCTCTTTTTCCCTCCTCTGCCTCTCTCTTTGAAGACGGGTAGAGGGGAGCATCTGTTGGTCCCATCTGGGGTCCCCCACGTCCCCAGTGGCTGATTTGGCCTGAACCACGACATATACGTACAAAAACATAAATGTTCACAAGGGTATTGTTGACTCTATATTACAGAGACAAATATGTGTCTACAATACACACATTTTCATGTTTGTCACACAAATGTATAAGTACTTTATTACCCTATTAACAATTATAAAAGTAATTATAAAAGTACCAAAAAGCCATGTTAAAATAGAAAGTATGAGAGTAAAGTCTTGCATGGCAGAACAAAAGATACAAGACTAGCTTTGACCCTGTAAATCTCCTGTGCTGCAATGAAGTGCAGTGACAACGAGCTGGAGGTGTTCACCACATGAAGAGGTGAAAAGAAGTGATTGTAGTAAGAGTGAAGACAATTCTATATCTGTAATGCATTCATCCCAGAGCACAAGGACATCTGTTAAATGCTTTCTCTTAACAAGTAGCTTTAGTGATACTTGAGTAAAAGCAGGTAAAGAATCACAAATAGAGGATAATTTAACAAGATGCCATAAGGCATTAGAAAAGACATATATTATAATCTTATTCTATCGTAGTTTATCCTGTCCCATGAATACAACTGGTGATAATTGTGAGTAATTAATAATTATACCAAGAACCACCTGCTTATCTCTCATGCACAGAGCAAAACCTGTAGCACTCTCAAAACATGCTGGTGGTGCTTGTGTTTTCTCTTTCTCTAATGGAGACCTCGCAGAGGCGTGCAGAATTCATCGTTCAGTGAAGTGGACCTGGGAGCACATCAGGAGAAGCTGAGGACCTATCAGTCGTCTATAATTTATTCTAATAAATAGAAATTGTCTGCTTAAAGAGTATGAGAAGGGAAAGAAAAAAACAACTCCCACCTGCATTAAATGCATGTATATTCTTTCATTATTTGCAAATCAAATGTCTTGCCAGCCTCTCAAGTCAGATTGTTTGTCCCTGATTTTTGGAGGGTCATTTCACTGACAATTCCATCTTCTGACTTTCCATCTGCCACCAAAGGAAATTTAAACTTTTCAAAAGTCTGCGTAGTTTTGCACATTCCCTGGCTTTCCACTAATATTCATGGTCATGACAGTTTTGTCCTCCTTGAGCTTCTTCACAGGGCTGTTAGTCTCCCTGTGCTTAATTCTGTTCACTAGACCTGTTTCTGTTGCACTGTCTACAAAGATTACATGCTAACAATAACACAGTTCCATGAGCAATGGAACCAATTAAAGCTTATTTTCTGCAATTTTTTCATATTATTATTAACTAACGTGTCTTGGAAAGCATAGTCTGCTTGAAGCTTTCTCAGTAACTGAGGCACTGTTAATGACTTTCTTCAGTCAAGAGTCTTCAGTGTCTAATAATCTGTGACATCAGTTTTTCACTTATACTGGGCACTTATATAGTCTATTACAGCTCTCTATAAACACAAAATTTGTGGAAACTTATTTTTGAGGCCTGTGTCCTTGGACAGATACTGGCTCAGAAGTTATGGGTAATCAGGGAAACAGGCAAACACAGATTGCAATTTCATGGAGTCATCTAAAACAAAAAAAAACAACTGAAAATGTATCTAAAAATAAAAATCTTTTTTTTCCATAGCTGCTGTTGAAAGACTGATCTCCCTACATTTTTTTCTTCGATATCTGGAAGGCACCTAGGAGATCATGACTGTTACCATAAACAACTTATTGGCTGGGTTTTTCAAATATTACTTTCTGGCCAAGTCGATGTAAAATATATTTAAATGACTTCTCATTGAGAAGAAGATTAGCCTTATTAGAAAGATTCACTAATGTGCCCAGGTTGATTCTGTCACTGAACGAGCTCAGACACTTCCACTCAGCATGCAGTACTGCTTTGTGCTGTTCACACAGACAGGTACATACATTACACTAAGGAATGTAAGTGGGACATAGCCCCAGTTTCTGACACTTGTGTGCCTCCAAGGAAGGTATCCATATGTCATATAGGTGTCTAACTTCCCATTATAGTACATGGAGACCTACTTAAGAGAGTCAACACCATGTGCATGCTAATGAAAATATTTACAGTTGATGTGAATCCCATTGTTAATTAGGTGTATGAATGTGGATTAAAATTGCCCTCCAAATGTCTAAATATATCTGTATGTTACCATCTTTAGGCAGAAATACTTAAAATATTTGGTTCCCTACCCTAAATACTGTCTTCTATAACAAGATACTTTGCACAGAATTTTGGCAGTGATTATGAGCAGAGCTGCAGAACTGACATCTAATTGGATTCTTTTTGTTTCTGTGTTAGGAAAGTCCTATTTTGATTAATCAGTCTTGCTACAAAAATGTGCTATTTCTTTCACAGCAGTTTTCAAGAAAGCTGTTTTGAAATTTCTTGGAAGACACGCTCCAGCTTGTTGTACCCAGCTGTGTTACATCACACAACAACACACTCACACATGATTAATGAAAACCATATCTGACACTAGTCAAGAAAGAACTAATTTTAAGTTAACTTGCTTATGTCCCTACCCCTTCCATAAGGAAAAAGATCTCCTGCTGCTACTTCAAAAAATCAAGCAGATTAGCTTCTGCACTCTCACACTTGTAACAATGACAAGCAAGGAGAAGTTTCAAGAGATTACAGGACAAAATTAACTGTAAGAGGCCAATATATTCCTATCAGATAAAAATAAAAAGATTAGGGGGAGGGAAAAGCCAAAAGCTGAGGAAATACTTCTGCTGAAAACTGTTTCTCTAAATCAGAATTTCAAGTTCAGAGTTACCATTCTACAGCATGCACTATATTACAAATCTTCAGAGCACAATAAATATCACTTATTTGGATACAGCTTTAAGTAGCATCCAAGATCAGTTCACACAAGGAAGGGAAATTTATGAATTCAAACTTTCAGGTCAATAAAATTTAAACCTAGCAAGCTTAAGCATGCCATTTTCTACATGAGCAGAAAGAAAACCTTTTAAAATGGAACATCTATCAATAGATCATTCTGAAGAATTCAAAGCACAAACAAAAATTTACAAGTATGCACATAAACATGTTGGCAAACATGCAGTAAGAGGGAATGTCTGGTATATACCTGCTCTGCTTAAAGGCAAAATCCTATTAAAAACAAAATAAAACAAAAATAACATCAGTGATTACAAAAAACTCCAAGTCCGCCTTCTAAAACAGTTTCTTTCCCTCACTCAGTCACAAATCCCTTCAAGCTTAACTTTTAGCTTATTTCAATGGTTGTGGTTAAACTCAGCTGTATTAGGTGTGGCTTTGTTTGCTTTTTTCCCTTTACAATGGTATTAAGCAAAATTGGAAAAAAATATTATGTAACACTAAAGAAGTTTTTTCTCCTGTAAGCTCTAAACCAGAAGGAATTTCAGCATAACATTTTTACCTGAAGATTGTTTTACCAGTATTGGTTCTGTCATAAGTATATAGCAAAATTTCCTAACTGCTATCACTTCCATAATCTAAAATTAAGAATTAATTTTGTTTTGTGGGAAAAAGTAATGCAATGTCCAAAACAGGACTCTAGCTAAGGCCTAACAAGTTGCTCCACACCTCCAGGGTTTTACTCAAAAGGAGGTGAGCTGAAATGAAGACAGTGGGACCTTGTATCCTATGCACATGTAAAGGATTGCCTTTCAGAAATATATATCTATATCTGTAGTGATGAACAGTATGAACTGTTTGCTTTCATGAAATATAAACTATTGAAAAATATGTGAAAAGAAATATATTATTTAATAATTATTTTTAATTTCTTTTTTTATTCTTCAGTCTTTTGTTTCTCATTTTGTTTTTCTGTTTGTCTTTTCATATTTTTCTTCCTCTACTCCTCCTTCAAAACATGTACTACAATGCTCTTTTGATAGCTGACATCAGGTTTTCTGAAGTGTCTACATTTTTACTTTTTCATTGAATAGAAATATCCAGAACTAAAAATAAGCCACAAAATCTCTAAAGTTGAAAAAAAACTGAATGCTTATCAGCTTTGGTTATTTTAATTTGCATACTGTAATCAGTTCTGGGTTTTTTTCCCCATTAAGTACAGATTTAATAAACTCATAATTGTATATTGGCCACAGTTACATGACACCAAATGAGACACAGAGCCAGTCACATGCACGCGCACAGGCAAAAAGCAGAAATAATGTTTCAAGCAGGTAAAAATACGACAAAGTATTTTAAGCTGTAGCAAAACCTGCCTTTTCAACAACTTTACACTTGGTAGTAATGAGCTATATTGTGCAGTGTTTAATCTGCTCTACAAAAAGTGGGAAGAAATTCTTCTGCCCAGCTCTCGGGTACTAAGTCCGTACATCTTTTATGTTGACAGTCGAGCTTCAGGCTATAAAACAGAAGAACCTGTTCTACATCTACTGTTTAAAACAAGAGCAGAAAAACTAAACCTCCATCAATCTGCTGTCTTCATTTTATGGCTTATCTGTGGCAAAAGATGAATCATAAGAAAGATTTGTTCTGATTCCACAGACAGATCCATCAACCTGCTGGTACCCGTGAACCATTCTTTCCTATAGAGATTGGTGGTAATGGCACAGTAGCAGTATTAAACATACTATAACATTGAGCTACAGCTATTCGCTTGCGATTACAGTAAGGTTCTGTAATAAGAATGTATCTAGAAAACGTGCATGCACACACCACACACCTGTAGTAATACAAGTTCACATGGTCATTTTTTTCCCATCTATACCTTTTCCAAATGGCATACTTTCTTCTAGAAGCTCTATCAAGACCAAAACAAATAGAATAAAACAGTGATATTATTTTGAATGGTCTTTTTTAGAGGAAATTTATGTCCAAATCCTTTGAATACAAAATGCATACAAATGTGTGGTTTCTTCATCAAATTACTTGTAAGCTCTTCAATAAATAACAGCCTATCTGATTTCTGAGCTGTGACGTTTTAAGCTCCAGCTTTTCAAAAAAACAAACCCTACACATTTTTCTATCTCATATGTAAATTTTGGATCACAAAAGACAGCTAGCAGATGAAGTATTTGCTCACCTGAAAGAAGTTCAACAGACTGAAGTCTACTTGTGATGGTATGTAGGGTGAGGATAGCAAAGGAAAGCAAAGTCGGGAATGCTTGAAAAATAAAATATTTTTAGTTAACAAGAAGAAAATTAAAACTTTGGGGAAAGGATTCATTTCACATCTGAATCCCTCCCCCAAAATGGTCTCTGATTTTATCTTAAACCTGTGAATAGCTATCTCTGAAGAAGTGCAGTAGCAGCCGCATTAAAGCACACAAATCTTTTAGTTAAGGGCCACTGCAGAATGCATTCAGGAACAACTTCCATTGAGGTAAATAATCTGCTTGTGGTAAAAGGGAATGTACAACATAGTGATGATGCGAATGATTTAGTGCAGTAACTCTGCATGTTGTTTCAGCCCCATTTTTTAGATAGATGTATCCTAACAGCAATTTCATAGTGCATTCAAAACCCATGTCAGCAAATATCAAGTGAGTGGAGAAAAAAATTGAGACATTCTTAAAAAATGATAGTTCAGTTTACTCTAAAGCATGACCCAAGTGTGAGAAAAGGGGACAGAAAAACACACAAGTATAGTTTATTGGCATTTATTCTATAAAGACTGTGAAAAATGTAACTTGTATGGATTATTTGGATATTTGCAAAGCATGAAAAAAAACCAACTAATTACCTAAGCTATCAACAACTTCCCATGGAAAGAGCTTATAGGGTTTCTGACCTGATATCATATTCATTTAATCTAATTTATGAAACTGCTTGAGGAAACATTCAGCTGCTTTCTGAAAGACTGACTTGGGGATTATTGGAGTTGTATAATTGTTCAGCTGATCAGACTTAAAAAGAAACATTTTGTTCTACATTAATCTTGCAGAAATGGGCAATGAATTTGAGAAATAGATTGCTGTCTAAAAGTCTTGCCAAAAAATGTCTAGCTGAGAGCAACCACAACTACTTTTTTTTCAGTAGTCTCATTTTCTTATTTTCAATCTTTATTCAACATCTGTCCTTTTCCCCCTCCTCTGTAACATAATTATGCAGAAATCCAGCATAAAACAGGTTGAGCAGTTAATAACAGGCAGCTTAAACATTTTTTCACACTGATGCCCTGCAGACGTTTCTTTCTTTTTCTTTTTTTTTTTTTTTCCTTTGGCTTCTCATTTAATTTGTATACATATCTTTTCTGATCTTGAAGTATGCTCTCACAACATATGGAAGCACCTGAAAATAAGTCTGGAAAATGCACATGTTCATAAGGCCCTTATTGTGACAGGTAACACATCTAAAGGGTGAGAGTGAAATTCACAGTTTGTCCAGTTAAAGCAGAAGGGATTTCATTGAGATAGGTAGTCTTTCATCACACTCACTTCAGAAAGACTTCCAGACCTTTTAAAAACATTCTGTATAAAAGGTTGACAGTCTTTCAGTACATATCTATGTACATGTTTTCTTTTCTCCCAAATAAGTTCACTTTACTTTTCTATATTTGACATAAACTCACTCTGCATCTGAAAAGTAATCATGGCTCCGTGATAAATACTCCTTATTTTGCAATACTTCATTTGAGTAATTAGCACTTGACATTTAGCCTAAAAGAGATGGGAAAATGTTACACTGACAGATGTTCAAAAGGTCCACTAAAATAGAAGAATTCCTCCTTGAAGAAGCAGGTACAAGATGCTGTTTTCCCCTGAATTTCCAAAGAGTTCACTGATTAAGATAAATAAAGGATCCTAATTCATTTGGAAAAAAATGTTTAAAGGACTTGGGGTTAACTGACAAAAAAGTACTAAAAGTTTAATAAATCTTCAATTTAGTTCACAGGAGAAAAAATTAAGATAAAAATTAAAAAGGACAATACTATGCTGAAATAGAATGGTTTTCATTTTATGTGATATATGTAAACAAATAAAGCACGGTAGGTGTAATTGAGTGTACAACCTATTGTAATTAGGGGATTCTATCTTCAAGTTCACATAAATACCTTAACTGGAATTATTCCATAAATGTTGAATTAGTTTACAAAAGATGAAAGCCAAAGAAGCCTGATAAGGGTGAATATTTTACCCATGGGTTTAGTAATGTATAACTCCTCACATTTGCATTCTGAGGACTGACTAACCTGGGGTTTTTCCCCATATTTTCATTGGTTTATTTTTATATTCTTGGGATTTGAGGCAACTATTGTATATTTTCCATGTGTTCTAGGAGACTTATGTAAAAAATGTTGATTTTAATATTTTTCTAGCTTGCCTGCCGCATGAAATGTTTATGTTTATATGGAGTTTCACTCACATATTTATTATATTATAGTTAATGAGATACTACCCTTTATTAATGAGACAGCATGTAATCTGATGAGTCCTGGTGGAGGAAAAATGTTTTGTGCTTTCACTTGCCTCACAAGAGGTGAGAAATAGTTAAAAATTAGCAGAGATGACACATGTAAATTACTAGTTTATCTGTGAAACATTTGTTCTTTAAGAGGGTCACAAAATTGCAGCTTCTAACCTGCAGGGTTTAAAGGAAAAGAGAAATGCCATTGCAGTAGTAAAGCAGGTTTGACATAGATGAATTAAAGGCTTCTTAACTGAAAACGAATTTTAAAAAATCTGAAATATTAGTATCTTTTCTTTGGGCAAAATTACATGTAGGATAGTTACAAATTATGAGATTATTTCATTTTCCTTTGTTCTTTTGAAACATGTCTGGTTTCCCTCCCAGGCAGAAGGTTGAAAATCATTTTCAAATGAAAAAACAAACAAACAAAAACAAACAAAAAAACCCCAACCAAATCAAAACTCCATTTCAAATCCCCCTTTGTAATAAGGTAAGAAAAAGAATTTGATTTTTTAAACAGTATCTTATGCTAGAAGCTGCTTTAATAATGGAAGATTACATGGATAGCTTTTGTAATGTGCCCAGTCAAGTTAGCCATAAATATGTGCATAGGTAACAGAAAAATTCTTTTGTAATGCAAAATTTTACTTTGCAATAAAATAGTATTTCCGTGAAGGACTTCTTCTGCATATGCTTGAAAGGATGCTTTATAGTTTCACTTTTAAGTTATCGAAGTTGCAGAAAACACTTTTTGTTCCACACCATCCTCACCTGCTCCCAGCAAAGGAATCAAAGCAGAAGAGGCAGTTTGGAAGCAGGCAGGAAATGCTGCAGAGTGTGAGAAGAAACCGAAAGATGCTCTGCATCTGGTATATCCTGAAATTACCTTGGAAGTCTGCTTAGAACTACCTGCCATGTAGTGTATTACTACTTACTGTTCACTCAGGTGTGTCTAGAAAATTAAGATTCTTGCCAGACTGCAATTTAGAGTGAAGTTTATTAGATTGAGAGGGGAGTGGGGGCCGGGGGCC